>CM030360.1:181400998-181830998 GCA_017893485.1 Hemerocallis citrina
GGGAAAAGAAAAAAATTTAAAACAGATGCCGCTATTTCCATTAACGACTTTTAAAATGAAGAGACCGTTAATGAGATCAGCGGTCGTTGCTGATGTGTCACCAAGTAATCCACGAACACTAATAAAAGTTTCGAAACTGACCCATAATCGCAAATATTCTTTTTAAATGGTATAGGGACGGCAAAAAAAACCTAAAAAACTAGGGGTTTCTCCTCACCATGGACTCCACTTCCTCCTCCGCCATCGCCCGCCAAACTTGGGAACTCGAGAACAACATCCCCGCCATCGCCACCCCCTCCTCCCCCTCCGACGCCATCTACCACTACGACGAGGCCGCCCAGTCCAAGTTCCAGCAGGAGAAGCCATGGACCTCCGACCCCAACTTCTTCAAGTGCGTCAAGATCTCCGCCCTTGCCCTCCTCAAGATGGTCGTCCACGCCCGATCGGGAGGGACCATCGAGATCATGGGGTTGATGCAGGGGAAGACGGAGGGGGATACGTTTGTGGTCATGGATGCGTTCGCGCTGCCGGTGGAGGGGACGGAGACGAGGGTTAATGCGCAGGCCGATGCGTACGAGTATATGGTGGATTATTCAACCACGAATAAGCAGGTTTGGTTTTGTTGTTTTTTTTAATATATAAAAATAAACCCTAATATTGTTTTTTTTTTGTAGTACATTGTTGTTTAGGGATGAGGGGAGTTGTAGATCTCGGATTGGTTGTGTTTGAGAAGTTTAATTTGGAGGGAATGTTGGAAATTAGGGCTTATGTGAGGGGGGTAGATTTAGGATAAGGAAAGTTGTTTTTGAAGTGGAGGTACGGATATACTAACTTTGGTTATCATTGTGTTGATGTATGGTTGATTTTGCGCGTATGATGGATGAACATGTTTGAGAAGCAGCGTTTGAAGGAAAGTTAGGAAATTGGGGAATATTTGGGATAGAGATTAGGATAACTAAAATTATTATTTTTCAAGTGGATGTACAGGTGTGCTAACTTTGGTTATCACCACTAACTCTAGAAATATTGTTAGCTATATTTTAACAATTTTTTTTAATTTATTTTTATTTTATGTCGAGGTGGGGGAGTTGGTTTGCAAACTTCTGCCTTTGCTTGACATATATAACTTTAATTATTTTGTACATAGATGTTTTGAGAAGCGGAGATGAGATAAATCGGATATTAGTGGAGTTTGGATAATTATGGTTATCTCAACTTTCTGTGTCATAAAATTTGTGATAAATTCCCAAACAATAGTTATCTCAACTCCAGAAAATGTCCTAAACTACCCCAAAGTTCAAATAACTAAGGTTGTGTGAGATGACTTTACTTTACTCCGTTCCCAAACGCATCCTTATGTTTTAAGTTGAGGAACATGTATTATAACTTTGGTTATCATACCTGTATGTCTGTAACTTCAACTTTGAAGATAAGTTTAGATACTCTTTAACTAAGTGTTTGACAGCGTGTAGTTAAGATAAATTAGGTATGAGTGCTTTTCATTCGTTGATTTTGTGGGACATTGTTGGATGAAACTATAATCGTAACCATGTTATGGATCTTTGTTGGCTGCTTCATGTTTTATTGATTTTGATCCTATGGTTGATTATGCATGTATGATGAATAAGCACGTCCTAAAAAAACCAAATTTCTACGGTATGTGCAAAATATCTACTTCACTAGCTTATGCGGCACACATAAGGTACTGGAGTAAAAGTAGCACTTAGCGTTAGTGCACCAATCATTAGTGAAAACAACATGGCAGGAGTTTATTGAGCAAGTGGAGTTTGGATGGGAAGGGTAGGTGTTTAGAGGGTTTCTAGTATCTTTCAACATTGAGATTTGAAATTGGAAGGAAATAAAATTTGAAAAGAACAAAATGGGGATGCAGATAGCTAGGTGAGGTTACCCACTTCTACTTTAGACTTTTCTTTTTTTTTGGATGATAGATGGAATAATAGCTAACAATAAATGAGAAAAAAGATAAGTGCTCAGAGATTCCACGAATTTTGTCTCCGAGAGGAGGAAAGTTATTTGTTGCATTCATGTATTTGTAGGAGAACTCAAGTTTATGATTCCAATTTTCTAATCCCATATACCAAAGAGGGGACTTGATTAATCTCATACGAGTCTCCTTCACTTTCCCACTTTCATCTTTAATGTATAGCCAAGCACACCCTAATCCTGTGTAGGAAGGAGGAATCATCGACAATTACTTCAGAATTTTTATACCAAATTTATCTTCTCTTGGAGTTGCTTTCTATATTATGTTAAGCTTGCTCCGTCAGTTTGGATAAGGAGATGTAATATGTGTTTAAATTATAATGACTAAGCTCATCCGCAGAAAAATCAAACATTAGTCACTACCTTTTGTGCAAAACATCTCCTTCACTACCTTATACGACACAATCTCGCCCATATTGCATAGATCCATGGAAATACAAATGGAAAGAAGATTGTGACACATAAGGTAGTGGAGCAATAGTAGTGCACAAATCATTAGTGAAAATGAATTAGTAGGGGTGTATTTGGCAAGTGGAATTTGGAGGGAAGTGTAATTGGAGAATTTATAGTATTGTATAACATGGAGATTGGAAGTTGGAAAAAATAATTTGGAAAAGAAATTTGAGATCCAGATAGCTAGGTGAGATTACCCACTTCTACTATTTATTATTTGTTTTTGAGAGATGTAGAATAAGAGGTGACAATGAATGCAAAAATGTTTAAAATGTTTAGTGATTCCATTAATTTTTTTTCCTTCGGAGGAAAGTAATTTATTGCATTCATGTAGCTCTAGGAGGATTGAGGTTCCCAATTCTAGTTTCCAAATTCCATGTACCGAACAGGGAAACTAATGAATCTCATTTAAGTTTCCTTCACTTTCTTCACTTTCATCTTTAGTGTGCACTTGCCACACCCTCTAATCCACACACCCTGTAATCCTACTAGGAAGGAGGCATCAACAACAACTAACATCAGAAGTTTTATACCATTTTTATGTTTATTGGGGGTTGCCTTGTATATTATGTTGGCCTGTTTAGATACCAAGATGTTCTACGTGTGTAATTATAAATGTTTTTTTGTATTTACTTACAATGTTTTAAGGGGGTGTAAGTGGGAAGGGATTTCAAAAACATAGTGTGTTTTTAAAATCATTGCGCTTTTAAATGCAAATCACGATGATTTCAAAATCAATGTAACTCTTGTTGGGACTTTCAAATACACACCTAGTGTGATTTAGGAGCCACTTAACTTGAATTTCACATACTTATTATTATTGTTATATATGATTATGAGTTAATAATATTATAATAATGAATGTAAATTATTTTATTTATTATTATCCATTCAAAATATTAGTTTTACTAAATAACACGTGCAATCTACTTTTCTTCTAAAACTAATGTGTTGAAGCCAAGGAAATTGACATAATTGGTGTGCAATATGTTCACCCAACAACAAGAAAAGAAAAAAAACGAAAATGAAAAATGGAAAAAAAAATTTGAATATCTTGATAGCATTTTACAAAATTCCATAACATGTGAGTTTGAATATGGAATACTATGTTGACACAAGGACGAAGCCAGGACAATTTTGCTGGGTGGGCCAAGAATAAACAACTTAAGGGGAGAACAAATCACCACTAATTATATAGTAAATATAACTTCAAATATTTAGTTTTCCAAAGCTAGTTCACATACCATAATTTACTCCCATTTTTTTTAAAAAATAAAATAAAAATAAAATAAGATAAAATAAACATGCTTTCTTACAAAAATCAAACTATCAGTGCTTCAATCAAATCGATTTTGGCTTTTAGAACTTTGCGTGAAGATAAGGAGAAAGATTTTAGTGAAGTTTCTAGTCACTAAACCAACCAATATATATATATATATATATATATATATATATATATATATATATATATATATATATATAGGGGCTTTGTCAAAGAATTTGGATGGGCCAAATTAAAAATTTTACAAATTCTCGGGTGTCCCGGGCCTATCCGGGTCCCTACTATACTTTGTCCCTATGTTGACATAATTTTCAAAGAACATATAATAATCACTTGAAAAGCAATATGTAAAAACTCAACAACATCAATGGTTGACAAAAGCCTAATCTCTAAAAAAAAGGATATAGATTAGATCTTTTGGGTAACATTATGGACTGGATGATTTAACTCCATTAATCTTCTTTGGAAAGATGATGGATGTACAAGCTTGAGATAGATTAGGTCTTTTTTATTGGGATAAGAAGAAGAAGAAAGATTAATCTTTTTCTAACTCTAACCTGAAAAAGAACGACAAAATTGACCCTCATCTAAGCAGTTAAAATCGGTTAGGTCCAATAACCGATTAATCGGTGATTTATCTGATTAATCGCCGTAGGAACTAATCGGACCTAGACCGATTACCTAATCGATGGTGATTTTAACTGCTTAGACCCTCAGGATCAAACCTAAGTTTTTGGAAGATTTTATTTATCCATGTATTTATTTACATTGTTTGGGGTTTTAAAAAGGGTAAATATGGTCTAGGCCCTACTATGGAGTTTGAATTTTCAATGAACCTCTAGATTTTTTCAACCCTCCTATTTAAAAAAATGCCTAAAAAGCCCTTTTGTGCCCTAAAAACATATTAAAAAGTTATGGGGTACATAATTATTTACTTTTTTTTTTCTAATACAGAAATTGCCCTCAAGTTAAAATTTCAAGTTAAAATTTCCCATTCCTTCTTATGTTTCATCCACTTCTCTTCCTTCCCAAACTAGTTTCTTCTCCTTCCTTTAAAAGAAACTCTAATTTCTTCTCCCAAACCAAATCCCTCACCTTTCTTTGAATTTCCATACTCGCAACACTTTGCTCCACCACTTCGATCAATATCTCTTCTCGATCAACCCCCTACCCTAACCTTAATAGTCGCGCTCTCCATTGATCCCTCCCTTAACCCTATCCTAATTATCCTAATTCTCGTTCTCTCCGCCGAACTCGTCCTGCCACTACATATGTAGAGTGTTTGAGGGAGGTTGATTTTCTAAAAAAATTGATGTAATGTACTGTTTTGGGTGAGTATGTACTGTTTATTGAACTTATGTACTATTTTTGAAATTTATGTACTGTTTTGGCCATATACGTTTTGTGTTGGAAAACATGATGACATATGAAAGGTCTATAGGATGTGGTTTATTTTGTATCTGTCTATATCCTCTTGGTATATCCTTGGTAGGGGCAAATATGCCTTTTAAGAAATACAAGGTACTTTGTATTATTAATCTACAAGAATTTGTGCAGAAGGGTTTTTTGGATATTTTTTTAGGGCTAAAAACTAAGTAACCCCCCCCCCCCCCCCAACCGTTTAGGCTTGATACAGTATGCTCATATAACGTTTGAAAAAGTACATTTAATCCACCTACGTTAACTTAACCTCATCCGTTAAGTTAGAATTATTGAATTACCTTTCTACCCTTACCCTTTTATAATTAAATCCTTCTATCACCCCCTTTCTTCACTTCATTCCGTTTTTAGTTCAAAGGTATACTCCAAATGGGCAGGGTATTGTGTAAATATCAAAAGACTAACTTCAGTGCCACCATAATACAAAATGAAGTGGATAATTTATCTCTAGTGGGTGGATCTATTTTTTCCTTCCATAGAATTACACCACAACAAGGCACAAAGAAATTAATAAATCCAAACAGTTGCTCTTTAAAGAGATTTTATCGTATATACTGGGCATTTTGAGAAATTAATAAATAATTCTCCTTTCATTTTGAACTTTTGAAACACATTTTTGTGTTTCTTAGTTATTTTGTAGATGTATCTCTTCTTTCAGCTGATATCTAACATGACTAACATGAACCAATAAGATTCTTTTCTAAATCAAATCATAATAAGCTTCTATTTTGCATTACTTAGAAAATGACTGATGTCATGAACTTGATTATTTAATGTCGCCATGCAAGCATATATTTGCTTCTGCATGGTTAAATTTGGCAAATATGTAAAAATATTAACTGATAAGCTAAGGATAACTGTGTGCTACATAAATTATATATATTTATCTACCATTGTTTTTAATTTAAGACCATAATTAATATATACCTCCAAAAAAAACTATGTTTCAAAGGTATATATGCCTCCACATTGCCCTAACATTTCCGATAGGTGGTACCTAAGCACAACTATGTTCCACATCTATGTATTGCAATTATACACTTAATCTCAACAACCAATTACTAAAAAAATACAAACCTGAAATTCGGAAAATGGTATTAGTTAGTGCATGCCAGCTAGTTTAAAAATCTACTAGGAATAACTACAAACACTTAAACCTCACTTTTACAATCATATAAAGCATCAACCATCTAAAGAAACAAATAAATATAATAACAAACCTAGATACTGACATTGATTTTTGGGGAAGAAGAAGAAGAAGAAGAAGAAGAAGAAGAAGAAGAAGAAGAAGAAAAAGGAAAAGGGGGTTGAGCACTTGAGCAGCTCACCGTTGCCGATCACTGCCGATCGCTGCCAACCGAAGAGATTTTGCCGATCGAAGAGATCGCTGCCGAAAAAAGAAGAGGGTTTAGTAGAAAAAGAAATGAAGTAAGGGGGCGATAGAAGGATTTGATTATGGAAGGGTAAGGGTAGAAAGGTAATTCAATAATTCTAACTTAATGGATGGAGTTAACTTAATGGAGGAATGAGTTAAATATACTTTTTCAAACGTTATATGGGCATATTGTATTGAGCCCAAACGTTTGGGGGGGGTGTACTTTATTTTTTGCCCATTTTTTTAAGTTCGAGGGGTTTATAGGACAGTTGAAAAAGTTGAAAAGGTTGAAAAAGTCTGGAGGTTTGTTTGAAAATTCAAAAATCCACCGAGGGGCCTAGACAATATTTACCTTTAAAAAATTGAGGAAGAAGAAGGGAAAGATGCTCAAGAAGGAAAGGAGGAAGAAGATGAAAGGTTTCATGGGATTTTAGAATTATAGGGTGAGAGGTGTGTTTTTGGAGTAAGGATTTAGGCCTCGTTTATTTTAGTGTTATTTTGAGAACACAAAATGGGTGATTTCATCAAAATCACCATGACCGTAGATAGAATCACACTTGACTAACACCAAATTTTCAAATCCTCTCCCACCAACACCTAACTTTGCAAACACGATGATGTTAAAAGTGTGTTTTTGATATCCCTTCCCACTAACACTCCCTAAGAGATTGATGCAAGTGATAACTGTTGTTTCACATATACCTAGGTTTATGTGGTAACAACACATATGCCCAGGCCATTTTTTCAAACAGCAATACTTTTACCTGGTTTAATGTCATTGAGCACAATGAATATGAAAGCCAGATATACCGAATAACCTGTTTTCTATCTAAGCTCAAATTTTTACCTTTTAACTGTTTTAAGTACAGCTTTGGTTTCTTGATTCATTTTGAGAGAACTGGTGTTCTACTTGGACATGAAAATAGGCTGGGAGGTTGGAGAATGTGGTTGGGTGGTACCATTCACATCCAGGATATGGCTGCTGGTTATCGGGTATTGATGTATCGACCCAAATGCTTAATCAGCAATATCAAGAGCCATTCTTGGCTGTTGTGATTGACCCCACAAGGACCGTTTCTGCTGGAAAGGTTGAGATTGGTGCATTTAGGACTTACCCTGAAGGCTACAAGCCACCTGATGAGCCCGTGTCAGAGTATCAAACTATCCCTCTTAACAAGATCGAAGATTTTGGGGTTCACTGCAAACAGGTACTTGTTCATCTTTTAGGTCTTTTTCAACTTTCACTTTTTAGTGGATAATTTATGGTTTCTTCATTATTTCTCTGTTGGTTTAATGCAGTATTATTCATTGGATATAACTTATTTCAAGTCTTCCCTGGACTCTCACCTTTTGGACCTGCTTTGGAATAAGTACTGGGTAAACACATTGTCATCGTCACCTCTCTTAGGGAACAGGGATTATATTGCAGGACAGATTTCTGACTTGGGTAAGTGTACTATCTGTTTTTTTGTGTGTGGGTAGATTATGAGCAACTGTTGAAAGACTGTTGTATTAGCTGTATATGGTGAACACAGCATTCTTCTACTTGACGTAATGATATTAACATCCCTGCAAATCTTTATTAGGGTAATAAATTATGTCAATTTATAATTCTTCTACTGCAGCCGAAAAACTAGAGCAGGCAGAGAATCAGTTGGCTCATTCACGTATGGGTTCTTTCCTTGTGCCATCGCAACGGAAGAAAGAGGTTAGTATGCATGTGTGTTCGACTTCTTTGATTGGATGTAAGTCATAGATCATATTTGGCTTGGATGATTCAAAGTGACTACTTGTTCATTTTTTTAACTGGTCCTGTTTCAACCTCGTGGTGAAATAAATTCACTAAAAACACCAATTTTTAGTTGGCACTTTATTGTTTTTTGTTTTGCATTTTTGTTCTACAAGCCTACGTCATTCTCTTTTGCGTTACTTCAACTATTTCTGAATCTATGAAAGTGATGGGTTCATATTTACACATTCTCGATTTTTTGTTGTTACACATTACTGTTAGTATTAATTATGCATGCTTATCACTTATTTCTTAAAGAGTGAGGCTTTTGAGACATGCCAATCTTGATAATTGAAGCCGTAAAACTTGCACACTTGTTCATTATGCTTTTAAAAGTGTATGCAAAGCTGATCAGAATTTTCTCTTTCTCTTTTTTATTCATTAAACTTTTCAAGTATTGGAGTTATCAATGGGCTAGTTCACTCGGTAGACTATTTAAGAGTGCAATACACTAAGAATAGCTGATGTAGTGGGCATTGGTTAACAAAGGGGAAAAGAATGCTGTGGCTGCTCTGAAGCAAAAAATTGTGAAAGGTTTCTACTTGGTTAAAGTTAGTTCTATTTATGTAGTTTATAGTAATTAATAGTCAGTGGAAGATGGTTCCATATACATTGGAGACAATTCAAAATTTCTCCTATTAGGAATGAGTTTGTACTTATTTTGAATGTTTGAGATTGAAAACTATGTATTTCCTTGTAACAACTAGCATTTGTAGAGTTTACCATTGACATAATTTCATGTTGCTGGTTAGGCATTTGTGCTTGTACTTAATCAGTACTCTGTCTCTCTCTTGCACAAATAGGTGCACATTTGCATACTCGTTTCATTAGTATTTTGACACTTGAAGTGAATGAACAGTCCAGAGGATCATGTATTCACAACTTCTATCCGGATCGAAGTATGTAGTCTAGACAATTTGTAACTAAAAATCAAGATGAGGTATGCTCAAGATGAACAGAGTCTGCACAACCATGCATTTGGCATTGTTTTGTCTCATTGAACGCTATGTCTATCACCATCTGATTCCCAGTGGATAATATTTTAGGGTGTTAACAACATAATTAACAATATGAATTATCCATTTAATGCGCCAAGATGCATTTTATTCCGTTGTAAATCCTTAACATACCCTGAATGTATCGTAGCTTTACTCCTTGTTTATGCATTTTTGTTTGCACACATCATATGTATGGATATATGTACTATTATCTGTCTGCTGGTATGTCTAATTAAAAAACCGTCTTTATCCTTGATATTTTCTTTGTCTGGAGTAGATGGATACTTCATTGCTCTTTCCCTCTTCAAATGAACGATACAGTACAGTAGACATCCTTTCTAGGACCACAATTGAATTAGAAACAATAAACAAATAACAAAAAAACTAGTATGTAAACTACTGTGCCTACGCAAGGGATTGGATCAAATATTCTTGTTCTGAGTTTTTTAATCTTAAAGTAACCTGGTTTATTTATCATGCGAGTAATGAGCTTAAATGATGATTTATTGGACGAGTTTGTAAGGTTCTTAATTTCTCATAACTTTTAGCATGTAAGTTTGGGATGCAAGTATCTTAAATCTCACGCCTTTTACAATAAGAACTTACTGTCTCCCAATTGAGTGCATGCCTGTGTATGATGTAAAAATGACTGCAGCCATAAAAAATTTAAGAGATTTATCCATTTGAGAATAAAATTAGGGGAATCGATTGAGATTGTTTGGGCATGTTCGGTGGAGACTAAAATACTACACCAATTAGGGATTTCGATAATTGTAGTAGTCAGGACAGAAGACTAGAAGTAGACGTACATGGGCTTGATTTGGGCAATTAACAAGGTCATAATAGTTGTGTGATCGAAGGGTATATTAAGTTTATTGTCTGGATTTTTCTGTAGAACTGACAAAGTTACTTAGTAGTTTGAGTCATTGGCTTGTACTGAATATTAATATTTGTCAATGTGGTTGCTTCAGTGTTGTTTCCTGTTATATGCGACATGCATACAAGAAAAACTGTCTATTGCACTTCTACAGATCTAAGATTGATTCATTTCTCACATAACAACCTCTACCAAGTTCTGATATGTCAACTTGCTTCTAGTAACTTTTACGTGTTGGTCAAGAAAAACTTCAATGTGTTGCAAAACATTTGTATGCTCATCTGATGATCTGTCTGTCCATTATGATTAATCCATTATTTCATTCAAGTGAAACACATGAATTCATCTATTAGAAAAAGATTCCTGTCTTGCAACTGTGTTAATTTGGGGATATATGATTTATATGCAGGACGAATCTCAGCTGGCAAAGATAACTCGTGATAGCTCAAAGATTACGGTTGAGCAAGTTCATGGTCTCATGTCACAGGTGAAATGGCTTATTTCTTTCTTATTAGTGTTTCTGTCAGTCAATTATATACCGGTATTAAAACTATTTGCCCTGAATATTTCTGCATCTTAAAGGTCATCAAGGACATCCTCTTCAACTCAGTGCGACAGTCTAGCAGCAGCAAATCCCATCCGAGCCTTGAAGAAGCAGGACCTGAACCTATGGTTGAATCTTGAAGCATCAGAAAAGTTCTCTGAAATGTTAATCTTCACAACTAACTTGAGTTTTATTTGTTAACCTAGTCAACCTGCGCATGATTTATTAGTTTCCAATACGTGGGATTCAAGTTAGCGACTACTCCATTATGTTCTCATGTGCAAGAACAAATATCTAATTCAAATTCACGAGAGAGATACATGTTACATGCGCTTTTATTAGCTAGCATTTTTTAATGAGAAGCTGCTGCTTGATAGAAGCTTTCGGTTTTCTAAGCTTTCAGTTTATACTGTTCTTATTTTCTTGAGATATTTTGGTACATACTGAATAGGTTTTGTTGACTTGTTTCAACACTTCTGCAAGGAGTGTATGTCTTATACTATGTACGAGGCGTTTTGTTCCGATCTATGATTTTGTGTATGGGTGGACAAGCTGCAGCACGTGGAGGATCATATTAAGTAGCCGTTTACGTATCAGTGATTTTCTCATTTAGAGTCTGTAATTACTTGAGTTCCTAATAAACAAAAAATTACTTGAATTTCTTGCAATCATATGTTTCATATAATATGAAATACTGGGTGTTTAACTCATGCTTTGAATGGTTGATGAACCGGTTTTCAATAATTCGACAAATTGGCACCATGCAATACATGATAACTAGTCGCTAAACCAATTTAGATTAATTTTCTAAATAAGAAAAATGACAAACAGTGCAAATCATTCATCTAGCAGGAGGCCCACCGTATATATATCATGAACATTTTTTCCTCTTACAGGTATGGGTTCTCTTTTCTCAAGGAATAAATATGTTTCCCATCACCTCTAAATAATTATCAATCCTTCTCGATGTCATGAGAGCCCCAATAACGAAAACCTACCATTACAAAGCAATGGTCATCTGAAACTCAAATCACCCACTTGTACGTATCGGAGCCATTGTAAAGCCATGCTGTTACAAATCATTGTCACTAGTTTCTTTTGAAGGTCAACAAGTCATGCTCTTTCCCTCGCGCGGTTATTATAGAACAGGATAAAAGAGAATATACCTTTTTTTTTACTGCTAGTATAATATTGAACAATCTCCTGCTGCATAGGAGAGACTAGGTTGTAAACTTACAAAGCTTTACCAATAGGTTCTTAAACTGCAATTCTGCCAAGAATTTGACTTGCAACTGCTCATTTGCCCCTGATTGAGGAACTGTTGGACTACAGCGTGAATTCATAAAACTGCATTTTGAGCTGACCTCTTCTTCTCTGATTGAGAAACAACTTCGAATACGGGACACAGGAAGCAACTATGCCGTGTTCATCACACATCTTACAATTTTATACATCATATACAGGCATGCGGTCCTCAAGTGGGACACGGCAAATTGGGCACTTCTTACACTTGTCAGAGCAGGACCTGTAATGAAAGTATCACCAATTTTATTAGATACAGGCCACTGGCAAAACCATCAAGAGTTTAATTCACGAATAAGATATAATTCAATGAGACTTGAGGCAATGCAATGTCAGATATGTATGATGGGGAAGAAATTTGAGGTCATACTTGCATAGAATGCGATGCCGGCAAGGAAGAAGAACAATGCAGATCTCTCCTTCAAAGCAAATCCTACAGAGCACCTTTTCCTGGAAACAGACGATATAACAGATTGGCAGGGGAACACTTAACTAACAATGCCCAACATATATCATATCAACATACACCCCAAACATTTATCTACTGACTTTCCATAAGATTCATATTAAAGCTAAAGCACTCGTTTTTGTTCTTTAAGGAATCTTAGTATGGAAACATGATGAAACCTTGGTTAGTTACTAAAACTTCATTATGTGCAAAGGTAGACGGGATAAAGAGGATTGCTTTATGATAGTCAAGAAGCATTACATTTTGAAGTCTTTCATACTCTTGCTGGCTATACTTAGTGATTTCGGCTTGTTCTCCCAAAGCAGCTTGTAGCCTCCAAACCTGCAATTCAACAGAAGTGATGAAATAAAGTAAATAATACAACCAACTCTTTATACCTCACACCCACATAAGATCAATCAACATCCATATAAATAAATCTTCAAGGTTATTTAAGAAATGCAAAAGAAAGAGAACAGTATACCTCTTCAGCAAGATCCTTTTTGGGCATTTTCTTCACCACCTCAGGTGGATAACCACAGAAAGTGTTATACCTATATAGAAGTACACAGCAGCAAATAATCAACTAGTATCCATGTTCATGGAACATAACTGTGAGTTCTAATAAATTTTAATTTCGGTTGTGGTTTGTGGAATGCAGAGTGAGAATTTGTACTTGTGGAACATTTTCCTAGAGAATGTAGTGAACAAAAAAATTACAGCCACTGAAGGATCTTTGAGGCTGATCTGGCTGGACGATATAAGAGAAAGCTTGATCATGTCATCTTCATATTTTTTTAGAGAATTATTTCATAGATTGAACAGTAGCATTAATGTTAACTAGTAATTTGCACGTGTGATGCACGTCTAAATAATTTTTTTATAAAAAAGTAAAGACTACAACGTAGTCTGGCCTGAGACCACACTTCACCCATCCCAAACCCTTATTAGTTATACACGGGCAATGCACGTAAGTTGATTTGTCTACATCTACAAATTGAGTTGTTTGTCTACAACACAACCCCAACTCTCCCATTAAAGTATTCGATTAGATAGATAATCGAACTAACAACCAACTGATTTAGTAGATTGAATTAAAAAACCAATAGAACCAACATTAATTTCCAAAGAACATATGAAACAATGAATATATGGATAGCTTAAACAATATTAGAGACTAAAAGACTTTCAAAGGTTCAATACAATTTTAGTAACAAACTAGAATACTATCCTATACAAAGTTAGATGTGTTGAAAATTTTGATTAGATAATCATGATGGAACCAAATACAAAAAACATTACATAAATATTTAAATAGCTAAAAAAAATTACGAAGTGCCGGTGTGTAGGGATGGCAAACAGGCCCGGCGGTCCGGTTCACGGCCCGCTGGGCCAATCACTGTACCAGGCCAGTTCCGGTTCCGGTTCTGGTTCTTGTGAGAATCGGTTTGGGCGGTTTGGGCAGGTCCGATTCCAAGGGGGAAGGAGGCGAGTCCGAACTGGACTGCCAGCCTGGTCCCCCTAGTCCCGGGCTGGATTTGATTTTTTATTTCTCCTTTTAACATATAAAATAAAAAACATGTAATATTGAAAAAGATATCAGTAATTATTATTATTGTATGTAATGTAATTATAAAAACATGTAAGTAAATTGAGAGGGTTGATAGAATTGTTTAGAAGTTTTGGTGTGACAAAAATGATTTGGAAATTGGAAGACTTCTCTATTTATAGAATTTCGTATTTTTTATTTTTCCTAATTTACCCTCAGAAACTAGTTGTTTATAGCTGTTGGGACAGGTATTTTAGACATTTATTTGGGCTAAATTTTAAAAAATAAAATAAAAATGTATAACAATCGGCCCATTAGGCTGGACCGCCCGGTTATGGTTCCAAGCCGGTTCACGATCCGGCGGGACACGGGCCAAAGCGGTCTGGTTCCAACCAGGCTGCGGTTCAAAATAATAGTGGTCCAGTCCGGTTCGGTTTCGGGCCGAACCAACCCGTCTGCCATCCCTAGGTGAGTGCACTAATCTTGACAGAAAGGAAGATGTAGAATATTAACTAACCAGGGCATCATTAAGGAGTCTCATTTATACTACTACATTGTAGTGTTTGGTTGGCCTCTATCTCAAGTCACTTTTTTATATCTTTATCTTTTACTGATAAATCCTACCACTTTTTTAACAACGCAATCAAGATTTTTCTAGGGAAATAATGTAATCATGATAGTTCAAGTGGATCTTACCACCAAACTAATTGATATCAACAATGTACAGAATTAAGTACAGCTATTTAAGTGAGTGGACTGAATCTCAATTTACGTCTACCAACAGTGGCCTTGCAATTGATGCGTGCATCATCCATGCTGATAAATCTAGTGTCTACAAAAGTTGCATTAGAAGCCATATATAGATTCTGCGTAACATTGTAGTAAAAAAGATGTAACTAATAAGAAACCAAAACAGATAGGATGGGTTAACATCAATGAAACAATTGGAGAGGGCTCTAGTTGGACCTGTAATCAGTATAGAGAGCTAATCTGTTCTAGCTAGAATTACAACTCATGAATATGTACATATAGAGATACAACCCAGTGGATCCAGCTTCAAAAAGGCAAGCCTGTTCTTCCTTGTTACATTCATCAATGGACCACCAACCCAGTAATCTGTAAGCAAGCATACAAAAACGAACTATTACAGTCTACAAAAATTTTGTGGGTATAATAGGGTAGAGGACATCCTCACATTTACATATGGGAAGTAATACCTCGAGCCATGATGTAAGAAAGCAAAGCAATCACGAGTTCTTGATGAAATTATGTTATATCTTCCAGTAATGGACCCACTACGGAATAAAACAACTAGCTTCTCCACTAATCTTGACATAGCAAATAACACACCAGCACCTTGCAAAAGAAATAGCGGGGAGAAGATACAGAGGATTGGGACATGTCGAGCACTAGATGGTGTTCCCTGAATTCACAAACAAAAATTAATTAATAGAGATGAAAATTTACATCGTTTAAGAGGACATGTGCGATCTCCCATTAATGAGTAAAGTCTTCACAATCAGAAAACTAAAAAAAAATCTCGTTCAAGTGTGGATTTAATCAAAACTGTAACATCCTGTAATTTCAAAGAGCTATAATATGGTATATATATATGTATAATAAGAGGTTGATGGCAAAAGAGTAAATAAAGTGAAAGGAGGGGGGGGGGGAGGGGGTCCCACGGGTTGAAAGAGCAACAGGTTGTTGCTGTTGTCGCTGACGTCAGCTGGGGCCCATGTAACAGAGGGCGCTGCTCAGGGCTGGCCCTACCCTAGAGGCGGGTAAGGCGGCCGCCTTGGGCCCCCGGAGATTTCGCGATTTTAGGAGCCCCCAAATTTGAACTTTCCTTGTAAATATAGGTACGTATTTTGCGCGTAAAATATATATATATATATATATATATATATATATATATATATATATATATATGTTATTAGGGGCCCCCATGTCGGAAGTTCGCCAAGGGCCCCCGGGAACTCAGGGCCGGCCCTGGCACTGCTGTCTCTGTCTGTGAGTGCCACATGGCACTGGGGCCCGCCTGGCCTTGCTGTTGGGCGTTCTCAAGAGAGAGAACGAGAGTAAAGTAGAGATAGTCCCATATCGGGAGTATACAAGAAATAATTAACTATAAATAATAATGCCTATGATCAAGAGTCACCAATCCGGTTAACCACCTTTTGAGAGGCAGCCTGTGGTGGGCAGTTGTATTATACTGTAAATAATTTGTCGATAAATTATATAAATTGTTGGGCAGTTGTACTATACTATAAATAATTTATCTGATAAATTATATAAATTGTCTGAGCTAGGAGCAGGGGCGTTACAAAAACAATCCCAGATTCCTGTGTGTTAAGAGATGTGATTGATTAGTGATTGCATACTGGATTTTCAAGACACTAACTTGTATAAACAAACATGTAGAACTTACATATATACAAAAGAGGTAAGCAAGAGCCAAGAAGTAAACCTTGATGTAATAAATTCAGCTAAGCATATCACCCATTTAAATGGGGGTGGTTATGGAGATTAAGATTCCTTGCAAGATTTTACAAAACTTTTATGACCGGTTCACGATGCGAACCATCTAACAATTTCCAGGGAAATTATGAAAATGAGAGGGGTTTGTAATAATCCTAAATGAACAGTTGTCAACTTGTCATCCTCATTATTTTCCTACAATTAGAAAGCCTAGAAGAAAGGAGTAGATGACATATTTGCTATGGAATGCACCATCTAACATTAACATGTCATTTAATCAAGAAAATCAGAGTAGTCGAGGTCAAGGTCAATGACGCAAAAAAAATGTCAACGGTATAGGGAAAACATACCTCTAAACGCATGAACAGCAGAACTTGAAAGGCAACAAGTGGAATTTTCATAAAATGCCCCCCTATATCTTGGAAGCCACATAATTTACCCTGATCAGGGTCTTCCAATGATGAAAAACGTAAGCCATTGTTCCATTCATGATATCTAATTGATGAGGTGAATGAACTTGCTTCATTGTGGTCAGGGCGTCTATGTATCATTGGGTTTGACCATTTAGTACTAACAAGAAAAGCAAAGCATTCTGCAATTCTGTTTAAAGGATAAAAAGACTTCAGCAAAGTAATATGCAGATGGGTTGAAAATAAATTGTGCAAAGTAGACGAATGCATTGCTACCCGAAATTTATAAATAAATCCCACCAGCCCAAGCCGCCTACATCACCTGCAAGGTTTCCTATTAAATGTAAGCGAAGTATACAAATTTAAATAGTACCAGAACTAAATATTTGTGCAAAGTTATTTTTTTGTCGTGAGGTCCAAGATGGACAGGCAAGAAAAGAAAATTTCAAACTATTCGTTAGCTTCCCTGTAGTGTTTAGAAAGTTGTAGATAAAATGAAAAACTAAGTTTTTCAATCTAGATGGCTCATTATTATTCCTTCACATAATTTATAGTTCACCATACAAGTCCTTGTTATTTTGAAAGATTTAACAAAAAAAGGGCAAGTTATGAATATTTCCATTTTGAACTTCCTGTTTTTTGACAATAGAACTATGACTGAATTAAATTTGAGTAAATTTCGATTTCTGAATTTTGCACAAACAGCTTGTGAAGTAGTCATTTGAAAAGTACAAAAACAGGAGGCAGGGAACACACACATATGCATAAAAGGAGATACGGAGTAACATTTGGCCATTCGGTGTATGTACCTTTACAACAAAATAACACAAGGAAAACATGTCAAAGTTAAAACAGAGATAGACATTTACCGGAAAGCTTGAAAAGAGTGAATGCTGTAGCTGCTACAACGAAAACCATAGACATCGCTATCCACAAGTGCTAAGACATACAAAGTAATGATTAATTAACAAAAAGGTATGAGATGTGAATAAATAAAGAACAAACAAACTGAAACATTTCTAACTTTTGATACAAAAAAGCAACAACCTAAAATATTGCCTTTTAACAAGCCAAAATTATAGAAGAAAAGATTAAAACAAATTATACAAATCCAAATTACGAAAATCCTTAAGCTAAGATTCGCATAATAATACAGAAGCAACAAAGTAGTTCAAATCAAGGCCGTATACAAGTCATGTTCAAAATTGAAGGTCATTACGGGAAGTAGAGGGTTAAATATGCATATTTCTACAGGACAATTTCTAAAAATGAACTATTAAATATCTCAATCTAGGTATCCCTTCTCTTGATCGTAGAAGTGAAATGACTTTTTGTTGGTGTTTAATATCAAATGCAAAGAAATGGATACTGATACTAGATTCGACGTAGAACTAACAGATTACTAATTTGAAAAGGAGAACATGCGGCTGAAGCCAGATTTGGGCACAAATTTGGAGAGAATGGAGATGGATAAGGTAATGCTCAAGGTGACAGGAGTCATAGGACACTATCTAGACTGGGAGAGGCTTAGATGATGAATATGAAACATTGTTGAGATGTTAGCATGAATAATTACTTGATTTCTACGTATGGCCTTAAGTGGTTGCCACAAGATGTTCTGCTTGACCTTTGCATCTTTACTCACAGTCACAGGTATTACATTTAAGCCTGTTCATCAAATTTTACAATTTGTTTAATATAAATTTTTTTATGCCTGGTGTGGCCCTATGATGAAAGTTCATGATAAATGGTTAATTTAATTGTTAACAAAAAGCGATGCTGCCGTGCACCAAAAATACTCAATGAGATTCAACAGAGGATAGTAAGCAAAGAGAATTAAGAAAACGGAAGGACAATGATTAAATGAAAAGAGGAGAAAAGAGAAAATAAAAGGGGTTAATATGAAGATTAAGGGAAAATTTATAGTAACAACATCATAAAGTCATTTAAATAAATTCAAAGTTTATAAATAACATACAGGAAGTGTTTCCCATATAGCTTCATCTCTCATACTTTCTTCTTCATCTCCTGGCATCAAAGCACTACACATTCTGAATAAGGAGAATGAAACAATATGAGGGGAGATAATACTTCATCAACCTAAATAGTAAATGATCAGTATATTAGATAGACATGCTAACAACAACTAATGCATCCATTCAAAAGCATCAGAGCTCATGACTAGCGCTGACAGTAGTAATAAGACAGATATGGAATTTCATGTAGGTCAACATCAAACAATTTAGACAGTTTATCCATGATCAAAGTAAATTAGCCCAATTATTTATCTACGTACTAGTTATCAGGATTCAGTTAACCAGAATCTTTAAGAAAAATTAATACATAAATTGAATATAATCCACTTAAAAATTTCACGAAGTAAAGCATCAAATTCAAAGTTCAAACACTATTTTGACATAAACTTAAAGTATTGCTCTTCGATAAGAATAATAAGAATAAGTACCTGACATTGTCAACGAGAATGATCATTTCAAAGGCCAACAGAGGAAGAAAAACGATCTTTAAATTTACAGCAGCGTGATTGTAAACTGCAGACATTTGACAAAAACCAGATTCCAAAAGAAAAAGAACATTATTTAGTACATAAAATAAACAGTAAAACCAACTACAAACCTTTATCCAATAGCTTTTGGGTGGATTAAAATGCATGAACCATATTCTAGGGTCAATGTATGTGCTTACTACTCAAGCTCTCAAGATATATACAGAGAAGAAGCTCAAAAGCAATAAGCAATGGTGTGGCAACAACAGCATGGCAAGGGGCCCACTGTACATGAAGTAGGAATATTTGACCAACAATCAGTATAGGTTTGGAAAAGAAAAAAAACAAATATATTCAAGAAACCACAAGTTATTAAAATCATACATGACGATCATGAGGCAATGATGGAGCAGGTAAGGAGAATCTTCCTCTTGCAACAACAGTGTGAAATAGCCAAAGAGGAGAAAAAATAATCCTGCACTTTGAGAAAGCAGTTGAAAACTTGAAATTCATGAATACTATAGTTTACATCCTTGGTTCTATTAATTAACTGAATCAAAAAAAATAAGGTTGAGAATTCAGATACTCTAGGGATACTATTCATAGATGATGTCATTAGGTTTAACTGCATGACAATTCAAGATGGATTGATGCTTCACATACAATGAATTCCATTAGGGACAATGTTCTTGTTGCAATCATGTAAAATTTTAAATGCATCTTTTAAGCTACCCTATACTAAAACTATCATGTCCGACAATAAGTTGCTCACAGAGCCGGCCTTGGCCCAATCCAACGAAAATGATGCTTGCCCAAGGGTTGGATATTTATACGAGCAGATTTGAAGCTTCTACTTTGACTTTGATTTGGTTGACAATATATTTGGGTAAAAAACTAGTCGTTTCGAATATGAGGGAACTTATTGAGAAATCACGGTTTCAAAAAACCCTCAACCGTGAGCATAAATTGGGAAAGCAACAATTAAGGAAAAGGGAAACGGAACATTTATGGTCAGTTCATGTTACAAGTTACAACCAACTACAGGCTTACACATAACTTGTACAAATGGTAACAAAGTGGTTCCAAAACTGGGTGAAAATCCAAGTAGATGAATGTTGTCACCAACTCTTATCAATTTTGACAACATTAGCTGACTTTGGACGGAACCTCATTGATGCACTGAATTCAGATCGTCCAAGTTATTCCAATTATATAGCTTCTGTTAGTCATAAACACTAGTCTATGAATCTCTATAATGTCATCGTCCCAAGTTTGTTTTCTCTCCCAAGCAACAACCTTCCGTTACCCCTCTCTCTCTCTCTCTTACCCAAGCTCTCTTAATCAAGCTTATCTATTCCTCACACCATCATTCGTGTTTTCTCTTAGCGGTTGTCCACAATGCCGAATCCAACTGTTCTGTGATATAGAGCTTCCAGTATCTTCAGGAGAAAAGTTGGGATAACCAAAGTTACTTTCAAAATAGAAAGACAAGTATGCTAACTGCGGGTATCATATCGAAACCTCCAACTCAAAAATTAAGTTACTTATCTCATAAGTCGTAACTAGGTGTCTGGCAAGCCAAACTTAAGATAAATCAGTTATAAGTGGAGTTCAGATAACTCCAATTATCACAATTTTTGGACTGAGATACCAGTATCAATCATACTAATTGTACTACTACTACTACTAATACATAATACTACTGTTTGTGTGAGAGAATGACAAACAAAGGGTACACAAATTTCCCAGGAAAAAAAAAAACAGCAGCCTCCTCTAATTTTGTCACTCTCGTTCAAATACCAGTACCCAAAAGCGTTTTCTTAACTGTAGTTATCTCAACAACTCCTAAAAGCCCTAAACAGCCCAAAATTTCAACAACTGAAGTTTTATGTGAGATAAATCCACAAAATCCAGTTAACCTAAACTTAATTCCAAAACCTTCAATTTAACAAACCAAAATTTGTAGCCCCACATCATAAAAGTGAAATTAGAATAATGAGTAAATAAATAAACACAACAGGAGGGGGTTGGTTGGAAAATTACCACCAAGAGTAGGTTGTACGGTGGCCGACCTTGAGGGCGAGCAAGAGGGTGAAGCAGAGAAGAAGCCCATGGGCCGCTACTGCCTGCGCCGATTTCACCACCACCGGCCACGTCATCGCCTTCCTTCTCTGCATCTCTCTCGAAATGGATTTTGATCTAAAAAGAAAGTCTCATGGATTAGGGTGGGGTGGTTTTTGATCTAACAAGAGAGTCTCATGGATTAGGGTGGGGGATGCTGGTTTTGCTTCTAGTGTTGGTATTACCGGATTTAATGGATATTTTTAATTAATTTTAATCTTAAGATGAAGATTTTCGGTCTGGTTCCTTGTATTGTAAAATAGTACTAGTAAATACACGGGCAATGCACATGCACGTGTGAACAATATTTTTTTATATTCTATTTATCTATATTATAATGGGAGAAGCACGTGCAGAACACGTAAAATAATTGACTGACATTTACTGTTCATGATCATTCTCCCACGGAACAGGTGCAGAGAGAGAGGGAGATGAAGAGGGTAAGGTTTTTGGTTTTTTTTGAGAGATAGGGAGAGGGTAATAAATTTGAACGTGTACTGTACGTATTTCATTGGTTTATATTGTAGAGTTTAATTAAACGTGCGTTGCATTGGTTAGAATATGGACAAATTACACTAAGGCCTTCTCCCATTATAGTAGTAGAGATAACCTT
The DNA here is from genome assembly GCA_017893485.1 of Hemerocallis citrina. Lineage (NCBI taxonomy): Eukaryota > Viridiplantae > Streptophyta > Magnoliopsida > Asparagales > Asphodelaceae > Hemerocallis > Hemerocallis citrina. The sequence continues at coordinate 181,423,185 of CM030360.1, forward strand.
GTACAGTATATTACACATAATTTTTAAGTAACCCTGTACATTATATTGCACATAAATTTTAAAAAGTGAGAAAATATCAAAACTATTTTCGTAAAAAATCTCCAATAACATCTATATAATATTGCACGTTTTTTAAAGTTTGATTCATAGATATGATAGCACTTAAAATTTTGGATGTAGAAAGAGTGGGAAGTTACATCCTACATTTGCTATTTTTTTTTTTAACAAGAAAAAATTGGAAAAATCATTGGTCAATAAGAGCATCCACTGTCGTTCAATGTAAAAAATGGCAAAATGCATATTTTGACAATCCATTTCGACGAAACGCTGCAGTCGTCGAATGGCAAAAAAATGCATAAGTTCGTTAAAAAAGAGACAGACGAAGTCTGTCATTAAAAAATAATTTATACAGGCCAAAACTTAGAAAATATTAATAAAAAAATACGGGACGAAATATGATGTTTCGTCCCAAAGAGAAGAAATTTTTTTTCAATATAACCGGACGAAACATGATGTTCCGTTCGGGTTTTTTTTGCAAAAAAAATTGCAAAAACAATTTTAAAAATACTTTGTAAAAAAATATTTGCAAAAACAATTTAAAATTTTGCAAAATCAATTTAAAAATTGCAAAAACAATTTAAAAATTTACAAAATTATTTTTAAAAAAATAAATTGGAGTGGGACGAAACATCATGTTCATTCCCACCCTTAAATTCATTTAACCGGTTATTTTATTTGGTTTTTAATTTTTTTTTACTTCAGACGAAACATCAATTAAAAATATAATTAAATAATTCAGACGAAACATGATGTTTCGTCAGCTATAATATGCATTTTGCTATTTCGAATGCTACTTTTCCCTTTCTACTGTAGCCCAACTGCAAAAAAATGGCAAAATAGCTTGCGACTGTGTGCGGTACAGTAAAAATAAAAATAAAAATGGCAAACAAGCAAACAACTGTGGATGCTCTAAGTGGTTGAGCATAATATATTGTATAGATTAGTACAACAATTATCTTATTTGTAGATTAGTCTCTTTCAAGCTGTTATTACAAATTAATTTCCTGCAGTCTATACTATACTATATAGTATATACTTGAAATGACGAAAAAGCCCTAGAAAGACGGTAGGACGCTAGGGGCATATGCAGCTATGACGATTCACAGATAGTAATACCATACCATGATAACTAGTGTTCCCCTGTGCAAATTGCACAGCTTAAAATAGTTTTGAGAGACTCATAAAATTATATTGAACTCCCAAAAAAGTGAGAGAATTGTGAGAAACTTATGAATTTCATTTATACCGTAATTACTGAAATTTTCATTATCATCCTCACATATGCAGATAGTTTAGAGAATCACTGTCAAACCATAATGTTATACAATTGAATACTACTAAAGTTGTTTTTAGGAAGGGGGGGGGGGGGGGGGGGGGGGGGGGCAGGAGTATGATGGGGTGGAATTGGGAAGAACCGTTGTGAGGTTGGTAAAGTCAGGGGGAGAAGAGACTATGTTTTAGGGATTAGTGATTTTTATTTTGTTTTTATTATTTAAAAAAACCATGCGTAGTGCACGTGTTAGTTTAATAGGAATCCATATTTTTACTCTCATTTCTCTATTTCAAATAGAGAAAGACGAGAGGGGGTAGACTCCCTCTCCTAATAGTATAAGATATAGATATAATAATTAGTATTAACATTAAGAGTCTCATTTTATTCTCCACTAGTATTTTTCACGTGTGATGCACGTTTTGATAAAAGAGTTGAGTTGAACGTGTGATACACGTAAGTCGATAGTAATTAGCACGTGTGATGGATGTCTTAATTTTTAAAAAAAATTGGAGCTGGACGGGCGATACACGTTTTTAAAAAAAATTAAGAAGGAAAAACCTTATGAATAAGATGCAATCCTTGGAGTAAGCCAGGGATCGGGAGGCGGCATTTTCTTTCTTTCTGAAGAGTTCGCAATGTTTGAACATAAAGTTGGCTCACCTAAAGAAGGCAATGGTCGATCGGGATCTAAGAAGCGCTGAGACCTGGCTATCGGCCTATGGTGATTCTTCTCGGCAGCCGACCTCGGGTAGGGCACCCCGTTCGGCTGACTCGTCCCTTCGTAAGATATTGGTGGAGAAGGAACTGGAGATATACAGATTGAAGGTCGCGCTTGGGGCGGTAGGATCCTGAACAGCCTCTCTAAGAAGCAGCAAGCCTTCTATGAGTGGCCCTTCTCTGACCCTTAGGCTGGAGTCGCTGAACCCTGGTGACACTCAGAGCTCGGTGACCGACCTGCTCAGTTGGGCTTGAACTGGTCCGCGTTGGTCCAAGGCCCCCCAGACAGAGGAGTAGGTCATTCGGTTGACTTTAATAACTTGCTATAATCTTGTTGTAATCTTGTTGTAACTTGTAATCTTTATGGCCTCGCCAGAGTAGGTCGTCCGGTTGACTTTTATAACTTGCTGTAATTTTGTTGTAATGTTGTTGTAACCCGGGTGATATTAGGCGAGTTTTGCCCTTAGCTCAGTGTTCAGGCCAAGCAAGGACTTAACCAACATTGTGCTAAATTCCATGTTGGGCTCGAGAGGCAAGCTGAGCATTGAGGACTTAAGAGATTATAGGTGTCGAAGTCCATGCCGAGCGGCGAGTACTTTAGAGATTGTGAAAAATCGCCTGTTGGGGTTGAAGTCCATGCTGAGCGACGAAGACTTAGGAGATTGTAGAATTATCTAGTTAGGGTCGGAGTCCATGCCGAGCGGCAAGGATTTAGGAGATTGTGAAATATCTCTAGTTAGGGTCGAAGTCCAGGCTGAGCGACGAGGACTTGGGAGATTGTAAGGAATCTCCCGTTAGGGTCGGAGTCCCGGCCGAGCAGCGAGGACCGAAGGGACTGTAAAAAATATCTCTCTTGTATCGAGGACTTAGGAGATTGTGAAAAACCTCCCGTTATGGTCGAAGTCTATGCCGAGCAGCCAGGACTAGGACGATTGTGAAAAATCTCCCGTTAGGGTTGAAGTCCAACAAACTGCGAAGACTTGGGAGATTATGAAAAATCCCCTGTTAGGGTCGAAGTCTACGCCGAGCGGTGAGGACTTAGGATATTGTAAAAAAATCTTCCTTGTATTACAATTGCTTGTGCGCTGACTAAAATTAGAAGAGTTGCTTTGGAAACAAAGTTTTATTGCTTGATTGTCAAGGGTGGGCACTTATTACAATTGCTTATACATGTACGGGCCACTATGGTCTCTCATAGAATTTGATCAAGTGTTTCGTGTTCCAGGTCCTCTTGATTACCCTGCCCCCCGGGTTTCTAAGTCGGTAAGTGCCTGGACGCACCACTTTGGAGACCTTGTATGAGCCCTCCCAGTTCGGAGCCAGCTTTCCTCTCTCGTGTGGTTCGGAGATATCAAGCCTTCTGAGTACAAGATCACCTGCTTTGATGTTCGTTGGTCGGACCTTTTTGTTGTAGAACTGTTCAACACATTGTTGGTAAATATTTCTTCTGAGGGAAGACATCTTGCGGACTTCATCGAGGAGGTCCAAGTTGGCCCTGAGGTCGTTTGAGTTAGACTCCTTATTGAAGCCTATAATCCTTGGTGAAGGTAGTCCGACCTCCAAGGGGATGATAGCCTCTATCCCATAGGTTAGGTTGAAGGGTGACTCGCACCGGTTAGGAACCTCTTTGTGGTTCAGTATGACCAGAGAACACTGGGTAGTTCGTCGACCCACAATTCCTTGGGGTATTCATCAACCGCTTCTTAAGGCCCTCAAGGACTTGACGGTTCACGTTCTCAGCCTGGCCATTGGATTAGGGGTGCGAGATCGAAGAGAACCGCTGTTAGATACCGAGGTCTAACAGCTGTTCTCTTCCATGAGGTTAGATCCCCATCGTTTTCCATGAGGTTAGATACCGAGGTCTAACCTCATGGAGGAATTTGTTGACGTAATAGATGGTTCTTTGGACCCCATCGTCCTCTCTAACTAGGACAACATTGAGTGCTGGTTCCATGGCAGCCAGGTAAAGATAGAGGGTCTCACTCGGCTCATGCTTGTTGAGGAGGGGGGCTGGTGAGGTAGTGCTTTAACTGGTCGAAAGCTAACTGTTGGGGTTCTCCCCATTCGAAGCTCTTCACCCCCCTGGGGGCCTTGAAAAAGGGGAAAGACTTCTCCCTTGATCTTGATAGGAACCGCTCGATAGCAGATAGGGGTCCGGTGAGTCTCTGTACTTCCTTCACGTTCTTAGGAGGGGCCATGTTCAATATGACATTGATCTTCTCGGGGTTTGCTTCTATCCCACACCGGCTAACCATGAAGCCGAGAAATTTTCCGGAGGTAACGCCGAAGGTGCATTTGAAGAGGTTGAGTCTCAGTTTGTGCATCTTCAAAACCTCGAAGGCCTCATCGAGGCCCCTCACATGGTCCTCCTTTCTTAGGCTCTTGACAAGCATATCATCGACATATACCTCCATGTTGCACCCTATTTGTTCTTTGAAGACTCGATTGACGAGTCACTGGTATGTTGCGCTAGTGTTCTTGAGCCCGAAGGGCATGACTCTATAGCAGTAGAGCCCCTGGTCGGCCATGAAAGCTATCTTCGGAATGTCGGGGGAAAACATTCGGATCTGGTTATAGCCTGAGATGGCATCCATGAAGCTCAATAGCTTGTGACCGGAAGTTGCATCAATCGGAGTTTCGATGTTCAGCAGACCAGAAGTTGCTCAATAGCCTTGTTGAGATCAGTGAAGTCGTTGCATATTCTCCACTTGTCATTTGAATTCTTAACCATAATGTCGTTTGTAATATCCCGGACGGATATTACCTTGTATAAATTATTATTTTATTATTATTTTATTATTATTTTGTTTTAATTCTAGAATGGGAATATTTTGGTGATTTTCACCGGGTTTGTTCAGACATTATCTGTACCCATATACCGGTCAGTATACATCCGTATTGTATCAAATTGGTACCGTGACCTTCCGAACTAATAATAAAATTTATTTTATTATTATTTCCGAAATTAAATCATTTTTATACGGATTATGCGAAGATTTTCGGTATACGTATATATACACACACATGTATATAGTATGTCGATTAGTACATTATACAAATTGTGTGTTGTGTATTTTTGGACAAAACACTTGTCTTTGTTATGACAAAACCTATTAGATTGTTAGGGTTTTATAAGTGTTTAACCTAGACTAAGTATGCATGAAGAGATTAAGGAAACTCTTCTAGAAACCTTCTCTCTTCCACCTCACCCCTCCACCTCACCTAGCACCATACCCACACCATACCTCCACCTCATCCCCACCTCCCTTGGTGAAAACTGGCCCCAATTAGTGGGAGGAGTTTTGTGCACTTTTGTGTGTGCAAATTTGCATTCTCCACCCTTTCCTCCACCTATAAATACCCCCTCCCTCCACCTTTGTCTCATTTTTAGAAAGACAAAAAGAAAGAAAGGAAAAGAAAGAGTGAACTCCTAACTTGAGAGTTTTTCTTGTAAGTCTTCTTAGGAGTTTCTAAGAGCTTAGGGGAAGGAGAAGTATAGCTAGCAAGTCCTTCCATCAAAGGAATATTAGGTGGGGGTTTCTCCACTTTCTTTGGTTTATTGAGTTTGATTGTTTTGGTTTCTTCTTCTTCTTACCTTCCTTGTTTTGTTTTCTTTTGTTCTTTTGGGGTGTTTTATTGTAATTTGGTTGTGTGTTATATATGTTGTGGCTTAAAAAGAAATGGAATAAATAGTAGTAAAGAACAAAAAGATTGAATCTTTATGGTTGTAGTTGTTGTTTTGTGTTATGAATTGGACTAAAATGAACATATGCATATGGACTTTGTGTATACAACCATTTTGGGTTGTAGGACTTGACATGGTCTCATACACATATGCATATGGACCTTGCATACAACCATTTTGGGTTGTAGGACATACACTTGAACTTTGGACTAAAAAGAATGCATATGGTTGAACCAAAATGGAGGATTCTTTACTTTATTTTGCTTAGTTCTTTTTATTAATCTTAAGTAAAAAGAACCCATTTTAGATGTTAATTTTAGTATGAAAAAAGAACTAATCTAAGTTAGAATGATTAAAAAGATCTCTTTTATGTTTGACTAGTAATAAATAAGAAATAAATGCTTATGAAGTAGTAGTAGATGTTTATGTTTTTGTAAAGTTGTAGTAGATGTATGTTTAAAATAAAGTAGTTTTGGTAGATGTTTATGTTAAATAAAGAAGTTGAAGTTATAGTAGATGTTATGTTTAAAATAAAGTAGTTGTAGTAGATATTTGTGATTAAATAAAGTTGTAATAGATGTTATGTTTAAATGAGATTGTAGTAGATGTTGTGTTTAACTAAAATTATAGTGGATGTGTATGTTTATGTTGAAGTAGTAAAGGACATTGGTTAAGAGTATGGTGGTAACCTATGCTCCCATTGTGTAGATATCCATGGTTAGATAGTTTATGTTGTATTTATATTTTTGTAAAAAGATTGTACCTCCATGCTTAAGTATTGGTAAAAGATCCATGCTTGAAGTATCATGTGTAGCGCCCCGATTTCCGATACTGGAAAACCGAGACACAAGCCAAGATCTTTGCTTCAATTAGTCACAATACACAGAAAAAAACAGGAGAATTTAAAACTTTTTATTCAATACACAAGTGTTACAAGTCTGAATATTGTGCAACTGTAATACCTTACAATAGAGTTACAATATTACCTTTACATTTCTAAGTATTACAACCTTTAACATCTTACATCGGAGTACCTCTTAACTAATACAGAATCAATACATATTTTGCAGCGGAACTAAACTTAATACTGACTCCTTGCTTTCCTCGCCTTGAGTCCTCCTGAGTATCGCCTTTGTACTTGGGCGATCCAGTACCTATGGAAGTGGGGACGTCAGTATTCACTGACGCTTAAAGGCTGATCATATAGCAGCGAATCTTCCAAACAATATACAAAATATACAAACATAGCAATGGTGTCGGTGTAGTTTAAGTGTACGTGAGTGCTATGACTAGACTCTAATGTGATACTCAAGTAGAACTAGGACACTCCTATTCTAATATCCGGGATTTGAACCCGCGTTATGAATTCTAACTGTACACAACCCGTTCCTGACACCCACCCACGGCAGTTCAGGAATTAACAGCGTGAGATACGCAACCCGTGTCCTCAACTTGTGAGACGGCACCGTACGTATCCCTTTGACGGGAAGGTAGAACTAGGATGCTTCCTATTCTAATGTCAGCAAGTCTCCGAAAGTAACATGCAGCCCATAAATACATGCGACTCCATCTCAAGCCGTTTCTCCATATATAGGGATTTGAACCCGCGTTATGAATTCTAATTGTACACAACCTGTTCCTGACACCTACACGTGACTCGCGAGGCTGCAGATGTGGTCATGTGCCACTGTTGCATTTCGCCCGTGGTGTCTATGTTCCCACCGCGACCCGGCTAACCGGACCTCACTCAAATTAGACGATCCCGACGTATCGGGTGTCATCACAAAAACCAAACCATAGAGTTTCGCAAGCGCAGGGTAGCACGAAGCCTACCCTGTGGCACTCTCTGGGGTATCGCAAGCGCAGGACTGCACAATGCATCCTGTGGCACCCCTAGCCACGGTACTCCAGGAATTAACAGAGCGAGATACGCAACCCGTGTCCTCAACTTGTGAGACGGCACCGTACGTATCCCTTTGACAGGAAGGCACAACCCTGTACACCACCTATGATCTGCCTCAAGGGACGAGTTAGTGTAAGGGGCCCCCTACGACTGACCCCTCTCTCCCGGCAAAAGGGTTTAAGTAAACCGATCCTTATAAGTCACTATCCTAGTGATGTCCCTGACTCGAACGATCCTAGGAATGACAACATTATAACACAACTTGCTAGGCCTTGAATTAGGCTTCGCAAGACAACTTTACTAGGCCGCTCAACCTAGACTTACCAGAATCCCTCAGGATCTGGTTCATGGCTCATCGATCCAAGACTTTGGCCGTCGCGAATATATACGTACGCCGCTACCCTAGACTTGGATTCTGTCTATACTCCGGTCCTCGATCAACCTACCCTGGTTAAGATTCGACGGTACATAAGGAGCGACTCCTCCACAGTTACTTAGGGTAGAAACACATGTCTTGATGGTCGATAGCCCTTAGGGTGGTAACATCACCCTAGATAGCACAACTAACTGTGTACTAGCTAACAAGCTATACACGAGTAATAACCACATACGAGCCAACTAAGCTACGTATGAAACAATAACTACCTACGAGCTAGGCGGGCCTCGTAGGAGATCACCACGTACATACCAGCCAAATAAGCCGCGTATGAGACCAACAGCTACGCACGGGCCGGTCGGGCCGCGTACGAGACAATAACCTACATACGAGCCGACTAAGCTACGTATGAGACCCACAGCTACATACGGGCCAGTCGAGCCACGTACGAGCACGACCGTGTGTAAACAACCATACAGGTAATCAATCCTAGAAGCAACCAAACGTGCTTACTAACAAACTTAATCTTCTACTATTAGAAGCAACAAGGGATCTACTAGTAGTCTATGATGGGTATTGTACTAGGGAAGAACCGAAGGCGATAAAATGGCCTTTATCGGACTAACTATCCCTAGTGGTCTTCCCAATCCTTCCTACTTCAACCTATTGCGCCTTAAGTATGGCATACAATTATAAGCAGCTTCTTACGACAATCAATCATATAACACAACCACCATGATATTCCTATGTATGAATGTGATTAATGCTTATGCTTACGTTGAGCTCAAGCATGAAAATCACTAATGTCCTTAAACATAAAATTCTCTATAGTCAATCGTAGGTTACCAATTGAGCATGGAAGCCTACTACTTATCATAACCAACCACCATCACCCAACTAAGCAATATTCCAAGGTATAGTAGGTAGTCCTAACACTACTCCTACAACATTCTAAGCAATTATTACTCTAGCATGGTATAGAATCCCACATAAATCACTACAACTAGCCATGGGTAGTTTCTTTACTCTAAGCATGAACATCATAGTATGAGTATCCTTAACTTAACATGATCAATAATTAGCATGGTACCTACTTACTTAGCATGAACCATGGTCATTCACTAACATAGTGTACACTTCTCCACCATTTATCTAACATGGTATACAATTTGCATACAATTTAAACTAGCATGATATGCAAAATACTTACAATTAAGCTAGCATGATATATGATTTTATCATGGATCCTACAACACTCTAGGCACCATAAAATTTATCCAAACATGGTAGGAAACTCTTGGATTGAATCCTACACATTCTAAGCATAACTAAGTCACTAAACATAATAGGAAACTTTAGGAATGAATCCTACAACATTCTAATATAAGTGAGTTACTAAACATGATAGGAAAAGAATCCTACAACATTACCAAGCATGCTAGGAAGACATTCTAATATAAGTGAGTTACTAAACATGATAGGAAAAGAATCCTACAACATTACCAAGCATGCTAAGAAAAGAATCCTACAACATTCTAAATGTTAAGCATGGTAGGATATTTTTACAAGCAATCCTACAACTAACTAAGCATGGATATGGCTTCTAATTATTTTTAGAAGCAAAGCTACAACTACTAAGCATGGTAAACATGGTAGGATATTTTTCAAAGCAATCCTACACTTAACTAAGCATGGATATGGCTTCTAATTATTTTTAGAAGCAAAGCTACAACTACTAAGCATGGTAAACATGGTAGGATATTTTTCAAAGCAATCCTACGCTTAACTAAGCATGGATATGGCTTCTAATTATTTTTAGAAGAAATCCTACAACAATTGAAGCATAAGCATGGCTTCTAAATATTTTTAGGAATGAGCCTACAACATGTAAAGCATAAGCATGGCTTCTAAATATTTTTAGGAATGAGCCTACAACATGTAAAGCATAAGCATGGCTTCTAATTATTTTTAGGAGAAATCCTACAACACTTGAAGCATAATTATGGCTTCTAATTATTTTTAGAAGCAATCCTACAATGTCTTAAGCACAAAACATAAAGGAATATTTTTAGAAAATATCCTACAACATTCTACTACTACTACTACTTCTATTTTGATCAACACATACACACAATTATCTACTAATACTACTACTTCATTCACAATAAAAATCACCATATACAACTATCTATTACTACTACTACTTTATGGACATAACCATACTACTACCTTATTAATTACGTACATGCTACTACTACTTCATTTATTACATACTACTAATTACATGCATGCTACTACTATTTTATTTATTACATACTACTACTTATTATTTAGCATACTACTACTTAGTTGCCTACTAACCTTATTTATTACTAGCGATAAAAGAAAGGTCATTTTTATTTTACTTTACTTTACAAAAGAAAAGATCTTTTTAACTAATTACAACTTGTGGTTAAAATAAAAGAAAGATCCTTTTTAATTAATTACAACTAGTGATTGAAGATAAAAGAAAGATCTTTTTAATTAGTTTCTACAACTAGTGATTAAAAGAAGAAAAGATCTTTTTATTAGTTTCTACAACTAGTGTTTAAAAAGAAAGAAGATCTTTTTATTAGTTTCTACAACTAGTGATTAAAAAGAAGAAAAGATCTTTTTATTAGTTTCTACAACTAGTGTTTAAAAAGAAAGAAGATCTTTTTATTAGTTTCTACAACTAGTGATTAAAGAGAAGAAAAGATCTTTTTATTAGTTTCTACAACTAGTGGTTAAAAATAAAAGAAAGATCATTTTTAATTAGTTAGCTACAACTAGTGTTTAAAATAAAAGAAGATCTTTTTGATTAATAGCTACAACTAGTGATTAAGAATAAAAAGAAGAGCTTTTTAATTTATTAGCTACAACTAGTGTGTAAAATAAAAAAAAGATCTTTTTGATTAATAGCTACAACTAGTGATTAAGAATAAAAAGAAGATCTTTTTAATTTATTAGCTACAACTAGTGTGTAAAATAAAAGAAGATCTTTTTGATTAATAGCTACAACTAGTGATTAAGAATAAAAAGAAGATCTTTTTAATTTATTACACCAAGTCCTACAACCAACAATGGTTGTATATTTCAACAATATGCAATATGTGAGTCCTTTGGTCCAATATCATACAACAAAAACTACAATACTAAAGCTATGAACTTTTTGAGTTAGTAGTCACTACTACTAACTTTCTTTCTCTTTCATTCAACACAACCTCATAACCACACACCCACAAAAAGAACAAAGAAAACAAAACAAGAAGGTGAGAAGAAGAAGAAGTCAAACAACAAACAACCAAACAAACAAACAAAGAAACAACCAAAAGAAGAAACCAAGTGTGAAGAAACCCCCACCTTCCCTAACTTGTTGGAAGAACTTGCTAGCTATTTCTTCTCCTTCCCCTAGCTTCCTTTTTGAACTCTTCTAAGACCTACAACACAAAACTCTCTAGTTAGTTGTTCTCTCTTTCTTTTCCTTTCCTTCTTTCTTTCTTTCTTTTGTTTTTCTAAAATGAGAGAAGGAGGAGAATGAGGGGGGATTTATAGAAGGAGATGGGAGTGGTAAGTGCACCAAAATGGCACACAATAAACCCCAAGAAGAGTGGCCGGCCAAGCTTAGGGGAGTAGGGAGGTGAGTTTTAGAGTGGTGAGGTGGAGGGAGGTGTTATGTGAGGGAAGGTTGTTTCTAGAAGGGTTTAGTTCTAATCTTGTGCATACAACTCTCTTTTAACCTTCTAATCAAACCCTAATTCTCTAATTGAGTAGCCATGACAAGCATAAGTGTATTGTCCTAAAGTACATACTATATAATATACTAAGTGTCATACAATTATGTGTATGTGTACATGTATGTGTATACAAACAATCTTTTTATAAAATCCTCATAAAATTCCCAAAAATAATTTAATTTGGAAAATAATAGTAAAATAAATTTTATTACCAATTCGGAGAGTCGCGCTATCAATTTGATGCGCTTTGGATGCACACCGACCAATAGACGTGCATAGGCACTGTTTGTGGGCAACCCGGCGAGAATCGCCAAAATAGTCCGACTTTGGAGTCAAAATAAAATAATAATAGAATAATAATAAAATAATAATAAAATAATAATTTATATGAGTTAATATCCGTCCGGGATATTACATCATGATTAGGGGTTGTAGGAGAATTGTGCACCACGTTAGATTAATATTCATGCTTAAGTTAGTAGATATTCATGCTTAGATGATATCCATGCTTAGAATGTTGTAGGAGTTATAATTCATGCTTAGATTGTTGTAGGAATTATTATACCATGTTTAATTGTAGTAGTAAACCATGCTTAGATTATTGTAGAAAATTCATGTTGTTAATATCTTCCATATTGTAGGAACCATGCTTATGGTGTATACCATGTTGTAGGTTTAATGTAGAAAAGAACCATGTTTAGGTTGTACATACATTGTAGGAATTATCATACTATGGTTAGATTGTTGTAGGATTGATATTTGAGTTATCTACCATGCTTAGAATGTTGTAGGTCTCTACTTGGAATACATACCATGCTTAGATTAACACTACGTAATATTACCATGCTTAGAATGTTGTAGGTCTCTACTTGGAATACATACCTTGCTTAGGAATGTGTAGGATTAATATTCAATCACCTACCATGCTAAGATTGTGTAAGATTATGTTTAATCAACTACCATGCTTAGATTAATACTAAGTAGCCTTACCATGCTTAGAATGTTGTAGGTTTATGTTTGAACGTATACCATGCTTAGGTTGAATACTTAAGTAGCATACCATGTTGGATTGTTGTAGAGAAATTATATGCCATGCTTAGATTTTGTAGGGTTAATGCGTATCTACCATGCTTAGTGATATGGCTAAAAATGGGGTTTAATCGGAACCGTCCAAATCGGGCACGAATCCTGAAGCCCAGGGGTAAAATGGTAATTTTACCTACCAATGGGTCTGAGATGGGTACTGGATTTTTTCGTCAAAGGTCCAATAACCCACGAACGGATCCACCTCAATCGGGTGCGGGTTTCAGCCAGCAGAAAGCCCGATCCAGAGGGATAGAATTAGGGTTCCTGGTTAAATCCTAATTAATGGCCCTGATTCATGCCTATCCTTTCACTGGGAATTAGGGATTACATTCCTAATCTGTTTACAAGGAGAATATTCCTTATCAGATCACGGGGATTACATTCCTAATCCAGTCCCTAAGACGCCTATAAATACCCCCCACCCATCTCCATTAAGAGGTAATCAATCTTTCTCCAGTTTTTGCGCTCTTTCATAATCTTCCCTGATTACTGACTTGAGCATCGGAGGGTGCGTCGCCGGGAAAAACCCCGGTGTCTCGCACTTTTTGCAGGTGTACGGCAGGAGTCAGCGTCAAACTCCGACGGAACAGGTACACAGGTTTACTATTCAGTTTCCCTAAGAATCCACAAATACTATCTGTTTGCCCCCACACCAAATTTAGCGGCAACAGATTGGCACCGTCTGTGGGAAACTAACGAATAGCAACATCCCCTCTTCCCGTTGGTCAGATCTTCTCCAGCCATGCCTCCTAGGAAAGTCAGATCCCGAGGGTCCAACTGAGGACCCAACCCCGACCAGCAACAAGAAATTCCCGTCCAGCCCGCTCCGCAGCAAGGGTAACTTCCTCCTCCAGCGGAAGACCCACTCCAACAGGACCTACCTCCTCCTCATAATCAACCACCTCCTAAGGGTCCCAACCCTAAAAAACAACCTCTCCACCAGGACCGTGTCTCAATCCACAATGCCTCTACGGACTCTATGGCCTCCCACAATCCCCGAGCTTCCGATTCTCGCCAAAAAGTCCCCAATCGCCAGAAGGAGGAGGATCTTCGCCACCGTTTGGATGAAAAGCGGGCCCGAGAGGGAGCCTCCTGCCAACAACATCCAGATGAGCGATTCCCTCACCATCGAGACTACAAAAGGTCCCCTGTCCGAAGGGGGCAGAGAGAGTCCCCCCGAGCATCACAGAAGAAGGCCACGATCCCCTGCCGGTCGACAACATCCTAAGAACGATGAGGCACCCATCACCCGTGCCGAGTTCCAGCAGTTCCAGGCAACCGTCCTACAAGCTCTGAACCTCCGTCCCAATAATACCAATGCTCCAAGGATTCCCACTCCCCCTCGTCTTCGTAGTCCTCGCGAGCGATCCCTAACTCCTCCACAAGCTCCTAGCAACCCCCGGTACATACCAAGTCCTCGCCGCTCCAGGAGCTACCGTCGTCGTAGCCCCCGCTCTCCCTCGTACGAAGACGAGTCTAGAGGCTCTCCTGATTACCGCCGAAGGGATGACGCTGTATACCACCGTCTCCATGAGATGGAGAGGCGCTTGGGACAGTTAGACCGAAAGGAAGAGCTCAGAGGAAGGACCCTTCGTCCTAGCCGAACTCCTTTTTCCCGAACCATCATGGAAGCACCCGTACCCATCGGCTTCAAGCCTCCTCAATTTGAGACCTATTCGAGGGAGACTGACCCCGCTGACCACATCAGAGTTTCAAAACCCTAATGCTCATCCATCAAGCTTCCGATGCTCTGCTCTACAAAACCTTCCCCGCAACTCTCAAGGGTCCAGCTCGAGAATGGTACTCTCGCCTTGCTCCATCCTCAATATTCTCATTCGAACAGTTCGAGACCCTCTTCGTCACCCATTTTGTAAGTAGCCGTAGAACTGAGAAGACCAGCATCTCGCTACTATACCTCCACTAGAAGAAGGGTGAGAAGTTGAGAGACTATGTGAAGAGGTTCACGGCTGAAGCCAGGTCCATAGCATCTCTCGACCAGTCGGTCGCTGCAGCAACATTTCAATCCAATGTCCTCAATTCCAACCTCCGCTCCTCCCTCGCCAAGAAGCCCCCACAGAACTTCTCTGACCTCCTCCTCCGAAATGAAAAGTATATTCGGGCCGAAGAAGCTGAGCACCGCCCCAACTTGGAGGGGTCTTCCTCCGGGTTCAAGAAAAAGGGAACAGAAGAGGAAGGAGCCAAGAAGCTCCAGAAGGATAATGCCGGCCAGCGCCGACCTCCCTACATATTTGAAAAATTCACTCCCCTTAACGCCAATATCTCCATAATCCTCATGGAAGTTGAGAAGGAGGGGGAGATACCTTCTGCACCAAAAATGAACACCCCTGGCAAGAAGAGGGATATAGAGAAGTGGTGCCGTTATCACCGGGACCACTACCACGACACCAACGATTGTCGGGCCTTGAAGAATGAGATAGAAGCCCTCATCCAGAGGGGGCAGCTGACCAGGTTCGTGAGAAAGGATCGAGCCGACCTTCCTCCTCCGCCTCGGGGGGCTAACAAGCGTCCTGAGCACGATGAAACGCCCGACTTCGAAGAGGAGCGTGTCCCACACCTCATTCATGGGGGCCTGATGGGGGGCTCCTCAAACTCCTCTCGAAAGGCATTTATAAGAGAAGTCAATTCGGTTCGCGCCACCCCTCCTCCCAAAGGCCTCGGAGTGCTCGTCACATTCTCAAATGAAGATCTTGAAGGTGTCCGCACCCCTCATTGTGACGCACTCGTCATCAGCCTCCACATGGCGAACTTCAAAGTGGAGAGGATCCTAGTGGACAATGGTAGCTCCGTTAACATCCTCTTCCTCGCTGCTTTTAAAGGCCTAAAACTCTCCCGAGACAGACTCAAGCCTGCCGGCTACACGCTCCATGGGTTCACGGGAGTGCCAGTGACTATTGAAGGGGTGATCACCCTCGACGTAACCGCTGGCAAAACTCCTACTACCCGAACGGAGGCGATGGATTTTATGGTTGTGGATGTCCCTGCAGCTTACAATGTCATCCTAGGCCGACCCGGCCTAGCAGCTCTAGAAGCCATTCCTTCGGCGTACCATCTTAAGATGAAATTCCCCACCCGGGCCGGAGTAGGGAAAGTAAGGGGCAATCAGGAAACGGCCCGTAAGTGCTACATGACCTCTACCCTCGGACCAGTCCTCTTCTTAGAAACTCTGGAAATCCCCCAAGATGAATTGGAGGAAGTGCTCTTCACTGAGCAGGATCCAACGCGCAAGTTCTTTGTTAGCAAGACCCTCCCGTCCGCCCTATGCTCGGACATTGTACAGTGCATCCGAAGGAACCGAGACCTCTTCGCTTGGTCAGCTGCAGACATGCCCAAAATTTCCGAAGAGCTCTTAGTCCACCACCTCAGTGTTGTTCCGGGGTCCAAACCGGTTCAACAGAAGAGGCGCAAGTTTGCCCCCGAGCGCCAGCTAGCTATAAAAGAGGAGGTGGATAAGCTCTTGAAGGCCCGGTTCATGCAAGAGGTGAACTATCCCGAGTGGTTGTCGAATGTAGTAATGGTGAAGAAGTCGAACGGGACTTGGAGGATTTGTATCGATTTTATCGATCTCAACAAGGCTTGCCCCAAGGATCCCTTCCCTCTTCCGAGTATTGACACTCTGATTGATGCCACCTCGGGACATGAGCTCCTCAGCTTCATGGATGCCTTCTCAGGCTACAACCAGATCCGGATGTTCCCTCCGGATATCCCGAAGACCTCATTCGTGACCGACCAGGGCCTCTATTGCTACAGGGTTATGCCCTTCGGTTTGAAGAATGCAGGCGCAACATATCAACGCCTCGTCAACAAGGTTTTCCAAGCTAAAATCGGCTGAAACATGGAGGTGTATGTTGACGACATGCTTGTAAAAAGCATCCAAGGTGCCGATCATGTGACCGACCTCCAAGAAGCGTTTGACGTCCTGAGAAAGCACAACATGAGACTCAATCCGAACAAGTGTGCGTTCGGTGTCTCGTCAGGAAAGTTCCTCGGCTTCATGGTTAGCCAACGAGGAATCGAAGCAAATCCTGAGAAAATCAAGGCCATATTAGACATGGCCCCTCCCAAAAATGTTAAGGAAGTTCAGAGGTTAACAGGCCGCTTGGTCGCCATAGGGCGTTTTCTCTCGAAGTCCGGGGAGAAATGCCTCCCCTTCTTCAAGGCCCTCAGGGGGGCTAAAGGTTTCGAATGGGGACAACAGTAACAGGAGTCCTTCGACCAGCTCAAGGCTTACCTCGTCAATCCTCCTCTCCTCAGCAAACCAATTCCTGGAGAACCTCTCTACCTCTACCTGGCAGCCTCCGAACAGACTCTCAGTGCCATTTTAGTAAGGGAAGAAGACCGGGCTCAAAAGCCCATTTACTATGTGAGCAAAGTGCTTCGGGACGCCGAGCTCCGCTACCCGAAGATAGAAAAAATGGCTTATGCCCTTGTGATGGCCGCGAGAAAGCTTCGCCCGTACTTTCAGTCCCATTCGGTGGTCGTTCTTACCGACCAACCGCTGAAGCAAGTCCTCCACAAGCCAGAGACCTCGGGTCGCCTTATGAAGTGGTCAATCGAGTTGAGCCAGCATGATATAACCTATCAGCCTCGGACCGCGATCAAGGCTCAGACCCTGACAGAATTCATAGTTGAAAGTACCATCCCCGAGTTCAGTCAAGCGATGAAGGGACCACCCGTCTGGTCGGTTTATGTGGACGGATCCTCCTGCAATGAGGGAAGCGGGGCAGGGGTCTTTCTGGCAGGCCCAGATGATTTTATCATCCAATACTCCCTCCGTATCAACTTCAAGGCCTCTAACAACGAAGCAAAATACGAGGCACTCATAGTCAGCCTTGGAATGGCTCGCAACGCAGGGGCCGAACGCCTCAGGATCTTTAGCGACTCTTAGCTAGTCGTGAATCAGGTCCTCGACGAATATGAAGCACGTGATGATAGGATGGTTAAATACTTAGCCAAGGTCAGGAGCCTCATGGCACTGTTTGAAGAAGCCTTCATCCAACGCATACCCCGGGAAGAAAATGCTCAAGCCGACGCCCTCTCCAAACTAGCCTCTTCCTCCCTTCAAGGTCTCGAGCAGACCGTCTTGATAGAAGTCCTTCTGAAGCCGAGTATAGAGGACGAAACTCCCGAATCTATGGAGTCGCTGCCTGTCCTGCTCGAAGACAACTGGATGAAACCCCTCGTGGAGTTCTTGAGGGACGGGCTCCTCCCCGAGGATCCCAAGGAAGCTCGAAGAGTGAGAACCCGAGCCGAGCGTTACATACTGATCGGAGGCATCCTATATAAACGCTCTTTCACACAGGTAGACGGCAGGCCGTACCTGAGATGCCTCTCCCCCGGGTAAGCCGACTACGCCCTGCAAGAACTTCATGAGGGCATTGGCGGGGCACATTCGGGGTCCAGAGCTCTTGCTCGCAAAGTGTTGAATTACGGATATTTCTGGCCCACTCTCTTACGAGACGCCGAACGGCATGTTCGGCAATGCAGCTCCTGTCAGAGGTACTCCGACATCCGACGCCTCCCACAAGCTCCACTCACTTCCCTATCAAGTCCAATCCCCTTTGCAATGTGGGGGATGGATTTACTAGGGCCATTTCCACCAGCTCCCGGACAGTTCAAATTCTTAGTCGTGGCGATCGACTACTTCTCAAAATGGATAGAGGCCGAGCCCTTGGCCACGATCACCTAGAACAAGGTCGTTCAGTTCTTTTGGAAGAGCGTGATCTGCCGATTCGGCATCCCTCGGGTCCTGATAACAGACAACAGAACCCAGTTCACCGGGGCTGCCTTCCGAGCTCTATGCGAAGACCTTGCCATCCAACACAAGTTCTCCTCCGTTTCTCATCCCCAGTCGAATGGCCAAGCCGAAAATGCTAACCGACAGATCCTCTCCGGCATTAAGAAGAGGTTGGATAAATGTTCCAAAGGCTTATGGGTCGATCAGCTTCCCAACGTGCTGTGGAACTACCGCACCACAAAACGGACCCCCACAGGAAAGAGCCCATTTAATCTCACCTATGGGTCCGAGGCCATCATCCCCCTAGAAGTTGGGATACCCTCTCCTCGTCTAATAGCTTATGAAGAAGAGCAAAATGCCAGAGAGCTCAGAGCAAATCTAGACCTGATAGATGAGATTAGAGAAAGGGCTGACATTCGTCAACAAAGCTACCGAAGAAGGATCGAGTTGGCATACAACAAAAGAGTCCGCCCTACGGACCTCAAAGAAGGGGACCTGGTCCTCAAAAAGTTGGCCATCTCCTTTCCTGGTCAAAAGAGTAAACTCGCTCCAAATTGGGAGGGACCTTACAAGATCATCAAAGAAGTTCGGCCCGGCACATACAGACTAGAAGACCTCGAAGGCAGGGAGATCCCTAGGACATGGAATGCCGACCATCTCTTAAAATACCAAGAGAGAGCGACAACGCCTCTCTAAGTATTTCGAGATGTCGAACCGTTCCTCTCCTATTACTTGTAATGGTTTTCTTTTATTTTTTCTCTTGTAATAACGGCTAGCAACTTTAGAAGCAGCCAACTATTAAGCGTTAATAAAGAAAGCTTTTTCATACTTTACTGTTGTTTACATCTCTCTGCTTTCACTCTTCAATCTAACGATGGTTCGGAGTCCAACACTTGGCTCGATTCTACTTCGCAAGTTCGCTTCTAAGCGAGCTAGAAGTAGTTCGCCATTCGGAATTGCTCCCACAACCGTTGAACTAATCTAACGATGGTTCGGAGTCCAACACTTGGCTCGATTCTACTTCGCAAGTTCGCTTCTAAGCGAGCTAGAAGTAGTTCGCCATTCGGAATTGCTCCCACAACCGTTGAACTAATCTAACGATGGTTCGGAGTCCAATACTTGGCTCGAATCTACTTCGCAAGTTCGCTCCTAAGCGAGCTAGAAGTGGTTCGCCATTCGGAATTGCTCCCACAACCGTTGAACTAATCTAACGATGGTTCGGAGTCCAACACTTGACTCGATTCTACTTCGCAAGTTCGCTCCTAAGCGAGCTAGAGGTAGTTCGCCATTCGGAATTGCTCCCACAACCGTTGAACTAATCTAACGATGGTTCGGAGTCCAACACTTGGCTCGAATCTACTTCGCAAGTTCGCTCCTAAGCGAGCTAGAAGTAGTTCGCCATTCGAAATTGCTCCCACAACCGTTGAACTAATCTAACGATGGTTCGGAGTCCAACACTTGGCTCGAATATACTTCGCAAGTTCGCTCCTAAGTGAGCTAGAAGTAGTTCGCCATTCGGAATTGCTCCCACAACCGTTGAACTAATCTAACGATGGTTCGGAGTCCAACACTTGGCTCGATTCTACTTTGCAAGTTCGCTCCTAAGCTAGCTAGAGATAGTTTGCCATTCAGAATTGCTCCCATAACCGTTGAACTAATCTAACGATGGTTCGGAGTCCAACACTTGGCTCGATTCTACTTCGCAAGTTCGCTCCTAAGCGAGCTAGAGGTAGTTCGCCATTCGGAATTGCTCCCACAACCGTTGAACTAATCTAACGATGGTTCGGAGTCCAACGCTTGGCTCGATTCTACTTCGCAAGTTCACTCCTAAGTGAGCTAGAAGTAGTTCGCCATTCAGAATTGCTCCCACAACCGTTGAACTAATCTAACGATGGTTCAGAGTCCAACACTTGGCTCGATTCTACTTCGCAAGTTCGCCTCTAAGCGAGCTAGAGGTAGCTCGCCATTCGGAATTGCTCCCACAACCGTCGAACCACTCTCACAAAAGTCTGGAGTCCAACACTTGGCTCGAACGCGCCCCGCGAGCTCACTGTTACATGAGGTTCGGCTCATCTCGCAAGTTCGCAAGATTACGCTCATGTTGCCGACCCCCAAACGAGCAAAAGGCCAGCTCAGAGACCTCGGCACGACGAACACAGTCACAAACAAAACAACTACACAGAGCTACAAAGAACATGCAAGTTCGAGAAAGAAATATTATTAATAATTGGGATGCAGTACAAAGCGACTCTTCCATACAACAAGATTACAAGGCCTTAAAGAGCAAAAAATACAATGCCGACCCACTACACTTGGACTAAATACAAGGGCTTCAAAAACGATCATCAATGCCTCCGTGGCGCAGGGATGTTCCTCTTCAAGGACACTCGAGGTCGACGACGTTTGCCTCTGGAGCCTGACCCCAAACCAGCAAATTGGGACGTGTCCTCGGCACTGCTCCTAGCTGCCGCACCGACGGATGCCCCGCTCGACGAAATGGCCACCGAGCTTTGTGCATCCCCCGGGCTAGGATGGCCGAAGGGCGGACGGGTTGCCATCTCGTAAAACGCGATGCCCCGATCGCTCTCCGCGCAAGTACACGAAGTGCTCCTCACATTGATCGGCCCCGAATGCGGTTTGAGACGAGCCACCTCCGCCTCCAGCTCCGAGATCCGGCCTCGCAACGAGTCATCTTTGACATTAACCTCGAAGCGAGGAGGTATTGCGGAGTCCGGCACGCCAGTGCGACTGGCTATGAGACGGCGAAGGTGAGTGACTTCGATGCTCTTGTCTACCGTGGCTCTTTTCAGTGCGTCGACCTCGGCTGTCAGCTCGTCTCGTTCGGTCGTCAGTTTGGCAACCTCGGCCGTCAGTCCTTCTTCCTTCGTCCGAAGCCCCGCCTCTACAGTTTGCAGGTGGTGGATCTCAGAAAGCAGATCGTCCCTCTCCGCTGTTATTTTTGACAAATTGTGCCGAATGCACTGGATCCGAAGCCCGTTGCAAAAGGCGATCGACGAACCTTCATCTTCTCCTATTGGGGTCATTTCGGTGATCCTGCTCTCCAGACGCCGGATCTCGATGTCTCGCCGACCTAGGATGAGTTGAAGATGGTTCCGCTCGCTTTCGGCTCGGCGCAATCCCAGTTCGACTTCATAGAGCCGCTCTCGGCACCTTGCCAAGCACAGCCTCGTCGCCCCTAAGCCAGACTCGGTCCGAGCGTTGTCATCCGAGCGAGTGGGCTCGATGTCCTGAGTTACCACCGCGAGCTGAAAAGAAGATGAGACGGACAACAAAATTTCAAACATTGCCGAAGTCCAACACTTCAAGAATTTTCAAACAAACTTTCAAACTTTCAAGAATTGGTGAGAAAAGACAGAAAGACACAGAGTCAAACCCAAAAAGATTAGTTTTTCATTCATTTCAAAACAGCGGTGGCCAGTCTGCTATTAGGCATTACACTTCAAAAAAGAAAGAAAAAGAAGAAAAAACAAGCAGAGTCAGGGCGCGACCTCTTTCCCAGGGCGACGAGCGTGGGTGGGGGTCGACGTCCCCGAAGGAGGCACCACCGCCAGTGGGGTAACCGCGGAGCTCGGGACCTTGCCGATGACTTCGACTTCAGTCTCGGCTTCGTCCTCCCCTTCCTCCTCTTCCCCCTCTGATTCGGGGTCGAAGCCCTCGACGTGGCCCGGGAACAGTCTCCATCCCGAGCAGTCCACGTCGGGGAACGTCTTCGTCACCCGGGCGATGGCTTCGGCATAAGCTTTGGCCATGTTTTGGGCGAGGAAACCTTGTGCCTTCGCCAGGGTCGCATCCTCTGCCGCCTTCACTGCTGCCGCCTTGGCCTCTTCAGCTTCGGCCAACTGCTTGGCTGCCTCCTCCTTCTGGTGAAGAAGGTCGCCCTCTAGCTTCGCCACCTCACCCTCGAGGTACTCGACCCTCGCCGTCCTCCCTTCATGCTCGACCTGAAGCTTGTCAAGCTCGTTCCCCATCTGAGCCTTCTCCTTCCGAGCCCGGTCGGACTCCTGCTTCAGCTCATTCTCCAGAGCCGCCACCCTCTCGGTAAGGTGTCCAAAATGGACGATGATCTGCGATAAGGAAGAACTAAAAGAGTTAGAAAAATTATAGCTAAAGAAATTCAACGACAGCAAAAATTTAATACTTACCGAGACGGCCGAGCGAGCAATCTCGATGACGTCGTCACCTTCTTGCCCGGCCTCCATCGCAGCGCGGTCCTTCGGCGTCGCCAGGTGCTTAACCGCCTACATACTCGCCAGAGAGTTGCCGAGGAATCCATCATGTTTCCGAACTTGCCAGTCCGGAATATGGATCCTCCTATGCTCCTCGGTCAGGAGCTCCTCGGCCTGGACGGACAATGGGGGGTCGTCCTCCCCAAAGCTGTGGCGATGGGGAACTCGCCGACCGCATTTGACGCCGAGGTGCCTGCACCGGCAACGACCGGGCTACTGAGGGTCTCCGTCTCCTCGATCGTATCCGTGACCCTCGGAGTCTTCGAGGTCGGCAACTTGGAGGCCACCCTCTTACGCTTCTTCGGTGCCTTACTAGCGAGGCCTGCCCTCAAAGCTAGCACCGCGTCGTAGTCCATCGCCTCTGCATTAAAGACAAAAGTTCGTTAGCACAATACAACTCATGCAAAATAAAATATGAAAAAGAAAGCATAAAAGAAGCCGCGTACTGGGATCTACGCGGCAGAGCCCTCCCTTGAACAAGATGTCCTCGGTCAGCTCCTTCCAATCGTACTTCGGCCGATCTAGAAGTGTCCGGACTGCCTCTTCTTCTTCAGGGCGAAGCTTGGGCAGCGCCCTCGCCCTCTTCGGCACCCCTTCCACCCAACCAGAGGGGATCGGCCAGGCCTCCGGACTCCGCACTATCAAGAACTTCTCGCGCCAGTGCTTGATGGAGTCGGGGCATATGACGAGCCTGCCGCCATGCCGCAGAGCCAAATAGTATCGGTACTCCGACTTGTTCCCTTGGTGTAGCCGATAGATTGTTCGAAGCACGTTCAGATCCGGCTCGATCCCCGCAGCTTGGCAGTGAAGTACGAAGCCGTTTATGACCCTCCATGCGTTCGGCATGAGCTGGATGGGGCTGACCCCGAACCAACTCAGGACGAGGATTGCGAACGGATGGAGGGATAGCCGAGCCCCGGCGATAAAGGCATCGACCGGCCAGCAACACATGGTCACTGGCAGCGGCGAGTTAGCCCTAACTCCGGGACCTGGCAGCATAAGCTCGTACTCCTGCGGGATCTGGAAGCAGTCCCGGATCACTCCCAAGTCCTCTTCGCGAAGGATCGACACCGTCTCGTCTGCCTCCGTCGTCTCCCTCGCTGCATTCTCCTCGAAGGACCTCCCCCTCCCGTGAACAATTCGCTCGGCTTGATCCTCCGGAAGATCCCGAACTCTGTGAAGCCCAGTCAGCTGCCCCGGCAATCTTCCAAACTCCCCCATACGCTTCGGATCCTCCACAATCGAATATTTGCCGAACACCTTCTTGCCCTTGTTTGGAGTACGATCTTCGACAACTTCAAGGGAGGGCTCGGACCAAGAGATCGACTCGGAGATAGAAGCGATAGACATAGTTTATGAAATAAACTAAGTATTAATTACCTTAAAAGATTAGCTGCTGGAAACTTCACCAGAAAACGAACGTCGACCACCGGAAACACTAGCTTAGCACAAAAGATCGCCTGAGCAAAAGAGAAGAGAAGTGAAAAATGAGAGGGGGGTGAGGTTTTATAGAGAGAGGCGCGCCAAACGAGGTTAATGGGTCTGTACTACCGGCCCATTCACACAAAACGACAAAAGCGACCTCAATCATTGCCTTGTTTACTACGCCAAGCCGTGCATCACATTAATTACTGTCCCATCTGGCAGAAGCTCAAAGGTCACCGCATTAAATGAGCATCTCATCCGTCAGAGCTGTCAGAAGTTCAGAAGCTACCAACTCCGCAGTGCACCCTACGCCAAAAATGCCAAGTCTTGGGGTTCGGCACCAGTTGCCGAGCGTTCTTGAAACCGACCCCGTTACGGGGAAAAATTGGGGTTCGGCACCAGCTGCCGAGCGCTCTTGACACCGACCCTATTACGGGGAAAAATTGGACCTCGGCACCAGCTGCCGAGCGCTCTTGACACCGACCCTGTTACGGAGAAAAATTGGACCTCGGCACCAGCTGCCGAGCGTTCTTGACACCGACCCTGTTACGGGAAAAAATTCGACCTTGGCACCAGCTGCCGAGCGTTCTTGACACCGACCCTGTTACGGGGAAAAATTGGACCTCGGCACCAGCTACCGAGCGTTCTTGACACCGACCCTGTTACGGGGAGAAATTGGACCTCGGCACCAGCTGCCGAGCGTTCTTGACACCGACCCCGTTACGGGGAAAAATTGGGGTTCGGCACCAGCTGCCGAGCGCTCTTGACACCGACCCTGTTATAGGAAAAAAATGGGGGTTCGGCACCACCTGCCGAGCGCTCTTAATACCGACCCTGTCATAGGGAAAAATTGGACCTCGGCACCAGCTGCCGAGCGTTCTTGACACCGACCCTGTTACGGGGAGAAATTGGACCTCGGCACCATCTGCTGAGCGTTCTTGACACCGACCCTGTTACGGGGAAAAATTGGGGTTCGGCACCAGCTGCCGAGCGCTCTTAACACCGACCCTGTTATAGGGAGAAAATTGGGGTTCGGCACCAGCTGCCGAGCGCTTTTGACACCGACCCTGTTATAGGGGGAAAATGGGGGTTCAGCACCAGCTGCCGAACGCTCTTGAGACCGACCTTGTTATAGGGGAAAAGTTGGGGTTCGGCACCAGCTGCCGAGCGCTCTTGGTACCGACCCTATTACGTGGAAAGATTGGACCTCGAACTTTGCCGAACTCCCTCTCAGCACTCACAACCTAGCCGAGGTCCCTCTCCTCTTCGGAAAGAGGTGCCGAAGCACCTATAGACCTCGGCCTCCTGGGCAGCAAGCGCTGGAAGGGGTTGGAAGTGTGAAACAAGCATGTAGGCCACACAACGAAGCAAAACGGCCAAGCCTTCCACCAAGAGATCGCGAAAAAACAATTAAAAATTTAGGAAATTAAGGAAGAACTCCTGGAAAGCAATTGTAGAGGTGGGGAAGCATTTTCTAGTCCCCAAACAAGCGGTTATTGCCAAGGACAATCTTTTAAGACCCCCGAACGACGAATTGACACTTCACAAAGTTAAAAGGATATTCCTACAAGAACACCACACGACCATGAGAGCTCAGGAGCGACTCAGAGTTCAATCCGCTTGAAAAATCACCACACTACCTCCTTCAAGATTCAAAACCTTCCATTTGGGCTCCGATACAACTCCACTAGCCATTAAAACAGTAAAACTACTCCTCAAAGGCTGATCAAGCTCAGTCTTCGGGAGTGGGGGGCTCGTGATATGGCTAAAAATGGGGTTTAATCGGAACCGTCCAAATCGGGCACGAATCCTGAAGCCCAGGGGTAAATGGTAATTTCACCTACCAATGGGTCTGAGATGGGTACTGGATTTTTTCGTCAAAGGTCCAATAACCCACGAACGGATCCACCTCAATCGGGTGCGGGTTTCAGCCAGCAGAAAGCCCGATCCAGAGGGATAGAATTAGGGTTCCTGGTTAAATCCTAATCAACGACCCTGATTCATGCCTATCCTTCCACTGGGAATTAGGGATTACATTCCTAATCTGTTTACAAGGAGAATATTCCTTATCAGATCACGGGAATTACATTCCTAATCCAGTCCCTAAGGTGCCTATAAATACCCCCCACCCATCTCCATTAAGAGGTAATCAATCTTTCTCCAGTTTTTGCGCTCTTTCATAATCTTTCCTGATTACTGACTTGAGCGTCGGAGGGTGCGTCGCCGGAAACAACCCCGGTGTCTCGCACTTTTTGCAGGTGTACGGCAGGAGTCAGCGTCAAATTCTGACGGAACAGGTACACAGGTTTACTATTCCGTTTCTCTAAGAATCCACAAATACTATCTGTTTGCCCCCACACCAAATATAGCGGCAACACTTAGGAATGTAGCAAGAATCATGCTAATTATATATCCATGCTTGAGTTGTAATGATTAATCATGCTTAAAGTAGTGGAGATCCATGCTTAAGGTGGTGGTAGAGATACATGCTCTAAGTAGTAAATATTCATGCTTAGTTAATGGATAGTGATATTCATACTTAAGTAGTTAGTAGATATTCATGCTCAATGACATTCATGCTTAGTTGATGGATAATGATATTCATGCTTAAATAGTTAGTAGATATTCATGCTCAATGACATTCATGCTTAGTTGATGGATAATGATATTCATGCTTAAGTAGTTAGTAGATATTCATGCTAGATGATACCCATGTTTAAGGTAACAAATCTATGCTAAATTGTTGTAGTTAAGGTAAGAAAGTATCATACCATGCTTGATTCATTGTAGAAAAAATATATACCATGCTAGACTATGGTAGGAAACTCCTAAACCATGTATGATGTGTACCATGTTGTAGGTTAATGGAACCATGCTCATGATGTGTGCCATATTGTAGGAACCATGCTTATGTTGTGTACATGTTGTAAGGAGTTCATGCTAAATTGTAGTAAAGCTTCATGTTTAGATTGTAGTAACTATTCATGCTTAAGATTGTTATAAGTGCATGCTTAAATCGTATTCATGCTTAAGAGTGTTGTGAGTTGATGGCTATGTTATATACCGTAATTAGATTGTCGTGGGTTGATGTCTATGTTATATACCATGATTGGATTGTCGTGAGATGGTGGTTATGTTATATACCATGACTAGTTGTTGTAGGTTGATGCTTGCAATTGTATACCATGCTATAGGTTAAGTAATAGGAAAGAATCATGTTGTAATTGTAGTGATAACTACCTTGTTGTAGTTAATGTTAGTAAGGAGCCCATACATGCTTGAAGGGTATAGTGTAGCATCCTAGTTGAATATTGAACGAACGTAGGTTCTATGTTGTTCTAGTTCATTTTGAAAGGAAACCGTGAGTTCTAGTGTGTAAGGTTCAAAGTAGAATTGAGACCCTATCATGTGAACATTCCTCATCCTTATGGGTAATAAGGGTTGGGAGGGTCACTAGTAATAGTTTGTTCGATAAAAATTGTTATGTCTCTTTCGGGCTCCTCATTGGTAGAATGCCTACCATAGACTATTAGTAGATTCTTCTGTTGCTTCTAATAATAGAAGATCAAGTTTGCTAGTAAGCACGTTTGGTTGCTTCTAGGTTTGATTACCTGTATGGTTGTTGCATATGGTTGTGCTCGTACGTGGCTCGACTGGCCCGTATGTAGCTGTGGATCTCATACGTAGTTATTTGGCTCGTATGTAGGTTGTTGTCTCGTACGCGGCTCGACCGGCTCATGTGCAGCTGTTGGTCTCATACGCCGCTTATTTGGCTGGTATGTACATTGTTATCTCATACAAAGCCGCCTGACTCGTAGGTAATTGTTGGTTCATGCATAGCTTATTGGCTCGTATGTGGTTAGTTACTCGTATATAGCTTGTTAGCTAGTACGCAGTTTGTTGTGCTCGTCTAAGGTGATATTATTACCCTAGGGACTATCGACCATCAAGACATATGTTTTCTTATTCCTAAGGAACTGTGGAGGAGTCACTCCTTGTGTACCGTCGAATCTTAACCGGTGTAGGTTGATTGAGGACCGGAGTATAGACGGAATCCAAGTTCAGGGTAGTGGCATGCATGTATGTTCGCATTGCCGGGGTCTTGGATCAATAGGCCAGGAACCAGATCCTGAGGGATTCTGGTAAGTCTAGGTTGAGCAGCCTAGTAGAGTTGTCTTGCGAAGTCTAATTTAAGGCCTAGCATGTTGTGTTTATAATATTGTCATCCCTAGGAGTGTTCAGGGTTAGGGACATCATTAGGGTAGTGGCTTATAAAGATCATTTACTTAAACCTTTTGTCGGAAAGAGAGGAGTCGGTTGTAGGGGGCCCCTTACGACCAACTTGTCCCTTGGGACAGACCTTAGGTGGTGTTATTGGGTTGTACCTTCCCGTCAAAGGGATACGTACGGTGGCGTCTCACGAGTTGGAAGCACGGATTACGTATCTCACACTGTCGATTCCTGAAGTGCCATGATAAGGCGGGCAGAGCTAGGAGGATGCACCCCGGAACTCCATCGGGTCCTTTGCCGGGGATACGAACAGGCCATGGACTACAGTCTGGCTAGGGGGCGGCAGGGGGCTCTCCTATTGGTGGAAACCCCGAGGGTTTGTCTGGTTTTTGAGTGAGGTCCGGTTAGCCGGGTAGTAGTGGCAAACATAGACACCACGAGCGGACTGCATTAGTGGGACATAGACACCATGAGCGTACTGCCTTGGTAGGACTTGACCACGTCTGCAACCTCATCAGTCACGTTATATCTGTCAGGAACAGGTTGTGTACAATTAGAATTCATAATGCGGGTTCAAATTCCTATATATGGAGAAACGACTTGAGATGGGGCGCATGTAGTATGGGCTGCATGTTGCTTCGGAGACTTGCTGGCATTAGAATAGGAGCATCCTAGTCCTAGTTAATATTGCGTTAGATTCTAGTCATAGCACTCATGAACACTTAAACTACACCGACACAAATTGCCATGTGTTTGTATGTTGTTTGGGAGATTCGCTGCTATGTTATCAGCCTTAAAACGTCAGTGAATACTAACGTCCCCACTTCAATAGGTACTGGATCGCAGAAGTACAGGTGCGAGATTCAGGAGGACTCAAGGCAAGGAAAGCAAGGAGTCAGTGTCATGTTTAGTTCCGCTGTAATATGTGTGTTGATTATCTATTAGTTGAGAAGTACTCAAGTGAGGGTTACCAAGTGTTGTTCTTCATTCCTTGTACTATGATGTAATTTGTTGAAAGTTGTAATACTTGAAAATGTAAAGGTGTTATTGTAACACTATTGTAATGTATTGCAGTTGTATGATATTCAGACTTGTAATACATTGGGTGTTGAATAAAAAGTTTTAAATTCTCTTGTTTTTTTGTGTATTGTGACTAATTGAAGAAAAGGTCCTGGCTCGTGTCTCGAATTCCCAGTAAATGGAAAATGGGGCGCTACAACGTTGGCTTGTCATTTTCGGATAGCAGACATCTTGGATGAAGCGAACGGAGAGGAGCTTCTCAATCTCTTCCTTCATTGCTTGTTGCCTCTCCGAGGCGAGCATTCTTCGCTTTTGCTGTTTGGGCTTGGAGTCTGGCATGGCGCTCAGTTTATGCATTATTAGATCCTCTGAAGTCCTAGACATGTCCATTGGAGTCTAAGAGAATAAGCTCTGGTTCCACCGGACGCAATCGATGAGGTCATTTCTGAGGTCGGGATTGAGTGACTTGCTCACTCAAAACCATATAGAGGGATCTGCCTCGAAAAACGAGACTTCCTCCAACTCGTTCATGGGCTCGGAGTCGATAGGACTTCAATCATAGGGTAATTCCACCGCATCGGGGGGTAGGAGTGAGCCTCCCATTGCGGCCATGTAACAAGCCCGAGCAACTTCTTGGTTTCCCATAACGACCCCGACCCCGGGTTCGGTAGGAAACTTCATCTTCATGTGATAGGAAGAGGGCACTTCTTGGAGGGAAGCGAGCCCGGGACGACCAAGGATGGCATTGTATGTGGCCTTGACATTGACCACCATGAAGTCTATTGCCTATGTCCGGGAGGTCAGGGACTTCCCAGCTGTGACGTCCAGCAAGATGATTCCCCCGATTTGGACCAGGACACCCAAAAATCCATGAAGTGTATAGCATGTTGGCTTCAACCTAGTGCTGGCAATCGGGTCCAACGGGCCGGGTCAGGTCGGACCCGCTCAGGTCGAACTAAAATTTAGGCAGGCTCGGGTCGGGTTGGCACTTTAACCGGGCCAGGCCGGGCCAGGTTAGAAAGTGCAAAGTTCGACCCGGTCGACCTGTGAACCCATTATGGTCGAACCCATTTTGGGTTGGGTCGGGTCGCGGGTTGGCCCAGGTTGGGTTATTTTTTTTATTTAAATAATTTGGTTAATATTTTAAATTTTATAAGAAATGGATGTGAACAACAAAATTAATTACTCACTACCCACTACTTAATTAGCCCACCCACCCTAGCTATTTATAGCCAACTCCACGTCCTCAACTCTCTCATCTCACTAATGTGGGACTAAATATATTTGAATTTTAAACTTTGAAAACTTTTAGTTCAACACTGGTGAGATGAGAGAAGTGAGGAGGTGGAGGTGGTTATAAATAGCTAAGCTGGGGGTTGTCTAATTGAGTAGGGTAGTAATCAATTAATTTTGATGTCCACACTCATTTTTGTAAAATTTTGAAATATTTTAGAGTATATGTATATGCATATATACATATATATACATATATTTTGCAGTATATATATACATATATACTTATATTTTGTATAAAAAAAATCCAAACAGGTCAAATCCACAAACCCACGGGTCTGGGTCGGGTTCGGGTTCGGGTTCGGATCTGGTTGACGTCGAGTTGCGGGTTCGTGGGTCGGCTCGAGCGGGTTTGAATTGGATTTTCACCGATCCGGGTCGACTTGATTAGGATTTCGAGTTTGATCCGAACCCGAACCGGGTTAACGCGGGTCGGGTCGAACGTGGGTCTCGGGCGGGTCGCAGGCCAACCCGGTCCGATTGTCATCCCTACTTCCTATCTCGAGAGAGCTTTAGTGCCTCGAAGGCTACAAGAAACAAGATATTAACCGAGCTCCCGCTGTCGACGGGATTCGGTGAACCTCATGATTGGCAAGACTGAGGCTTATGACCATGGCATTGCAATGCGGAACCCTGACACCCTCGAGGTCTTTGTCCAAGAATGAGATCGATAGTCTGGGACGTCGGGGTGGAGGGCAGTTGTGGACGGAGATGTCTTCGTGAATAAAAGCTCGGCGAGAAGAATTCGAATCCTCGCCCATAGGTTCGCCATGGACATAATGGAGGATGGCCAGTCCTTCGAATCCCTGAGGCTCGACTTCTACTTCGGGTCGCTTGTTGGCACCCTAAGGAGGAGGAAAGGTTCTCGGCTCGTCTCTAGTGGACTTTTTCAGGTGTCCACTTCGGATGAGGGCTTCGATCTCATCCTTAAGAGTCCGATAATTGTCGGTCTCATGGTCGTGGTCCCTGTGGAAGCGGCAGTACAACCTATGGTCCCTTTTTTTGCCATTGCTGGATCGAGAAGGATGCTGAAGGACGCCATCACCCTCTATCTCTATTAGGATGGCGGATACACTCGTGTTGAGCGGAGTGAATTTGTCGAACCCGTGCATTGGAGGTGGGCACCTCTGCCGGGAGGCATCCTTCTGGGTCTTTTTTGGTGCCGCATCACCGTCCGCCTTCCTCTTCCCTCTTGTGGGGGAATCCCTTAGGCCGGTAAGGTGTAATGACTCTTCGACTTGGATATACTTCTCCTGAAGAGGAGGTCGGGAAAGTCTGTCAGAGGCTTATTGGCGAGGGATGCCTTCGGTAAGTCATGCCTGACGTTGTGTCGGAAAGCCGCAGCTGTGACCCCGGTGTCGAGGGAGGAAGCCGATCGAGCTTCAACGGTAAAACTCCGAACGAAGTCCCAGAGGGACTCTCCATCCTTATGCTTCAGTTCTAGCAGGTAAGCGCTGGTCTTCTCAGCCTTGCAGCTGGTCACGAAATGTGAGAGGAAATTCTCCTCGAGCTGGTGGAAGAGGAAACAAAGTTAGGAGCGAGCCAGGAGAACCATTCCCTAGCTGGGCCACGTAGTGTGGCTGGGAATGCACGGCAGAGGAGGGCATCCGATGCACTGTGAATTATCATGAGGGTTTTAAAGCCCTCCATGTGATCAACCGGATTCGACTCCCCGTTGTAAGTTTCGAAGACAGGTGGTTTAAATGTCATCAGGATCGGGGCCTCCAAAATATGAGAGGAGAAGGGGGGCTGAACAGGTCGGTACCCACAGTTCGACTGCCTCTTGCCTTCTCCGATCTGAGCCAAATAGTCTTCCATCTCTTATAGCCGCTTGAGGATGATGTCCTCCCGTCCCTCAAATCGGGCTGATCCATGAGACTCCTGATTCTCGGCTCCTCTGGTTCGGTGACTGCCTTAACTATGACAGTGTTGGGTGTGTTCGTTCGGGGATCCACCTCAGAGTGCTTGAAGGATCTCATTTCGGAACTCCTTGAGTTTGGCCCTGGTAACGTGGCTTCCTTCCGCTTGACCATTGGGAGGTCGGTGACCCCGTGGAGAACGGTTGCGCTCCCTTTCATTCAGATGGGAGGTGTGACGGCTTCGGCTTAGACCGTGGTCGGAGTGCCTCTTTCTTGGAGAGGATAAGGCAGTTGTGGACGTCGTCCTTGTTCAGTCGGCTATTTATGATATTTTGAAGATTGGGGTGTTGGTGTATGCCCTAGAGACTAGTTGTGTATTAATATTACTAGTTTACATTGTATCATGACATTTATTTCATATTCAGGCATTTTATTTATTGTGAATTAAATAAACATAATGAAATCCTTAGAATAGTAAGTTCAATGCCATGGGATATCAAGTGCGTGACTTGATTGTGAGCTCCTATTGGTTGAAATCAGAACACTATTCTTAAATGTCCCTAGTTAAATATTATTGTGGATCAGGACAACGACAATACATAGAGACTAGTGTGTGCGTAGACTGATGACCATTCTCACGGGTCATGGATATGGGATATCAAGTCTTCACATGAGTACATATCAGAGTAATAATGTGCTGGACTGATCCACCATGAGAACGCTGCATGGATCATTACGTGAGTGTCATAAGTGGTTCTCATAGTGACCATGATGTACGTAGTCCTTTGACTTGAAGTCACTACGGTTCCCAACATGATAAGTTATATGTTTTAATGCCATCAAACATTGCCTGTAATACGGTGATTATAAAGACGACTATTGGATATACTACAAATAATGCGAAGGGATGTCGGTGACTTAGATAGGATTTGTCTCTCTTACATAACATAAGTGATATCTATGGGTCTCTTGATTGAGTGAGACTACAAAATATATGACCGTGCTCAAATGAGTCAATATGAGATATTGATCTCATTTGTTTTAATAAGTCCACCCGGACATCAAGAAACCAAAGATTGAACTATAAAATGGTGACACGCTCTATGCCTTGTGGTCAATTAAGATATCTGGACAAAGGAACTAGATTATATGATAACATTGGTCACAGATGGTATGTCAAATCACTGACATTCCCGTTACTTGAGTAGTAGTGATGTAATGCTAGATACTGCTCACTGTTTGTAATACTAGAACATAATTTTAGTATTACTGTCAACGTAATGGGAACCTACAGGGTCACACACTTAGAATGGATCAAAATTAGGATTTAAATTCTTAAGATGAATTGAATTAGGGATCCAAGTAAGACTTGGACTCTTGACATTGGTTGGACATTTAATTAGATTAAATGGGTCGACTAAAGTTCAAAGGCCTACACACGAATCTGACCCAGGTCAGATTATGAGCCCAACAACCTCATTACTCTCTTAGGGTTGGATTTTTGCAGCTATATATATGATATGTATCTGTGGAAAAGACACGTGAAAAATCCCTAGCCGTCACAGAAAATGAGAGAGAGAGATCGTGAGGAGGAACATCCCTTTCCTGCAGCTAGCACCGCGGTCTGAAGGAGAGTCATTTTTTGTTCTGTTTCGTGTGGATACCATAGAGGCACCGTAATATTGCACTGCTATGATCTGTATACTGTGGAGATAGCAAATCCATCTTTAAGGTATAACTCCTAAACACGATTTATGATTTTCGCATATTTTCATGACTATGTTTTGATATTTTTGTAATTTTTCCACTGTATATTTAATTTGTGATTACCTTCGAAACCTAGCACGGGGACCTTTGAGGGCTCGGGGTTTCGATCCACTGAACGGGAATCACTTGGGGCTGGAGCAAGCAGGCGCTTGACTCGCCGCTGTTGTGACCCTAGATGACCGCTCGGCTGTGCGATGGACGATGTGGGGGTAGAGGGTCGGCGTGGCAACCCGCCGTGGCTATTTTCTTTGCTTTGGGAGCCATCAGAGAAGAGGTTAATGAGAGCGGAGCTTATAGAGATGGCTAGATCTGTGCTCGTTCCCACAGACATCGCCAATTTGATGCTGCTATTTTTAGGGTGAGGGAGCAACAGATAAGACTATTTTGCCGTACCGACCCACTTTTTGAAAATATTTGGTGCTCTGACCCACTTTCGAAAATAATAGCGAACCGACCCAGTTTTGGACACGTCAACAACAAACGTTCTTGGGAAAAACGGCATAGGTTATTTCGATGCCGTTTTTCCCAATAACGACATCTGTTTTAAAAAAACTTTCATGCTGTTATTTGGAATAACGACATCTGTTTCTTTTAGTCGAAGGAATAAACAGTCTCAACTGTGAGCTGAGAAACAAGTGTGAAAATAAAGTAAAGGATGCCGTTCTCTGAGAGAATGACATGATTTATATTGATGCCGTTATTTTGAATAACTACATCCGTTGCTTTTTATTTTGTACACTTACCTATATTCAATGCCCAGCACCCCCCCCCCCCCCACTCTTCTCCTACCCCTTTATCAGTCCATTTTATCTCTCTATCTCTCTCTTCACTCCCGTAACCCACAAACCCTAGATCCCTAAATAAAAAATCACAACTATTGGAGTGATCTCAAACTTCCCAAACAACAATTATACATAAACCCTACTTGTGATTCGCTCATTTCCTTTAGAAATCTTCCGAACTCCGAAATTGTGGTAAGTATTCAAAATCCCTAATTTTTTTTACAATGTTTATTTTGATGAATGAGAGCTATATATATTGGTAGCATAGTACAAGAGATGTAGATTAGATTTATCTAAGTAGTAGATATGCAAAATGTACTTAAGGATTGTTGTTGATGATGTGTGAAATGTTGATTTTGATCAATAAGAGATATATTGATAGTATAGTAAAATAGATGTAGATTAAATCCATGTAAGTATTAGATATATGAAGTGAGATTCATCTATGTGAGATGTGGATGACCTATATTGCTATCTAAGAATTCTCGTCGTTAATGTAGTCTAAAAATGACAATGTAGTATATTAGACATTAATGGATAAATGGTCATACATTAGAATTGCTATATTTGTAATCATTATATTCATAGTTCGGTTTGTATGAATGGATATTGCTATGAGATTTGTTTATATAGATAGATATGTAGTGTGTGGAGATGTTGTGGTGGTGATTGTTATGAGTAATATTTTGATACGAGTATTGAGAAGTTGTTATCTTCAAACATCGATTATTAATTCTGTTGAAGAAACATGGCTTACAAATTTTAGTATCTCTATACATCATGTTTATTAATATTGTACTTGACACGTTATTTTTAATGTTCACAGGTAAATGGATCCTACACAACCATCTTCTTCTCATGATGTGGATGCCTCATCTTCATCTTCGCACACACTACATGGACATCCAGGTCCTTTAGATCCTACTGTACTTCATGTGCAAGAAGATCATAGGTCGCAGGCGGTGTGGATTGGAGATGTTGCAAAAATGAGTTTCCAAATGCACACCATATTGCCGACGCACCCTCGAGTACAAAATTATTTTGTAAATTGCGGATTTTATGGAATGTCAATGTTGGCGAAAGTGAAATGTGACCATGCATTACTTACCGCTCTTGTGGAGCGATGGAGGCCAGAGACACACACGTTTCACCTACCCGTTGGGGAGATGACGGTCACTCTACAAGATATAGCCGTCATATCGGGTCTTCCAATCGATGCGGTGGCCGTGACCGGCAACCTGATATGTTCAATAAAGTCATGTTGTTAAGAGATTACCTTGGGAAGGTTGTTGATGAGGATGAAAGGGGTGTATTCGTCGGGAAATCAATCCGACGTTCTTGGCTCTTTACAGAGTTCAATAATAGTTTGGCAGACGAACCGACCGACTTCGAAATTCAATGTTACACGCGGGTATATCTTTTGTCGATGATCAGAGGTATTCTCTTCCCTAATTCTTCTGGTGATGTAGTGCATTTGATTTACCTTTCCTTGATTGCCGACATACATAGAGCCGGGCGATATAGTTGGGGAAGTGTGGCTTTGGCCTCTCTTTATCGTGGGCTGTGCAATTGTTCAATGGGGTTGTTACAAATAACTGAGACGATAGGGTTATTGCAAATATGGTGTTGGGAACAAATACACCTTGGCCGGCACCGGGTAATGGTTCTTTCAAATAATTGGAGTGTGCGACATGATAATCCAGTGTTGAGGGCTCCTTTAGGTGTGTACTAGACGGGAAAACCCACGTGGAGAGATAACCCACGCGGTGTGCTGACATATTACAGGGATGAACTCGATATGCTTAGGGAAGAGTACGTCAACTGGACACCGTATACAAACGAAAGGCTACATCGTCTACCCTCAATATGCACGGCCAATAATTAATATTGGTTGACACGAGCTCCACTTATAAATTTCTCAATTGTGGAGTTCTATTACCCCGACCGCGTCCTCCGCCAATTCAATGCACAACCGCCCATCCCCGAAAAGACAATGTATGACCGTAGACTTCACAATATTACCGGTCAAGGCCGATCACCACCGCGCTCATGTAGCATGTTGGAATGAGAGGATGTATGATTTGGTTGTAGAAGGGATTGCACCGTACGACGGGTAGTTGCAAACCGCCTACATGGCATGGTACCGTTGTATGACGCGGTTGTACATAGCCCCAAGAACGGATATCCCCGTGGGTATCCAACAACCGATACCTAGACACCAAGTGGAACAACCACCGGCACATTCCACATCGCAACCCATGCATCAACCGAAAGCGTCCTAGTATCGATTAATGGTAAAA
Source organism: Hemerocallis citrina (assembly GCA_017893485.1). NCBI lineage: Eukaryota > Viridiplantae > Streptophyta > Magnoliopsida > Asparagales > Asphodelaceae > Hemerocallis > Hemerocallis citrina. Next base: position 181,460,718 of record CM030360.1, read on the forward strand.
TAATCTTATTGTTGATAAACATGAATATAAATTATTTTTTCCACATTTTGCTTATGTTTGTTAAAAAAAATTTGGTTTACTACTAATTTATTTCGTTCGTAATGTAGATTGACAACACATGGGATATTGCGAGGAAATGTGCTCATGTCTTGAAGAGCAACGCTTCGAAGGCATGCAAGGAATTAGCGAGAGAAATCTTCCGTCCATGTCGTACTTCTCTTGAAGATGTTGGTGACGGTTCGCGCTTCGATGCCCTTTTACGCTCAACCAATCTTCCAACTCAAACGCCCCGAACAAGTGTTAGCCGAGCCCCACCTCCACCACCATGAACAGCACAAGTAGAACCTCCTGCACCACCACGAAGACAACCTCAATCTCCACCTAGGAGATCTACACAATCGGGAGTTTCTCCTTCACAGCCTCCACGACGGAGTAAGAGTGTTCGTTTTACTCATACGGAAAGTCAATTAGCATCGCAAGAGATTGAAGAAGTACAAGCTGGGCAAGAAGAAGATGTTGGGCCAAGTGTTCCTGCGACATAAAAAATTGGGGAACGTAGGAGGAAAGTTTCAGCTCGAAAGAGGAGGCAGCCGCAACACTATATGCCTAGTTAGTGTTGACTATTCAATTGTGTAATGTTGGTTTATGAAAAAACTTGATGAGTCGGTTGTTGTATTGTTAATGTTAGTTTATGAAAAAACTTTATTCGAGTGTTTGGGGTATATATACTGAATTGAAGTGTACATAGGTATATATATATAAGGTGTAGAAGTCCCTTCACTGAGGCTGAGCATACTCAGGATGTAGGAGGAAGACCCCTCTTCACTAACGGGGGATATATATATATATATATATATATATATATATATATATATATATATATATATATATATATATAGACACACACACACACACACACACACACACACACACATACAACATATATATAGAAAACCCCCTTATACTGATTGTGAAGTGTACCTGATACAAAGAAAACTCTTTTACTGAGTTGGAGTATAGGCAGCTTAGAAGTTGGTCTGTTATTGGGTTGAAGTATGCATACATATATATTTTATATAGAATTCCCTTAGCTAATATGAATTATGTGCATAAAAGTGATTTTGTATACATTCTGTGCATGTTTGTGCTTGTTTTATTTGAAATACACTAATAACAGATGCTGTTATTGCAAATAACGACATCTGTTACCTGTAACGTTTTTTTACGATAACGACATTTGTACAAAACATGCTGCTTTGACTGTGTTCATTAATTTAACTTGATGTCGTTCTTTTGGAAAATGACATCAGTCTAAATGATGCCGTTTTTCAGAAGAACGACATCAGTTGAGTAATCTGTTTAGGGGGAAATGACCATCTGCCAATAGCTATTGTCTTCACAGTCGTTTTCCAAAATAACGGCATCTCCTAAGAATGCCGTTATTTTGAATAATGACATCTCTTAAGGATGCTGTTATTTGGAATAACGACACCAGTTTGGTGTGAAATTTCCATGGAAATGAACCTCTGCCATACTTTCTGTCTTCATAGTCATTTCTCTGAATAATGGCATCTCCTGAAGATGCCGTTATTCAGAACAACTGTATCTGTTATAACTACAGTAGTGCATGTTCTTGTGCATGTTTTGTGGAGAGAAACTACTAAATTCATATTCATTCAAATTCAACAAACTTTCATTCAGTTTCATTCAAATTCATTCAGATTCAACAAAGGTTCATCACAAACATATATCTCATACTTAACCGTTGAAAATTACAGTACATTGCATAAGAGGTTCATCAAACTCAAGCTCTCTAATTCGTAATAACTTACGGATAGATTTTACAACATGAATCCAATAATGGGATACAACTTTAATTACCGGTAGATTGGGATGTGCCCACATTCTGTACGTTCTTACATCTCCGCCTATTATGTCCACTCAATCCGCATTTCGAACAAACTTTCCCGGTGCTCCCACCCTTTCGAGCATCCATTTCATTGTGAATACGAGTACTCTTAGGTCGTCCTTTCATCCGACGAAGACTCGCATCGGCTATAAGTATCGGTCCACTTTGTGTCGGCCAATAAGATTCGTCTGGAATATGATTGAAAGTTGGTGCCCACGTTAGTGCTGATGAACCGGTAGAGTAAAATGCATCAATGTAAGGTTGATAATCAATCGCACGGGAAGCACATGCCGCTAACACATGAGAGCATGGAATGTGATATAGTATAGTTGGAATTTTCCACAAGTACAAGTACGTCTCCCAAGGTCTACCGTGTGCCAATGTCCACCCTTTTGATATCCATTATCCATTCTAATGCCCGTTTTACCCCAAAAACACCAGGCCGATTATTAAATATTATTGCCTCATGTAAATTGGATTTTTCACGGCGTAAATCAATAATCTCCTGAATGCATGGTGCCCATAATTTACCATCACTGATAAGGGTCTACGCGGCTTCACGACGATCATTGAAATATATGTTCAGACGAAAAAAAATTATTTCAACAATTGCGGTGACAGGCAAGCTACGCATACATTTTAGAACCGAATTGAAAACTTTCAATAGATTTGTTGTCATTATACCATATCTACGACCTCCATCGGCAGAAAGTGCCTACTTCTCAATCGGTTTCTCCTTCAACCAATTAGCCCCATCAACATTGGTCGCTTCAAGTTGTGCCATCTTTTCCTCAAACTTCTTCAACTGATTTTGAAATGCAATCACCTTCAGCTTATTCATCATAAACTTGCAGCCAATTATTTTATGGAAATTGCTAGCAAAATGCCGCATACAATAGCGATGATAAGCAAATGGTTCCTTTCATGTTCCGAACTCATTTTCCATTGCTGATAAAATACCTGCATGGCGATCAGAAATGACACATAGACCTACACGATCTGTGACGAAGCACCAAATATAGTTCATGAACCATGTCCACGTCTCTATGCTCTCATCGTCAACTATTGCAAATGCAAATGGAAACAACCTACCGTTTGCGTCCGGTGAAACAGAAATCAACAAACAACCTATATTTTCCTGTACAAATGAGTTCCGTCTATACTTATAACTGGTCTGCATGCCTTAAATCCCTCGATGGAAGGTCCAAATGCCCAAAAAACATCCTTAAAGGTTTCTTCGCCCGGACCGGATGCAATCTTGGCCCAATGTACAACCGTACCCGGATTTGAAGTTTGAATTGCATTGAGAAGATACGACAATTTAGTGTAAGCTTTTTCAAAAGAACCATATAATCGCTTAATTGCTTTATGTTTTTCCTTCCAAGCTTTCGAGTATGAAATTGTGTAATTGAACTGAACCTTGATTATTTCAATTATGGCTCTTGGTGTTATTCCGAGTTGTGCCTTCACAACATTCAATATGACCATCGATACAACCATGGAATCAATTTTCTTGTGATCCTGAGTCAATGTAGGATTCACACATGTGTGCAGACCTTCAAGCTTTTTACCACGAAATAAGGATGGCCTTTTGGAATAATTGCACGCAATCGCTAAGGACAACCAACTGCATTTAGAAGTGCCGGATTTTCTGCAATGTCCTCGGCTGAATGGTTGATGGGTGCGTATTTACATTTGACATAGTATAGACCGGGGGTTGATTTTACCATCACGAATTCTCGGTGGTTCTTCACGGAGTACATCTTCACTTGATGTTGTATAGAATCTTTAGTTGGAAATCTTTGACCTATGAAGAGTTCAACCGTGTTGGAAGAGTCGACTGAAGACTGTCCATGTTCATGTATGGTGGCACGAGACATCCATTCACTCGATTGAGATCCATGTATAACTGCACTTATGGACTGACTTGGCAACACGCGGGCATTGTTAACCGGCACATCAACGTTGACATCATCAACCGGAGCTTCATCGGCATCCTCCTCCTCATCAACTTGAAGACCGCGATCCTCGTCTTCTTCCTCTTCTACCAAATCGATATTTACAACGGCGTTGTCAAAGTCTTGCAATGCCATGTCGGCTCCGAAAATATTTTGTGACAATATCAGCAGATGTACCTGCTCGTATTCGGTGGTAATAGGTTCCGTTGGAGTTGTGCTAGTATCTTCTTCTGTATTTGATATTCTTACATGTGACTCGGAAATGGTTTCAAAGTCGGTGCGGGCCTTGGACTTTCAATAACAACTCGTCTAGTATTTGGAAGCCTCATTTGGTCAATATATAACTCCAATGCATTCCAACTACAGTTTGGATCAAGTGTCCTACCAATCATGGACCTCAGAGAATTGTCATTGTCTACGGGAACCACCATGAAATATTGCCCATCCCCTTTACCGGCAGCATAACGGGCTTTGATTTTGACACTCATTTCACTTCTATCTCAATTAGTAACTTCAAATATCTTATCTATTAATTGTGAGTATGTAAAGTTGCGGGGAGCCCAAATAATGACCGGTTCAACATCACTATAACAATATCCAATCTTCGGATCTTTAATCACTTCACCTCCAAAATATAACCAAATAGGGATATCATATTCCATACCTAAGTATAAAAATTCAAACATATTCAAGTCATTCACTACTCATAAGCATAACATGAGAATACATATCAAACATACGGTTATAATAATAATACCTTCAGATTAGACCGTAGTGTCGATAGCTTGAAAATTCGTTGTGGATGAGGAATGAAATGAGAGTAGGAGTAAGAAGGTAGGATATATGAAATTTGAGAGCACTCCAATACTTGGAATTTTTTGATTTAGGGATCTAGGGTTTGTGGGTTACGGGAGTGAAGAGAGAGAGAGAAAAAATCGAAGTAGAAAGGGGTAGGAGAAGAGGGGGGGGGGGGGCACTGAATATAGGTAAGTGTGCAAAATAAAATGTAACTGATGCCGTTATTCAAAATAACGACATCAGTATAAATCAGAGAATGACATCCTTTACTTTATTTTCACACTTGTCTCCCAGCTCACAATTGAGATTGTTTGCTCCTTCGACTAAAAGTAACAGATGTCGTTATTCCAAATAACAGCATGAAAGTTTTTTTAAAAACAGATGCCGTTATTGGGAAAAACGGCATCGAAATAACCTATGCCATTTTCCCAAGAACGTTTGTTGCTGATGTGTCCAAAATTGGGTCAGTTCGCTAATTATTTTCGGAAGTGGGTCAGAGCACCAAATATTTTCAAAAAGTTGGCCAGTACGGCAAAATTTTCAACAGATAATGAGTTCGATTTATGAGGGGGAAAGACAGATCTCAGCCTTAGATATGAATTTGATGTGAGGATGGAGAAGCGGATCTGCTGGTGGTCACCCTTGCTGTTGGCCTCCAGATTCCTGCACAAAGCCCAGAAACACCGGGATTTTCCCCGGTGGCAGACCCTCTGACGATCAAATCAGTGACTGGACGAGAGAAATGAAATTTGGGGTTTTGGAGGCTAAAAGTCCATTACCTGATAACAGTGGAGGGGATCCAGTATTTATAGGCAGAGATAGGGAACCCCAGTGGACCGCGTTGACCCTACTTTATGGGTCGGATAAGTGTAGAGGGGTTAACGGTCCACGGAGTATGCATATCTGCTCTGGTGGGGTTATGGATCTTGATGGGATCAGACGGCTCATATGAGACCAATTTTTTACCCACATCATGTGGTCACTTGGGCACTTTTTAAAGCGGGGTATGCCAAGTTGCAACAAGTTTTTCTCAATAGTATGACAAACCGAAAAAAAAGATATGAAATGGGTTATCTGCAAACTCATGAAGCATCCGGTAGGTTTACTGAAATTTACCCATTTTCTAAATTGTAGATTTTAAGGATGTTTTAGGTGAAAACAATAAAAATATATATCCTTTATGGGTAGGGCCGTCCCCCACGTTGAGGCCGGTGAGGCGGCCGCCTCAGGCCCCCGATTTTTTTGCACTTTTAGGACCCCCAATTTGTATTCCCCTTGTAAATATAGACACATATTTTGCACGTAAAAATATTATATTGTAATTAGGGATCCCAAAAATAATTATTTTGGCCTTTCGCCTTGCGCCCTCGGGAACTTAGGGCCGGCCTTGTTTATGGGTTAGCCATGTATTTTTAATGAATTTTATAATTTACGAGTAAGATGCTAATTTGAGAAGATGGTGTTTCTAATTCAATTTCTTTGTACTAATGAAAGATATAATGCTGTTAAAAAAACAAAAAAAAAACAAAAAAACAAAAAAACTAATGGGCAATATCCTAATTAGAATTGAGTGAGGTGGGTAATTGAGTGACGGCTCGAATCCAGAGTACCTGATTCGAGCCAAGACTATTCCAAAAAAAAAAAAAAAACAATAAAAACTTAAACGACACCACGCAAAAAATATGATGTACTATGTACAATACCAACTAGAAGTATTAAGTACTAGCATGTAACTTACAATTTACAAATTGGCCCATTTCCATCTTCCTTTTCTTAAAGCAGTCCACTTTAGTCTCCGAGTGCCCACTCCTTTTCTGATAGACGAAAAAGATAATCGATGGGTGTCTACATTTGTTCAGGCATTTGATCGCACATGGTAAATGTCAGGGACTTGGATTCTGACCAGCTACAGATCTCGCCATTAATGGAGAAGAAGGAGGTTAGGGATTGGGAGGGATTGAGAAGAGATCTGAGATTGGGGAAGAAGAAGGAGATATTGAAGAAGAAGAGGATCTGAGGAGAAAGATTAGGGAAATTTCATTCATGATACTTCCAGATTACAACCCGCTGTCTTATATAGACAGTTACAGCCAACATGTGCACAGCACGTTTACAAAGTTTCCCTCTCTCTTCCCGCCAACAATTCATATGAAAAAGGAAATGTGCGCTTAGCACGTGCAATCTTTCACCTACAGCTATTTACAACTCATAACAAGAACAAACAAAACAAACAAGAACAACTCCATCAGCAATCTTGAACCCATTACTCTGATGAACTCACAAGCTTACTCCGGCGAACTCAAGATTGGACGCTGTTCCCTGACAACTCCACCCCCCTTAAAAAATGAGCTTGTCCCCAAGCTCACACTCAGGAAATTCCTCCCAGCATCAAATCCTCCCATTGCATATGCCCATGATTGCTGCTTCCTCTTCTCATGTCAAGAACTAAATAACATCTACTTCAGTATGACATATAGCTAACCAAAACCAATTACTGCTAGTCACCATCCATATAATTTCTAGTGAGGTTCAACAAAATGTAGCTTCAGCCAGGGACGTAGAAAACTCAGCTGCTTCATGTCTTCAATTCGTCTGACATTGCTGATGGTATGCAGTGTGTAGTTAGAATGTCTGGTGTTGCAGCCTTGGCAGTCTTGGTTTCAAGGACTACTAGCTGCTGGTATTCCAAATCAAACTGCAAAAACTCTTCACTGCAGCTCTCAACCATTGCTGCCAACTCTTTCAGGTTCTTCACTGGTTTACCATTAAGTGCAAGTACCTGAGTATTAACAATATCTTCATAACCAATATTAATATCTGCCACAAGCACCTGAGAAATCACGACGAGCTGTTCACCAGGTGTCTGCGCCATATAATGTAAATGTTTTTCCAACAACTTTACTGGTGCATCAAATTCGTAATCCTTTCCATACTCAGAACGATGATAAGGAACAGATATAGCTGTAAACACAAAACCAGCAACTATGTAATATGATGGAGGCTTCCCTTTGATGTGAGCTGGAACAATTCTCTTATGTGTTGCCAATTCAATACTAAATTCAAGGACTTGTGATTTGCGTAAAACTTTAATAGCAGATTTCTCCCCAGTATACTTTTGAGAAACAAGGTAACTGAACCCAATGCATTCCCCATGCCTGAAAGGAACAGTTCCATCATTAGCAATGTCAACTGCATCTTTTGAATCACTCTTTTCGAAGGCCTCTTCCGCTTCATCCACCAAAGAAGCCTGAGCGATCTCTTGCTTCAAGGGCATTGATTTCTGCATTTTTGCTAACTCCTCCAGCACAGTAAGCTTATGAATTAAGTTTCCATAATTAGGACTCCCTGCAAGACCCTGGCCAAACTCCTGATTAAAATTTTCAATTCTCTTCTTCAAGTTAGGATCCGAAGAACAATTTGCTTTTACCATCTCATTTCTTATCATATCAAGTTGATCCCTCAATCCCATGAATTCGACAGCCTTGCTTATCTCCTGGTTAACCTCCTTATTTAGTTTCTCAACCAATTCATCTACGGCTGCACTTTTAGCCTCAGATGAGGAACCTTCCTTGGAATCCAAAATTTGTTCCTTAAGTTTTTCAACCTCATGCTTTATGTCTACAACTGAAGTTACTGCAAGCTCTTCATCTGGGATAAGAAGTTCCTCTTTCGCTTTCATGTTGATTTTCTTTACTCGGTCTATTGTTTCACCTTCTATAAACCCTCCAAGTTTGCGAAATTTAAGATTTCGGTGATTCAATAACTTCGGTGTGTCCATCTCAAGGAGCTCATTCATAGCTTCAACAACAGCACGTTTTATTTGTTGTGATGTCCAAGATGGATCAGCATGTGCACCACCAAGAGGTTCAGGAATGACACCATCTGCGATTTGCAGCTTGCACAACTCCGTAGCAGTTATCTTCAACTTTTCAGCTGCCTTCGGTGAAGCTTTTGCACTTTTCCACAAGATGGCAGCACCTGCTTCTGGGCTGGCAACATAAAAGACTGCATTTTCCATTGAACCATGAGTACTGTAAACAGAAACAAGTGCATTTTTAACTCTTCGGTTGACTGTTAAATGACTGAACACAGCTCCCATTCTGTACAGACCCCTATTGAAAACCTTTCTACATCTGGTAACAAAACCTTCCCAACTCAGAGCTCTTTTCCCTGTTAACTTTCCCAACTTCAAAACCTCACTCTTCCAACGCCAAGGGTGTCTACATGACCAACTTTGTGGAGTAAGACCCATACTCATACTAGCGGAAACCTTCTCCATAGGGGTGAGATTGACCATGCCACTTAAAAGGAAAAGAATTAATTGAAGTTCACATATTTTGAAAACTTCTTCCATGATGTTCCTTAGTTTGTTTTGTTCTACATTTTCTTCATTGACAATTCTTGCATTTTTTTGATTCTCAACATCAACCATCTCATTAACAGGATTTGTGTCTCTATTATCTGGTTCTAGCATTTCATCAAACACCTTGAATGTCTCATCACCATTCTTCTCAACACTCTTTACTTTAGCTTCAGAACTCAACAAATCTTCACCATTTACAACAACTCCATCTTTATTCTTTCCACAAGAAACCACATCATTCACCTTCACTTCATCTACAACAACCGATTTGTTAGAATCTTCCAACTCAGTAGAGTCAAATTGATCTATCAATTCCTCTAAGAACATGGACCAAGAAATTTCATGGATTCGTGGTTTGATGTGCCTATGGAACTATTGTGCTGTGCTCTCCCTCTTAGATGTAGCGTAGTACAGTTCAATTTTTGAGACTCGAAAATCTCATGAACGCCCGGGATCTCATAAAAATCGAAACATTTCTCTATTTCACAAATCCATTCCCTTGGATCACCTTCTTTAAAAACGGGAAACTTTGGAAACTTCAACTTAACTGGAGTTCCTTTCAAACTAGTAGAGATGAGATTAGGGTTAGTTACCTCCTTGATTGGAATTTGAGGATGACCGATCGGGTACAAAGGAACATTGAGCGGTTGGGAATAGGGCTGCCGTAACTTCACTATCATCGCATCTATTCTTGACAACGCTGCCTCAAACTTTCCTTCCATTTTGATCGACATTGCTTGGATCTTCGTCGTCGATGAGAATGGCGGGAGAATCGACGGCTCTAATACCACTTGTCAGGGACTTGGATTCTGACCAGCTACAGTTCTCGCCATTAATGGAGAAGAAGGAGGTTAGGAATTGGGAGGGATTGAGAAGAGATCTGAGATTGGGGAAGAAGAAGGAGATATTGAAGAAGAAGAGGATCTGAGGAGAAAGATTAGGGAAATTTCATTCATGATACTTCCAGATTACAACCCGCTGTCTTATATAGACAGTTACAGCCAACACGTGCACAGCACATTTACAAAGTTTCCCTCTCTCTTCCCGCCAACAATTCATATGAAAAAGAAAATGTGCGCTTAGCACGTGCAATCTTTCACCTACAGCTATTTGCAACTCTTAACAAGAACAAACAAAACAAACAAGAACAACTCCATCAGCAATCTTGAACCCATTACTCTGATGAACTCACAAGCTTACTCCGGCGAACTCAAGATTGGACGCTATTCCCTGACAGTAAATTTTGCCAAGCATAGGTTCTATACAATTGGTGAAGCTTTCTTCTTTCCTGCCACTACACTAAAATATCGAAGTTGAAGGGTTCCAGAAAAATTATACTTGACCTATCTTTTTTTAAATTTTAATGGAATAAATAAAGATACGCAGCTAGATTCGAGTATGTGGTGCTTTGATACAATATAAAAGTCTGTTTCAGTAAGCTAAAACTTTGACAAAGTTGTAGACTGGTTGAAGAAAATTGTACTTGTATTCTAACAAAAAGATTCAGAGATTGGGCTCATACGAGTAGTAGCAGATGCAATTTGGCTGCATGAACATGATCTATCACACGAGACATAACACCAAGAACCCAGTAAGCATCAATCAATCTATACTGAATTCACTTATATTGAAGTTGAACACATTTGCTTTATTTGAGACACATTTTCTGATATAGATATTATGTTATCGTACAATGTAAAGTTCCTATATATACATACATGAGTACATACAACTCCCCTGACGTCGACAAACAATTGAACCGACTCGGTCATCAGGTTCTAAACTACAGTTTATATTAGCCTTATCTTCATATCGGGCACCAAGAGCTGAATCTGATAAGAGACAAACCCTGTAATTTCATTCTCGCTGCAGATCGAGATGATTTATTCTATATATATACATATATACACCAAATAATACTCTGGGCGGGGGCTTCTTCCTAATTTTCATTGTAGATAACAAAGGATAAATTTCGGCCTCCTTTTCTGGCTGAATGAATATATCCTCTCAACATTTGGAGCCCTAGTATCCATTGCTGCCACAATTCAATAACCAATCTGCATCGTCGTGTCATAACTTGTCCTGCCTTTTGTTGTTTATGCCCAAAAAGGTGAAGGATCAATCGGGTAAAATTCAACACAGTTTTTGAATGAGAAGGAAAACATGAACTACAAGCACTACTTGAATCAAGCGATTTTTTGCAAAATTAAGGGATGCTTACTTTTTGAAGAGGTCGCTGACATTCTTTCCGGATTTGACAACAATGGTTAAAAGAGAGAAGTTGTTTTGATTGTCTGTGGCAATTGTGTGGCTGCTGTTTCTGCTGCTATTTTTCTTGGGGGGCTCTTCAAGGGACGATCCTAGAATCTGAACTGTGAGGCTACCACCTATAGGTACAACCACAATAAAATGGAAGGAACCATTCAGCTAGTAGTGAAATGGTAAACTTTCATTTCAATATTTAGGGGAAAAAAATCATTTGAGCATAAGTAAAAAAGAAGAGGTAATGCATACTTACATAATACAAGAGCAGCTCCAATCCATTCTGTAGTGTCCCACCTTTCACCAAGGAGAAACCATGCAAACGTAGCACCCCAGACTGGCTCCAACCCATATATTATTGCAGTTTCAGTTGCAGATACATCACGCATGGCATCCATCTGAAAATACCCAGAATATACAATAATTATTATTGTTGTACTTTGGTATGGCATACAAGTTCTACGTCATCATTGAACATTTTCTAAACTAGATTACTAAGGGTAATGACTCGACGAATGCTAAAGGAAGTCAAGATTGCTAGAAACTTTGAATATTTGTATCTTCATGCACAACGAAGGTATCAATTATAAGGATATGTCGATCATATATAATAATCATAGTTTAAAGAATCGGCCAATCCCGATCTGACCGATCTGGATCGGTTTTGGAGGCAGCGATCTGATCCTTTGACATAATATTAGGATCTACGATTCAAAGCGGGGATCAGCCTAGATGCAATATGGATCAGGTGATTCAATCCGACCCAACCCTGATACAACCGATACGATAAATTTAAAATAGGAGAAATCAAAAGAAAAAAGAGGAAACACAGAAATCAAATGAAAAAAACAAAATAAAGAAATAAAGAAAGTGGAAATTTACACAACCTTTGTGCAAGATACTCGTCATTGCAAGTTATCATTGCCAGGAATCTATGCATTTATCTGAGAACTTGCAAGATAGCACACTATATATATCAGGGGAAATGACGTGGTTTCACACACATTTTCAATATTGTACATGCTAGTTGGTTTCACACATATTTGGGAGAGGTCAATTTCGCACCTCCTTAGGTTATAATAGTACAAATTATACATGCATAACACAAACATTTAAGCTAGAAATTTAATTTTTAATATTTAATTTATCAATTAATTTTTAAAATAAAATAAAGTAATTTATTTAATAAATGAAAGATTTTCATTTAATTTTTAATTTAATAGCAGATAACAAAAATCCAATACACTTATCCGATGCTGCCAATTTGGCCGATACTAATGCCAAATTTGTTGGCAATGCGCTATCGTTCCCAATACCGAGATTTAAATCCTTGAAAATAATCTTTCTTGTTTATGTTGACTCCCGCAATAAGTGGTTGGTACATATGAAGAAATCTTACACTAAAAAGGCTTGATAAAAGATTTGACAACCTTCTGCTGCAACTGTGAATTGAACTGATTCAACCCTTTGTTTTGTTGTTCCAAATTTGCTGTTAGAGAAAATATTTCGTCACAAACTCCAGGCTAAGGAGACTATGGACATCTTTACAAGTTGCGAAGATGGCAAATTGGACAACATAATGAATTTATAGTCTATTAAAAAGTTCGAAGAAGCTTGTGGATCAGAACTTGCAGTTAACTGCCATTTGTCGCTACGTAAGAATTGATGAGGAAGTTTTGGCGCAGTAAAAGTTAGAGCGAGATGTGACAACCGATCACAACGAAGAATTAAGGAAACGTAAACCTCACCAAAAACAAAAGCACACAATTTGTCCCGGTTCGCGAACCTAATCCGGGGAGTTGCAATAATATTATTCAACTAGAAATGATATAAGAGTTACAATACTCTCACCGAGAATCTCTCTTTCTCAAGCCTCACTAGAAGATACTCTTGCTGTTTACAGTGAAAACTCTCGGATGAAGTACTTGCCTTTCAATAGAGACCATTACAGTTTATTTATAGAGATCTAGAAAAATCCTAGATAGTAGTCTTGATTCTTCACCATCGGATAATTCTGAAGAAATACCTATGTGATAACAACAGTATGATGTAACTAGGAGAACAAACTGGGCTCAAATAAATTATCGAACATTTGGCCAAATGGCCTGCAGGCTGACACTTACGGTCGACTGCCCAAAGTGGCAATCGACTGCTTTGGAGTTGAGACCATCCAGAGTCGAGCGACTCTGATCGTTGCGGTCGACTGTCATATATGACAATAGATTAACATATGAATTTGCTTTATCTCCTTCTAGGGCAATAATCGTGAAGAGTGGTACCTTCCTTCATTGAGAAACAAAACAGTTTTCTTTTCCACTACATCCGATCCAGTATCAATAATTTCGAATAGTCAAATTTGAATCTTGCCCACAGACTCGCAGTGCATTTTACCTTAAGGAAGTTGCACTTGACTTCATCCGCCAATAACAGTCGAATTAAACTCACGCTTTTAAACAAATTTCATCTCACTTCTCATGTGCCATGCCAGCGGCTTTTCCGATTTGTCTGAATTCACTTTATCTCCTTCTAGGGCAACATGGAAGCCCTTTTGAACAATTCTGCCGTACATGCCAACCTTCCAAAGATTAAAGTTGCTCTAACTATCAAACTGCTTGATCTTCAAGAATACATGATCTGTAATCTTCACCAAGGAACTCGAGCAACTCTTGGTCTGAAACCACTTTGATGGGGAAGTTTCGGCGCATCGAAAGTTAGAGCGAGATGTGACAACCAATCACAATGAAGAATCAAGAAAACATAGACCACATGAAATACAAGCACACAATTGGTCCCAGTTCGTCAAACCTAATCCAAGGGAGAAATAACCGAGATATCATTTAACTAGAGATGACACAAGAGTTACAATACTCTCACCAAGAATCTATCTATTTCTCAAGCCTCACTAGAAGATTCTCTTGCTATTTATAGTGAAAACTCTCAGATGAAGTACTTGCTTCTCAATGGAGGCCATTACAGTTTATTTATAGAAATCTAGAAAAACCCTAGGTTCTACTTTTGATCCTTCACCATTCGATAACTCTGAATAAATACCTATGTGATATGAATCGTACTATGTAACTTGGAGAACAAACTATGCTTAAATAAATCCCCAAAGATTTGGCCCAATATCCTGCATGCCGACACCTGCGGTCGACTGCCCAAAGTGGCATTCGACTGCTTTGAAGTCGAGACCATCCAGAAGCGACTGTGATGGTTGCGGTCGACTGCCAAATATGGCGATCGACTGACAAATGCAGCCTGCCCAAAACATCAACCTTTTGTCTCCACTTCTTTGCTTCGAAACCTCTTCACGCTTCGCCCCTTAAACCCTAACAAGAATAACCTGGTATGTATGTAGCACGGGTATGGGTACAACACGACACGGGAGCGGGGATACACAATTTCTCGAAAAAGTAGGATATGAGTGCGTTAATATAAATATATAATATATTTTAAATAAATATTAAGTTAAAAAATATAAATTCAAAAATATTATAATGGCTTCAAAAGAATATCAACTTATCACTGACTGACAATTTAACATTTTAACATAACAATAAGTAATGCATACTATTAATAAAAGCAAATACATCATATAATGGACCTCATATCTATAAAGCATGGATACCCTCCGGGGGTTACGTACCAAGTATCCTGTACGTATCGAATGCGATACGCGTAGGATACGCCCGAATACGTATCCTGGGGATTTAAATAAATAGGAAAATATATCAAATACCCTTTGGATACGCCGGGATACGTATAGGATACGTGGGGGATACTTTTAGGATATGTTTTGGTTTTTTATGGGTTTTTCCAGCCCAATACAAGCCCAACAACCCATATGTATATGTTTCTTTTTTTTTCTCTTTCTCCTTCTCTCTCTTTTCCAGCCGCCTCACCCCCTTTCTCTCTCTTTCCCGATCCAAACCCTAACCCTAATCTCCTTCCTCTCCACTCCATCAACACCCGACCCACCTCCAACCTGCACCCCGATAACAACTCTCCATCATACTCCCGATCTCCCCTCCAAAGCCCATCACCGACCACATCACCTTCGAACCCCAACGCTCCATTGCCTCCGCACCATCATCTCCTCCCGCATCACCATCAAACCGCAAAGGTATAAACTTCATCTCCTCCACTCGCTGCACCACCCTCGACCTCCTTCGAACTCCGGCAAAGTCGCAACAATCTCAGAAAATTCAGGCTTTAAGATTTGAAAGTCCAAACATTTGTAAGTAATAACTGAAAAATGAATTTTTACAACCAAGGAAATAATCGATTACTTGAACATGATTTTTTTATTGATGTTAATTGTTTATTCTTTACAACTGAGATAGTTGTTAATGCAATTTTATATTTTTATTAATGCAATTTTATGTTGTCTACTGCATGAGAAATTCATATATATATATATATATATATATATATATATATATATATATATATGGATTTCTTCCATTGCAAACGTGTGCACACCACTTAACCCGTCATTGGCAATGACGGGTTAAGGCTTAAGGCAAAAATTTATATTTTGCCTTAACGCGTCGTTACCAATGACGGGTTAAGTGGTTTGCACAAACATTTGCGTTTGCAATGGAAGAAACCTCATATATATATAATTTTCATTTATTTTATTTAAGCGTACCGTATCCTAGTTTTTTAGAAATCATAACGTATCCACATACCCGTGCTTCATAGATTCATATCGTGCCAAATATATATGCCGATTTCTCAAAACTAGGATACGTTAGGTTATGCTTAAATAAAATAATAAAATTATATATATATATATCTATATAATAAAATACAAAGAAAGCTATCAAGTGGCTCTCCTTCAATCCCCCAAAAATCAAAGGCCCAGATTTAACCTCACAAAACATATTTCCCCCCCAAAATTTTCCCCCCAAAACTCAAATTCAAATCCCCCACCCAAAACAACTCCTATACTTATTTAATTATTTTTTTTCCTCTCTCTCTCCCTCCTTCTATTCAAAAAATTCATAAAATAATTTTTTTTAAGGAAATTTTAAATTAAATAAATTAAAAAATTTAAAATTAAAAAACTTTTAAAGTAATTCAAAAAAAAAAATCATATAATATGTTTTTTTGCTGGACTCCTAAAAGTTTCTCATATAATATGTTTACTACTTCAATTAATTTGCTGGACCTCCAAAACTATTTTATATGATCAAAGAAGGTGTCCCGTTCCGAAGACGTGCCGTAGGCACGTGTCAACGAGCAAACCTAGTATGTATATATATATATATATATATATATATATATATATATATATATATATATATATATATATATGGCCCTTCCGTTGTGCACTACCCTCCGTGTGCACTCCCTGCAACTTTTTACACGGAGTGCACATGGATGATCCGAACTGTTCACATTGATCTATACGTCTAAATTAGTCTAAATATGTAAAATTTAGTCATTTGGAATTCATTTGCCTATCCATTGAAGTGTTACAAAATTGTATGGCTGAATATCGTTTGTTTTTATACTGAAATGGATGGGCAAATGAATTCCAAATGACTTGATTTTACATATTTAGACTAATTTAGAAGTGTAGATTAATGTGAACGATTCGGATCATCCATGTGCAGTCCGTGTAAAAACTTCACACGGAGGGTAGTGCACAACGGAAGGGCCCTATATATATATATATATATATATATATATATATATATATATATATATATATATATATAATTTGTTAGATATTATTATAGTCCCATATTGGTTGTAGAGTTGTTTTGATATTTGTTCTCCTCCTATATATAGGTGGTATTGTACTTGGTTGAACTCAATTCAATATTCAGTATTGTTTTCATCTCTCTGATTTATCTTAACATGATATCAGAGCCAAGTTATACAAATTTTCCATTCTTTCCAAAACCCTAGAATTCCAATAGCCAAAAAAAAATCCCATTTTCAACGTTCAGAAAATCCTCGAAACCCTGTGCTACTCCGCCTCTCTCCTCCTCCCCGCCGCCCCCTGTGTCCCTCAGTTGACGCACAGGCGATCCCCTGGCCGCCGCTCCCATCCGCCGTGTCCCCTGGCCCTCGTCGCCGCCCTCCTATTGCTGTCACCTTCCTTTGTTTCGATCGACAGCAATGTCCAGATCCCAAATCCCAAACACGCTCACCTCATTCCCCGCCCTCTTCTCCTTGCCCTCCCTAGTAGGCCGCCTGGCTCATCTTCTTCTGAATCTACCGCATCGACGTCGAACCATTCCAGATCTGAGGAATCTACGTCGCATCGTTCCAGATCTACATGATCTACTCATTGTGTAGTACTACTGTTCCTCTCATTCTCGTCTCGTTCTCCTTGATCTGGATCTGAATATTTTAGATTTTCACCATGCTCTGGATCTCGCGCCGGGTTTCTGCTCATACCCTCTGCCGTTAGGGCTTTGTGCTACTACCCTTCGATTCAGGTGTCTGTGGTTGAGGCGGATCATCATCGTCCCCTACCTTGATTGTGTTAAATTCTTTGGCTTACCTTAAAAAAAATCCGAAAAGAAAAAAAAATTATTATATATATAGGTACTACTACTTGATGGAATCTCAGTCTCTCCCACATATTTCTGCCTCCATTGACTTCCTTGATGCAACCGCTTCTCATTCTTTCTCCAGATTCAAACACAAGCAGCATCTCCCTCCACATTGTGCTCTCAGTCACAGCAGCCTTCGCAGTGCGTCGTCCCTCACATCTCGGCCATGCCCGTCACTCCAGCCTTGCCATCTCCTGCTGATTGGGCTAATCTTCAGCAACGCCTCACACAGCTGGAACTACAACTCATGGGTCAGTCTATCAATGCTGACTCCTCTGCTCTTGCACTTTCTGCCACTCCCGGTATGAATTCGTTCTGGATTTTAGATTCTGGTGCATCACATCATCTCACTAGTAATCAGACACTATTCACCACCT
Source organism: Hemerocallis citrina (assembly GCA_017893485.1). Lineage (NCBI taxonomy): Eukaryota > Viridiplantae > Streptophyta > Magnoliopsida > Asparagales > Asphodelaceae > Hemerocallis > Hemerocallis citrina. Next base: position 181,478,957 of record CM030360.1, read on the forward strand.
GCACAGCACTTCCCTCACTCTCTATCTCTACACAGCTGATGGCTCACCACTTCTTATTACACACTCAGGAACAATTAGTTCTCTCACTCTCACATTACCATATGTTCTTTATACTCCTCATTTATCAATAAACCTTATTTCTATTAGTGCGTTTTGCGATAGCGGTCTTCTCGTTCTTTTGACTCTTTAGGTTGTTCTATTACTGATTCCTCCACCGGTGAGGAGTTTGGGCGTGCTGGTCATCAGGATTGTCTATATTATCTAGATTTTCTTCGTGCACACCACTCTCCTAGTTTTGCCGGTATTGTTTCCTCTGATGCTGATCTGTGGCACAGACGTTTAGGTCATATTAGCGCATCACGACTCCAGACTATAGCTCGCAGTGGTACCCTTGGTTCTCTCACTTTTAAACATTTATCTGGTTGTCATGGTTGTCATTTGGCTAAACACATTGCCCTACCCTTTAGTCACAAAAGAACTTCTAAAACCACTCATCCTTTTCAACTTGTTCATTCTGACATATGGGGATCCTTTCCCGTACCTTCGTGGAAAGGCTATCTCTATTATGTTGCCTTTATCGATGACTTCACTAGACATACATGAGTTTTTCTTATGCGTCAGCGATCTGAGATACCTGATATTTACCGGTTCTTTACAACTATGATTCACACCCAGTTCAGTGTGCGCATTAAGAATTTTCGATCGGACGGAGCACGTGAGTACACTTCAACCACTATGAGATCAATCCTTCAGTCTCACGGCACCTTTTTTCAACAATCATGCCCTTACACATGAGCAGAATGGTGTAGCTGAACGCAAGCATCGTCACATCCTTAAGACGGCTCGCGCTCTTTTACTCTCCTCTTCCGCTCCTCGTTCTTTCTGGGCTGAAGCCATCATGACCTCTGTTAGTCTTATCAATATTACTCCCTCGTCTGTCCTAGCTGGTACGACGCCTTATGAGGCTCTTTATCATTCACCTCCCAACTACAGTATGCTCCGTACTTTTGGGTGCACTTTGTTACGTCCTTCTCTCTCCTACCGAGCGCACGAAGCTCTCCGCTTGTACTGCTAAGTGCGTTCACCTAGGTCTCAGTCCTGAACACAAAGGTTATCGTTGTTTTGATCCATCAGCGGGTCGTGTCCGCATTTCTCGACATGTATCCTTTGTGGAAGACTCCCCTTACTACCTGACTCCCCTCGAGGATAATAGATTTCTCGATTCCCCAGTTGTTGCTAGCCCCACGACTTTATCCTTCCGCATTCCTTTTGATCCCACTCCTTTGGCTCCATTCACATCTCCTACAGTCCTTACACCTATTGTTCCCCCTACCGAAACACCACCTACATCCCCACAGCAGCCAGCACCCATCCAACCTACTTCCCCATCGACACATGCACCTACTCCACCGTCCTCACCCCCACTTGAGCATTTCAGTCCACCACCTCTTCGTTAGTCTACCCGTTCCACTTCTGGTATTCCTCCGGCACGTTATACACCTGATGCCACTGGTCCTTCTGACCAGTTTGGTTTTGTCACCCTAGCTTCCTACTCACCACAATTTAATGTATATCTCCCTACTATACACTCTACACGTAAGCCCAAAACCTATCAAGACGCAATTCAATATCCTGAATGGAGGAAAGCTATTGCAGAGGAATTCAGTACATTTGATCAGTATGGCACTTGGGATGTTGTTCCTCTGTCAGAGGGCGTTCAATCTATTAGCTGCAAGTGGATCTTCAAGGTCAAATATCAACCTGATGGATCTATTGAAGGGCACAAATCTCGTCTAGTAGCCCGAGGATTTACTCAGGAGCATGGCATTGATTATGATGAGACCTTTGCTCCCGTTGCACAGATGACTACTGTTCGCACTCTTCTTGCTGTTGCAGCAATTCGCCAATGGCCGTTATACCAGATGGCCATGAAGAATGCTTTTCTTCATGGTACCTTATATAAGGTTGTTTATATGGATCCTCCTCCTGGCCTCCCTACTCCTCGTTATGTTTGCCAGTTGCGTCGAGCTATATATGGTTTGAAGCAGGCCCCTCGAGCCTGGTTTGAGTATTTTCGCCTTGTCATCACCAAGGCTGATTTTAGTCAGAGTTCTCAGGACCATTCTATGTTTATGCGGTCATCACCGCAGGTGAGGGTATTTCTACTACTCTATATTGATGATATGATCATTACTGGGGATGACTCTGCGGGCATTACATCCACCCAGAAATACCTTCATCAGCAGTTCCATATGAAAGACCTTGGCAGACTACGTTATTTTCTGGACCTAGAGATTGCTCATGGATTTCGAGAGATACTCATTTCTCAACAGAAATACACAGCAGATATTATCTCCACTGCATGCCTTTCTGACAGTAAATCAACCGATACACCCTTAGAGCTTCATGTGAAGCTTCGTCCCACTGATGGTGAGCTCCTTCCTGATCCCACTAGATATAGACAGATTGTTGGACAGCTTGTCTACTTATGCATGACCAGACCCGATATTGCTCATGCAGTCAGTGTTGTCAGTCATTTTGTTTCTGCTCCTACATCAGATCACTACGGTGCTCTTCTTCAGATTCTCAGATATCTTCGGGACACTATTACTCGCTCATTATTTATGCCTACTACATCCAAATTAGAGCTGAGTGCATATTCTGATTCAGATTGGGCATGTGATCCTACTACCAGACGGTCTACCATCGGTTTCTGTCCATTTCTTGGTGATTCGCTGATCTCATGGTGAAGTAAGAAACAGGCAGTTGTTGCATGTTCTTCGACTGAAGCTGCGTACAGAGCAATGACAGCTACTACTAGAGAAATTGTTTATGTTCGTTGGCTGTTATCAGATATGGGTGTCACTCTTACAGGAGCTACTCCTCTTCATTGTGATAACCGGAGTGCATTGCACATTGCAAGCAACCCGGTCTTTCATGAGCGAACGAAGCATATAGAGATTGATTGCCATTATGTTCGTGAGCGCTTTGAGGCAGGGACCATTTCTCTCCATTCTGTTACATCTTCCCAGCAGACTGCAGACTTCTTCACCAAATCTCATATCGTTCAGAGATTTAGATACTTAGTAGACAAACTCACACTGACCTATCGTGAGTTTGAGTGGGGGTGTTAGATATTATTATAGTCCCATATTGGTTGTAGAGTTGTTTTGATATTTGTTCTCCTCCTATATATAGGTGGTATTGTACTTGGTTGAACTCAATTCAATATTCAGTATTGTTTTCATCTCCCTGATTTATCTTAACATAATTTTTACTTATTTTATTTAAGCATATCCTAACGTATCTGTATCCTAGTTTTTAGAAATCGGCGTATCCACATACCGGATACATACCGTATCGGATACGCGTACCCATATCTGTGCTTCATAGATTCATATCGTGCCAAATCCCAACATAAAATGAACAATCACAACGTCATAGTGACTAAACTTTTAAGTCCTACAAGAAAAACCTATTGGGTATTGCGTATCACTATCCAATGTTTTATAATAATTTGTATTGGGTTATTGGATATGTAACCCAATAATGCTAAACTTAACTATAAAATAAATATTTTCTTTTTTATTAAATAAAAAAACGCACCTAAATCAAAACCCCATATGCACCCAAAGCGCACCCGGAATACATCCCAAATGCACCCGAATATTTTTTATTTATCTTAATCAATAAAATAAGTAGGTGCATACCGGACATGCACCCACACCCGATACGAAGTCCAAAAATAAGCACCCGTGCGTCATAGCCTGGTATGATAGTATCCAAGCCTTTGAACATAGCTCGTATAATAAGATGTAAGAGGGTAATCCCTGGAAGGCTGGAACAAATCTCACGAAGTTCTTGGAAGAAATCTGATCACCATTGTTGTCCTTCCTCTCCTGTCTCTCACCTATAAGACTAATCTCTCTTAGAATTACTCTACCTTATGAGTCAGGCACAATATAGACTTCGCTCTACAGATGATATTAAGAAAGTGGTTTTAATTGTTAAACTTCTTCATCTTTTAGCCTTTTAATTTCCTTTGATCGCTCATCACAGGAGTACATTACTGTCATTGCACTTCTATATGCAGGGTTACCCATATTGACACATAAAGCAATGTCCTGGCAACATACATCCTTCATTGAGTAGGACCTAAACTAATGCTTAGAGTTTATAGTCTAGAATCAAATAAAAGTCTCACAACTGCTTCAGAGATTTTTCTTGTGCTTGTAGGTGTATGTGTTCAACTTGCCAGTAGTCATTTCCAACAGAAATGCAATGATCATGCTCGTGAGTTACATATATGATCAAACGCTTGGATGATCCATCATGGGGATAGATTATAAAATCCCCCAGAGCAACAACGTTCCGTGAACAAAGAGAGTTGATGAACCAAATGACCCAAATGCTGAAGGTTAAAAGTACAATTAACATGATTATATAGTTGACAAAAAAGACAGATCACTAACCTCTACCCACATGCATAACCCGGTTGAAAAAAGGCCAGCATAGATTGCAGGTATCCAAGGAAATGAAATCATCCATTGCCAGCATGCTGACCACTCAAAAGACCCCAATAAGTTCAGCTGATGCACCTTGTTAGACATGTCTGTACATATGAACCAGAGTGCTGATGACAAAGCTACAACAGAAGTCTGGAATGATATCCATCAATGAGATTACAGAACCCACAGAAAGAGTTACGGATTAACATGGTATTTTTGGCTCACCTGATATCCAAGGAACGCCAAAAATTTCTCCTTTTTGATCGTTCTTGATATTTGTTCTGTCCTAAGTATATGAACCCCAAAAAACACTGCACTCATAATATTCAAAATATCACCAACCTGCAAAATAATTATAATGACTGAGCATAGGGAACTAAAAAGATTAATTTTCAATGATAACAAATTGTACAAAATTACTCACACAAGGAGGTGAGCCACCATATTCCAGAATGCCTACTCCTATGAGAGATACCAATGCTCCGGCCCATGTGAGTGCAGGCACTGTCGCTCCAAATATGCCATCGATCAAGGGAACAACAATCATCTGAACAATTTCACAGAGGATGCCTTTAGAACTCAGTGACAATTATCTGACATTTTCAGAAAGGACACCTTTAGAACTCAGAGAGAGATTTACAGTGAAGGCAGAGATGAAAGACGCCTGCCCAGCCTCAGACGTGAGTAGCCCAAGGGCCTGACATAGGCAGCCCAAACTCACCCAAAAGCCCAACTCTATCCCAGCGGTGCGAATTTCGCAATCCTCACGTGCCTGTAGCATAAATGGTAGGAAGGGTAAAGCGGTCACGACAAATCTCACCATAGTGAAGAGTGCAGGGTCAACAATTTGTTCCACCTCCTTTAGAACTGGAATGTCACTTGCTGAATAATATTGAAAACCAAGATACTAGGGTAAGCACAATTACTTTAAGGAGGCTCAAAGCAAAGATGGAATAGAATTTAAGCGAAGCAAAATCCGCTGCTGAAAGACATTAACAGCTTTGAATGTGTATAAATATAGTGCTCCAAATCACAGCAAAAAGAGTGGAGCAGGAAGAACAATATACTTTTCATGCTAACAAGATTTTTTTTCTTTTCTGAAATGTGTTCGTAGTAAATCATCATCATCCGTAGATGTGTTTGTAGTACATCATCATCGTTCGTAGATAGAGGAGTGCTCACTGATCTACAACATATAGTAGTCTAATTGAAATACAAGCCCTAAAAAAATAAAACCTAACGTATAAGATATTTTTTAAGTACTGTAAAATAGATGTCATGAAACTTTTAACTAGAGGGTTACTTTACGAATCCAGTAACTCTAATCCATAAATTAAAATTCTAACACCAGCAACTTTTAACTCAAGTGATGTGATATGACTTAAGACTACCTTTTAGATGAGAAACAATTAACTTCACCACTATCACCTGTAACACCAGTCGCATTTTCTGGATTTTAACTATGTTGATGAATCTGAAGCAAACAATATGGGCAAAGAGATTTTCATAAGCATATTTGCAGAAAGAAGAAGATCGAAGAGACCAAATAAAGGGATCTCCACTTAAGAATCTAAGACTCATTATTAAAAAAGAAATGAGTTGAAATTAGAAAAATATAGAATTCAAAAAAAAATTAAGACTCGTGCTATGACCTGGGAATACCTTGCTAACCTAGGTTACATAAGCCTCAATTTTACCTGAATCATAGAATCACTGCTATTAGCTAGGGTCACAAAAATCATTTACTTTACACGAGTCCATAGGATTAACTATGCCCCCGTCTTACACAAATCAATCACTCATCACTATCTCCTAGGATATATAAACCCCAGGCTAACTCGCTTCTTCACTTCACACTAATTTCTACGATTTTCTACCCCTAATGCCACTCAATCCTTCTCTCTACATTATTCATACGGTCATTTAACCTAGGCTCTGATACCATTCTGTCAGGCCCGAAAAAAGTCGAACAGTGAAAGAGATGTTTTAATGATAAAAGAACGAATTAAAAAAAAAAATGGAAATGAAAATGAAAAAGAAAAAGAAAAAGAAAAAGAAAAAGAAAAAGAAAAAGAAAAAGAACAATATAAATATAAAGAAAATGTAAAGTTCAAATTACAAATTAAAATACATGGAAGTTACATATGTAAGAAAAGTTCAGCTACTGTAGCTTAGTCAGTTGGAGCCTTCATTGGGCAAATGCAAATGCCAGCCTCCACCAGAACTATAGAAGGATCACAGTGGGAGGTGGATGATGTAGGAATATCCTTTCAAATGAATCAAAAAGGATTTTTAATGTGATGATATCATGCATAACAAAGCACTTGCAGGATGGAAAACCGACTTTATCCTGCTTTGGCCCTTTTAAAGTGGGAATAGCAGTTCAAACAAAAATCAAAACACTTAAGATGGTCCTAGGGCTTTATACTGCCCCCTCAGGCACTACCATTAAACTGATTCCGGACAGTTTTTAAATATCACCGTTACAACAGTTATACCGACATTTATATCGTTTTGAACAGACTAACGATACCGAAACCAGTGTTTGAAACGTTATTCGTTCGTTATATCAATAGATGTCTGAAATGTATCTACCTATGTGTTATAAAAGACAAAATGCCATAGATCTTTGAGTTCGGGTTCAAACCCAAACCCGATTAGCCTCTATATCAACGTATAAAAAGAAAGTGAGGTGAAAAAAAATCAACTAAAATACCTAATCATTTTTCATGCTTATCGCTTCCTCTCCCAAAGTCTACCAAACCATAATTCCCCCCTTTGTCATTTATTGTGCAACAAACAGAAGAGATGTGGTCCTAGCCTAGGGGTTTTCATTTATTGAACATGTGAAGAAGATATTCACTTGTAGCCTATAATAATTATGAATAGTAGTGGGGTTTGTAATTATATTATGGATTAGAGCAACATGAGAGAAACTAAAACTGATTATGATGGAGATATGACAAAGACAGTGTTTTTAGTAGCAGGCACATCATCCCCTTAAGCGCTTGCTTAAGTTGAAGCGTTGGTCTCACTGCTTCATTGGGCTTGACTTGAAGCGCTCCAATGAAGCGGGCTGCGCTGAACACAAGTTTTTGAGCCAAAAAACTGCGGGTTTAATTAATTTTGGGTATAAGCCAGATCCAATAACCAAAATTATAACATTTTGCTAAAGAAAAAAACCTTAGAAATCTCTCAAAATCCTTCTCAGCCCCCATAGTCCCATAGTCCAGACTGCGCGCAGTAGTGAAGCATCCACTTAAGCGAGAAAGCGTGAAGCGGTCCTTCGGCCGCTTCGCTCCACTTCACGCAACTAAAAACCTTGGATAAAGAATACGTCATATTCAACCACATCCCCGTTGACCCTTTCTTTTCAAAATTACAAATCTGATTATATGTTCACTATATAATTTTTTTAAATTAAGCTAATTGTTTCAATGAGTGTATATACAAAAAGAATAAAAAATTAGCATCTCCGAAGTTAGCAAACAATAAATTAAAATATTACTTTAAAGTAGGATGAGCAGATTGTTATATGAGCTATATGGAGTAAACAGAGAGACCTTTAATTTGTGTTTAAGTTCTCATTTGAAAAATTGATTCCGGCGATTTATAATGGTTTTAAAAACAATATTTACATAAACATCCACAACAAAACAACATATTAGGGTACTTGACAATTAATTTAACTTCTCTTATTTCTAGCATCTCCTTGTAATAGTGTATTCCACATCTTTTCTTCCTTACATCCTTGTACCTTCTGCTCTTTGCAGTGGCTTTACAACAAACACATGTGATGAAGAATAATGGCCGCAAATGCATTGCGCAGCCTATTACACATGAAACCATAAACCAAAAACAAAAGAAGAAAACAAAACTTGTGAATCCAGTTAGATATTTCAAATTTGTAATTTAATTATTCTATTTACTTGATAAGATCCAGTTAGGTATCAAATTTATCTTTGTCAAAGCTGTTAGATATTAGATTAGGTATTCTATTATGAGAGAGATTAGTTTAGTCCCACATTGATTATGTATCAATTTAGTATTCCCTTCTCTCCTATATATAGGAGATACATTGTACTCAGTTTATTCAACAATTCAACAATCAATAATAAATCCAATAATTCTATCATGGTATCAGAGCCAGTATTCCTATAAGGCAGATACTAATTTGATTCTCGTTATCGAGGTGGAGTGATTCTCATCTTCATTGGAATCACTCCACCTCCCAACATCTCTCTCCCAATCAAATCTCCAAAACCTTAGCCATCATCGAACAACAAATCTCCAAAACCCTAACCCTAATCCACAACAACACCAAGAGCGGCTACAACAACTTCAGCGACAACCTCCTTCTTCAACAACTCCAACAACAACATCTCCAACAGCGACATCATCTCCAACAACTCCGACGACCCAGATCATCGGCTTCCTCACCCTCCTCATCTCCGACGCCATCCTCCTCGCCCTCATCGACTGCTGCATCATCACCAAAATCCCCAAAACTATTCCTCTCCCCCGCCATCATCTACAGCAAACGGCAACATATCAGCAACAACAACTCCAACGACCACCTCAGCCACTACCTCCTCTTCATTGCCTCAAACACCCGAGCACAAGGATTCACCCTCAACCGAACCCATCATCATCAACCCTCAATCGTACCCATCGTCGACACTGCAATCTCCGAAACCCATCTTCTCCGACTTCGAACCCATCCACTTCCACTCCATTTCCTTCAAAACCCCATCGAAATCCCACCTTTCCCCCTCCCCGATCAAAAAGCTCCAACCTTGCACTGCAATTCACCCATCTAGGCAATGGAGTGGAACCCAGATGGGAAACTGGGGTTTGGGGTGGATTGGTGGCGGTTGCGAAGGGATTGGAGGGGGGGTGGAAGGGAGAGAGAAGAGGAAGCAGTCCGCCATGGATGGAACTCTGAAGATCGATCTCGACAAGCTCCCCATCAAGCACCTCGAGGCCATCGAAGAATCCGGAATCGAATACTTCCCTCCCGAAATCAACCATGAAGACACTCGCCTGAACATACTTCGGCGAATCGACTTCCTCCTCCATTGTTGCTATCCCTCATCTGTTTCATAGCCAAACCCCAATCCCACTTCAAACCCGACCCGCTCCAATTCCAACCCGAAACCCTCTTACCCTATACTTCAAACCCACTTTTCCTATTACCCGAACCCAATACCCAAATCCATACCCTAAACCCCAACCCGAATCCAAATACCCAAAATCCGCAACCCGAAACCCCAACCCATTTTCTGTTTCAAAAAAAAAAATTCCTTGCAGGTCATTCCGCTCCTCTACAGTCTTCGTTGGCAAACTCACACCGAGTTTGAGAGGAGGAGATATCAACATCATCACAGTTTTCAGTTCAGGGACAATTCTCAAGTCAAGGGTGTCACTTCCTTCCACAACATACGACAATTCTCAAGTCAGGGGTGAGATCCCAACATGCACCAATAGTGCGCCTTCCCTGCACCATCTACTTGAGCGTCGTTCCTGCATCACTGTTTGCCGTTCCTGTCACATCAACAGAGTCAATATTCCAAACTCATGTGTCGTTCCTTCATCACTATTTACCGTCCCTGCCACATCAACATCGTCAATATTTCAAACTCATGTTGGTTGAACCAACTTGAGTTTGATAGGGGGTGTTAGATATTAGATTAGGTATTATATTATGAGAGAGATTAGTTTAGTCCCACAATGATTATGTATCAGTTTAGTATTCCCTTCTCTTTTTTATATATAGGAGACATATTGTACTCAGTTTATTCAACAATTCAACAATCAATAATAAATCCAATAATTCTATCCAAAGCTTTTTTTTTTTTTGAATTTTTTTTGGGGTCAAGTTTTCAATTGGATTACTTAAAGAATATGCTAAGAATTGCACCATGCTGTATGTTTTCCATACCGCTTTTAATTACAATTGTCTTCTAGATTAGTGCATCTCATATATTACTATCTTTGAAGGGTGAATTTAATGAACTACAGTAAAATTTCATTTGAAACAAAAAACATGAACTGCAGTAAATTTCAAAACAACAAATTTGCTCTCAATCAGGAAAATCACATGCCTTAAGATGCAAACTTAGGCTTGGTAATTGGCATGTTACGCAGTAGGCACTATGCACCTTGACTAGACTTATAAAGATATTGTTATACATATGTTCAATGAGGTAGATTGAGCCATGTAGAGGTCTGTCACTGACCTAATTGACCAACAATAACCATTGGCTCTTTATATGTTTGGTTATTCATTATGTACAGGGGAAGAGATGGGACGGCCCATCAGTAACAATCAATCAGATTGTCTGGATACACAGAGAAGAGGGAGGCTGGAAACTCGCCTCTCTCATCTCTTTCACTCCCTGCACTCATCCAATCTCTACCAGGCACAAAGAAATATCAAATATGAATGCAGGATCTTCCTTCAATGAGAAACTTATGTACTCGACTCAATTTTATCATCTTGAGAAATTTAAAGGAGATAACGACAAGAAAGTACAAAGATGTCTTTAATCACTGTGGCATCCGAACAACAGGTGATGGGCATCATCAAAATCGAATAGTAAATAGTTTCCCAAACTATTATTCTTCCTGGACTATTACATGACTGATGGACTATTTGTACCCACATACTTGAACACGGAATTAGCAAGTCAATTGGCATTTACCAGCAACAAAACTGACTTTGTGTCAGTTAAATTTGTTTTCGATACAAATTAGGTGCTAAGAAATCCATGTTAGGGCAGTCCTTCATGACAATTAGGATTAGAAAAACCCATGTAACCAAGACATATATCTCTCTTATCCTAAGAAGCATGGACACATTCACACTAACACGGGCAAGGTCAAGGTGCGACATGACACTGACATGGAGGAAAATTTTGAAAAACAATCCTAAAATATTAAGGGCCGTGTCAAAGATTCATGTGTCTGACCGCCACGATAGGCGATCAAATAAAAGTGTTTGTGCAACATAGCTCTTATCTAGGGCCGGCCCTACCCTAGAGGCGGGTAAGGCGGCCGCCTTAGGCCCCCGAAAATTTCGCAATTTTAGGGGCTCCCAAATTTGAAATTCCCATGTAAATATAGGCACGTATTTTGCGCATAAAAAAAATGCTATTAGGGGCCCCCATTTCGGAAGTTCGCCTAGGGCCCCCGGGAACTCAGGGCCGGCCCTGCTCTTATCTACAGGCTAATAATCCCTTCTACTAAATCAATCCCACCTTTCCTTTCCTTAAAATAAATGTACTAGAATCATGTGTAGCCCAATGTTATTTTCTCCCTTGAAAAATATAGGTCCCTACTTAGTAAAGTTGCATGTTCCCACGTTTAAGTAAAAGTTACTAAATTCAAACAGATTCAACAGCAGGTCACAAAAATCATAGCAAACTTGTCTATTTCCAAAACTACAAAAATGAGACTTCCTAAATTACCTCATCATCATATGATATGACTGCAAAATTCCTGTTTGTCCAATAATAAACTAATAAGTGGTAAGATCTTATCAGGCATATTTTCAATAAAGAAAGAAAGCGAGTAGAGAGTAGAACCGTAGATGACGGAGAGGATGTTGAGCAAGATGATGCTCCTAACTTTCTTGGAAGCAAAGAATATCCTCTTCCACAACACTATCGGACTCCTCCTCCTCTTCCGCTTCTTCTTGATCACCGTTTCCGAAGCCACCTCACAGCCCAGATCGGAATCAGAACTAGCTACCTTCTCCTTCGTTGTCTCCTTCTTCAAATCAACCAACGACAACGAAGGCGGGGGAACACGAGACTGAGACTGAGACTCTTCGTGTAAAGAAGAAGAAGAAGAAGAGGAGGAGGAGCAATTGCTGAGTAGCAGTAATTTTCGAGCGGTTCTTCTTCTAGTTTCAATTATACAGGAAGAGGAGAGAGAGGAGATCTGAGGCTTCGGAGAGTGAACGATCCAAATCGAAGCAGTCGCCATCGGAGATGAAGATCCCTTTGCTCTCTACCTCGAGTTCGAGAGAAAGAGAGAGAGAGAGAGAGAGAGGGAGAATGGTGTTAAGTTTGCAAATAGAAATTAAGAAGATGAGATCAAAATAAAAAAAAATCCAATGTTGAAGAAGAGACAGACAGAGAGTTCATTCGAATCTGTACACTGTGCTCCAAAATTGGTGGGACCCAGTGTCAGTTTTCAGACTCTGTGACACTTGTGAGAAGGACGGCGCGGGGTCTGTCGCCCGGCCCACTCAAACGCGGAAGCAAGCACGTGAGTTTTATTCAACACACACGGGCACGATCGATCAGATTAGATCAAATAGTACTTCCAACTTCCATGGATTTTTTAAAATGGCCTCACTTACACTTTGGGCCTAAGACGAAATATGGCCCATCCCACAATGCCTGTTTTGGTTGGGCCTAACTCCGGATCCAAATTTCACAGAGAAAGTGAAAGCATGAAACACTTTTTTTCTTTTTCTTTCTAACTTATCCTACAAACCACATGAGTTATTTTTTGTTGGTCTTTATTTGGATTATAAATTGATGTGATATATAATGTGATATATTGAGATTTAATGTGGGGACGGAGTGGATGACTCATATAACTCGCCTTCAATGATTTTCTATCACAAAGCTTGTGCATAAATCAATTCGCATTTATAAACTATACAACTTCAGAATTTATTTTATAAAAAATAAAGGATAGAATCTCAACTCCATTTTTTTTAATATAATAATGTTGGATAGAATCTTATGAGATTCTTGCCAATTACCATTAGAAACAAAAAATAGTTCATACAACTAAGATTCATAAACCCATTTCTGGAGCAAAATGAAACATAAAGCTTCATACGCAAAAAACCACCAGAAGGATAGAAAGTATCAAGAACAACTACCAGAAATAGAGAGAGAACAAAACAACAAGTTCAAAAGTTAACGATCTAAAACAACTAATGGGCTCCCATCATTGGTGGTCACATTTCTCTCATAAGCCGCATGCAGAGAAGTAACCAACAAAATTCCAGAAAGATACTCCTGTTGATGAGAGGTCATTGCCGCAATGGACTCCAGAATAGAAGAGACAAGATTAGTACCCACATTAGCAGCAACATCATGTTAGGGATTTCTTTCGAAAACCCCTCTTAGGACTTTTTGAATTATTCGATGCAATTAACATAAATTACCAAGCACATATGAGATCATATCAAACACACCAAAGCACACACAAATTTATCCCGGTTGGGCTTTCGCCTTAATCCGGGAGAGAAGAAACACAAGATATTATTCAACTAGAGAACATACAAGAATATTATAATTCTCACCACGACCCTCTCTCAAGCCTCACCAGCAAGTACTAGTTGTTTACAATTAGAGAATCACTCAATCTCTCCTTCAATAAAGTACTCTCTCTTGGCTCTCAATGGAGGTCAAAAACAACAATACATAGAGATTTAGAGAAACCCTAGTTTGATATCTTGATACAATAACCATTGGATATTCCTGAAGAGATAACTTTACTGATATGGCTAAAATAGGATTAAATCGGGACTGTTCAAATCGGGCACAAATCTTAAAGTTCTTAGGGGTAAAACAGTAATTTCACCTACAAATGGGTCCAAAATGATCATTATCTTTAAACTGTCTCTAAAGGCAACTATAAATATCCCTCTCCCCCACCATAACAAGGTAATCGATCTTTTTCCACCTAAAGCTCTTCGATAATCTTCCTGATTACTGACAAGAGCGTCAAAGGGTTCGTCGCCGGGATCCATCCCGGTGTATTAAACTTTTTGCAGGTTCACGGTAGCGGTAAGAAACCAGTCAAAATGCCGGTGAAAGTCAGCAGGTTTGCTTATTTATTTCCTTCAAGAATCCATAAATTCATCTGTTTGCTCCCACACCAAAATCAGCAGCAACAGATTGATGCCGTCTGTGGGAACAGAAAGCAATCCAACCCTATTTCATCAGCGAAAGTAGTTTCAAGCTATGCCTCCAAAGAAAGAGAAGACGATGGTATCCAATCGCAGAGCCACTCCTGCTCCTTCTCCTCAACCCGTCCAGCAAGTCCAGTAACCGCAGCCTAGATAGCCTCTCCCTCAACCTATCCAGTAACCGCAGCCTGGACAGCCCCTTCTCAGCAACCTCAGCCCCAGCAGGCTCCTCAAGGGCCTCAAGGGGCTGCCACGGGACCCTCCCGCCGAAGTCGCCCAAGGCAACCTCCTCCTCATGACTATGTCTCGATACATAACCCCTCATCCGACTTCATGTCCTTTCACAGTCCTCCAATGCCGAAGGATCTTCGACACGTTATTATCAACTGGCAGCAGGGGATAGATCTTTGGACCCGCTTGGATGAGAGGCGGATCCATGATGGGATTCCCCGTCGTGAACATCAAAGGGGTCCAGCAATTCGGTCCCCTAGAGCCCGATCTCCCCGTAGACTAGACCGCAGAAGATCTAACTCTCCTAAGAGGCGGAGAGAGTCACCCCTGCATCGTCAGAGGAGGAGCCGCACCCAAACCGGTCGGTCCGCTCCAAGGGACCACTGAGATCGGGAGGCACCCGTCACAAGGGCGGAGTTCTAGCAGTTTCAAGAGGCAGTTCTGGGGGCCCTCAATGTTGCTCCTAACCACGATCAGCGGGCACTCAGTCCTCAACCTGCCCCAAGCTATCGTCGTCACACCCCCAGTCCTCAACTTGCCCCAAGCTATCACCGTCACACTCCCAGTCCCCTTCTGCATGAGGACGAGTCCCGGGGCTCAGCAAGATATGACCGAAGGAAAGACTTGGTCTACCGCCATCTCCACGAGATGGAGAGGCACCTTGGCCAACTTGACAGAGAAGAGGAACAACGTGCGAGGAATTTCTGCCCGAGCAGGCCTCCATTCTTCCGGACCATACTGGAAGCACCGGTTCCAGAAAACTTTGAACCCCTTCATTTTGAGTCATACAACGGGGAGTCAGACCCCGCTGACCACATCGAGAGTTTTAAACTCTCATGATGATCCACCAGGCTTCGGATGCGCTTCTTTGCAAAACTTTCCCAGCCACGCTGAAGGGGCCAGCAAGAGAATGGTACTCACGACTCGTCCCCACCTTACTTTTCTCCTTCGATCAGTTCGAAGGGCTCTTCCTTACTCATTTCATGAGTAGCCGCCGCACTGAAAAGACAAGCACCTCTTTACTGTTACTCCATCAAAGTAAGGGCGAGCAACTAAGGGACTATGTTAAGCATTTCACCTCCAAGGCCTGGTCCATCGCCTCTCTAGAATAGTCGGTGGCCTCTGCTACTTTCCAATCCAACATCACCAACGACAACCTCAGGAAATCCCTTGCCAAGAAGCCTCCTCGGGATTTCTTAGATTTTCTGCTTAGAAGTGAGAAGTATATCCGAGCGGAAGAGGCTCTCACCCGCCCCACTCTTGAGGGATCGTCCTCCGGGAACAAACGGAAGGGTGCTGAAGAAGAAGGAGCTAAAAAGCTCCAGAAAGATAATGGAGGCCAGCATCGCCCCCCTCCCTGCTTCGAGAAGTTTACTCCACTCAACGCAAGTGTCTCAGCCATCCTGATGGAGGTCGGGAAAGAAGGTCTCTTCCCACTACTTCCGAAGATGAACACATCGGGCAAAAAAAGAAATATGGACAAATGGTGCCGCTTCCACAGGGACCACGTACACGACATGGATGACTGTTGGGCCCTAAAAGATGAGATCGAGGTCTTTATTCAGAGAGGAGAACTTTCCAGGTTCGTGAGAAAGGACAGAGCAGATCCTCCTCCGCCCCGTAGGGGGCTAATAAGCGAACCGAGCAGTACGTCGAGACCCCAGATTCTGAAGCTGAAGCTATCCTACATATCATACATGGAAGCCCAATGGGGGGAGATTCAAACTCCTCCCGAAAAGCCTTCGTCCGATAGGTGAATTCCGTGCAGAACCATCCTCCCCCCAAGGGCCGTGGGGTCCTTGTTACTTTTTCAGATAAAGATTTGGAGGGCATCATAATGCCCCATTATGATGCTCTAGTGATCAATCTCCACATGGCCAACTTCGATGTACGCCGGGTCCTGGTTGACAATGGCAGTTCGGTCAACATTCTTTTTCTAGAAGCATTCCAGGGTCTTAAGTTGTCCAGGGATCGACTTAAGCCCGTCAGCTACACTCTCACGAGTTCACTGGGGTGCCAGTGACGATCGAGGGTGTCATAACTCTCGATGTAACCGCTGGCAAAACTCCAATCACCCGAACCGAGCCAATGGACTTCATGGTGGTAGATGTGAAGGCTGCTTACAACATCATCCTGGGCCGACCAGGCCTAGCGACTCTCCAGGCTGTACCCTCAGCCTACCACCTGAAGATGAAGTTCCCCACCACGGCAGGGGTGAGAGAAGTCAGAGGGTGCCAGGAGGCGGCTCGCAAATGCTACATGACTTCAGTGGGAGGACCAATCCTCTCCCTTGAAGCTCTTGAACTCCCTTAAGGGAGTAGCCAACCTATATCAGAGCCGGTCGATGAGCTGGAAGTGGTGGCCTTCTCAGAAGGAGATCCGACCAGGACATTCTAGATTAGCAAAGTCATTCCCCCTCCCATCAGAACCGACATTATCCAGTGTATAAGGGAAAATCGCAATCTATTCGCCTGGACTGTAATCAATATGACTGGAATCTTTGATGAGCTTCTCGTGCACCACCTTAGTGTTGCTTCTGGGCCCAAACCCATTCAGCAAAAGCGATGCAAATTTGCTCCCGAACGCTAGCAGGAAATTAAAGAAGAGGTGGAGAAACTTTTGAATGCCCGGTTCATAAAAGAGGTCAACTATTCCGAATGGTTGTCAAATGTTGTGATGGTCAAAAAAGCCAACGGGAGCTGGAGGATCTGCATTGACTTCACGGATCTAAACAAAGCCTACCCCAAAGATCCGTTCCCACTCTCGAGCATTGATGCCCTGATTGATGTGACCTCAGGCCACGAACTCTTAAGTTTCATGGATGCATTTTCTGGGTACAACCAGATTAGAATGTTCCCTCCAGATATTCTGAAGACCTCTTTCGTAACCGATCAGGGTCTATACTGCTACCGGGTTATGCCCTTCGGGCTCAAGAACGCCGGTGCCACCTATCAGCGCCTTGTTAACAAGGTCTTTAAAGAACAGATTAGTTGGAACATGGAAGTCTATGTAGACGACATGTTGGTGAAGAGCATCAGCAAATCGGATCATGTTTTAGATCTTCAAGAGGCTTTTGATGTGTTGAGGAGATACGACATGAGAATGAACCCGAACAAGTGTGCCTTCGGCATCTCATCCGGCAAATTCCTTGGGTTCATGGTCAGCCAAAGAGGCATAGAGGCCAACCCAAAAAATATTCAATCCATTTTGAATATGGCTCCTCCTTCAAGTGTCAAAGACGTACAGAGGCTCACATGCGCCTCGCAGCCATAAAGCATTTTCTATCCAAGTCCGGAGAAAAATGTCTCCTGTTCTTCAAGGCCCTCAGAGAGGCTAAAGGCTTTGAGTGTGAGCAATAGCAGCAAGAGTCCTTTGGTCAGCTCAAGGCCTATCTAGTCACCCCCCCCCCACTCTTGGGCAAGCCGAAGCCCAGGGAAGTCCGCTACATATACCTCGCCACTTCGGAGCAGACCCTCAGTGTTGTTCTGGTGAGAGAAGAAGATAAGACGCAAAAGCCAATCTACTATGTTAGTAAGGTTCTCAGGGATGCCGAACTCCGTTACCCAAAGCAAGAAAAGATGGCCTACGCGTTAGTCATAGCAGCCCGAAAGCTCTGCCCCTACTTCCAATCTCAATCGGTGGTCGTTCTTACCGACCATCCACTTAAACAAGTTCTCTACAAGCCCGAGACCTCAGGGCACCTTATGAAGTGGTCCATAGAGCTGGGCCAACATTATATTAACTATCAGCCCCGAATTGCTATCAAGGCCTAAGCCCTAGCAGAGTTCATAGTAGAGAGCACAATCCCCGACGACACCAAAGCGAATTAGGAACCCCCATTCTGGACCATGTATGTTGATGGATCCTCGTGCACCGATGGGAGCAGAGCTGGGTCATCCTGACTGGCCCCGATAATTTTGTTCTCCAATACTCACTCTATATCAACTTTCGAGTGTTTAACAACGAGGCTGAATATGAAGCCCTTATAGCCGACCTGTGTATGGCTCGCAAGGCCGGGGCTAAGTACGTCAAGATATTCAGTGACTTGCAGTTGGTAGTGAACCATGTATCAGGGGAATATGAAGTGCGAGACGATCGCATGGCCAAATACTTGGCCATGGTCAAAGAGCTACCGGCATCTTTCGAAGATGCACAACTCCAACAAATCCCCCGAGAAGAGAATGCGCCTTCTCAAAGCTCGCCTCTTTTTCCCTTCAGCGGCTCGAATAAACCGTCTTAATAGAAGTTCTCTTGAGACCTAGCATCGAGGAAGAAGATCCTGAATCGATGGAGATGCTACCCCTATAACACGGGGATAATTGGATGAGGCCCCTGCTCGAGTTCCTCAAAGACGGGATCCTCCCTCTAGACCCTAAAGAGGCTCGAAAGATCAGAACCAGAGCCGAGCGGTACACACTCATCGAGGGGATCATGTATAAATACTCTTACACTCAAGTGGACGGCAGACCATACTTGAGATGCCTCTCCTCCGAGGAAGCCCAGTATGCTCTAACGGAGGTCCACGAAAGGATGTGTGGCGCTCATTTGGGAGCAAGGTCCCTCGCCCGCAAAATCCTGAATTATGGATAATTATGGCCCACACTCCTCAGCGACGCCGAACAGCACGTTCGCCAATGCGGTCCCTGCCAAAAATTCTCAACAATCTGCCGCTTACCACAAGCCCACCGCTCGTCTTTATCCAGTCCAACCCCTTTTGCAATGTGGAGAATGGACTTGCTCGGGCCTTTTCCTTCCAGCGCTGGGCCAGCTGAAGTTCCTCGTCGTGGCAATCGACTACTTCTCTAAATGGATCGAAGCCGAGCCTCTAGTGACGATCATAGAGAACAGAGTCCAGCATTTCTTTTGGAAGAACGTTGTCTGTAGATTTGGCGTGCCTCGAATCTTGGTAACGGACAATGGGACTCAATTTACGGGGATAGCCTTTCACAATTTTTGTACAGACCTTGGTATCCAGCAACGATTCTTCTCGATCTCCCACCCGCAGTCCAACGATCAAGCATAGAAAGATAATCCGCAAATTCTCTCTGCCTGAAAAAGAGACTGGACAAGTCTGCTAAGGGTTTATGGATCAAACAACTCCCTAATGTGCTCTGAAGCTATCGCACTACTAAGAGGACCCCCACAAGAGAATCTCCCTTCAACCTCACTTACAGCTTCGAATCCATCATCCCACTAGAAGTCGGTCTACCTTCCCCCTCCTTGATTGCCTACAATGAAGAGCAAAATGCGAATGAGCTTCGCGGTAACTTGGACCTCATCGATGAGATTTGCGAGAGATCCTCCATCCGATAAGTAATCTATCGACGTAGGATTGAGCAGTCGTACAATAAGAGAGCCTGCCCTACTAATCTCAAAGAAGGAGATCTGGTGCTCAGAAAGCTACCAATTTCTTTTCCAAGCAAGAAAAACAAGCTGGCGCCCAATTGGGAAGGACCATATAGGGTCTCCAAAGTTGTCCGGCCTGGCGCTTATCAACTTGAAGACCCGGGAGGGCAAGAGAGTGCAGAGGACATGGAATGCCGAGCCCAATAACCTAAAAATGTGTCCTATTGGGTATGGGTAGCAACCCGTTACAAACCAATTCAATGTATAAAGAGTAATTGAAATCGTGATTATCTCCAAGAGGTGGTTTTAACCAACTCTCTTATCATGAAACGAGTTCAAACTCTACATCTTATCCAAAAACACAGGGACATAGGGATAAATTCTTATCTCTAAATTGTCTCTAAAGGTGACTATAAATACCCCCCCCACCACCACCATAACAAGGTAATCAATCTTTTTCCACCTAAAGCTCTTTGATAATCTTCCTGATTACTGACAAGAGCGTCGGAGTGTTCGTCGCCGGGATTCATCTCGGTGTATCAAACTTTTTACAGGTTCACGGCAGCAGCAAGAAACCAGTCAAAATACCGGTGAAAGTCAGCAGGTTTGCTTATTTGTTTCCTTCAAGAATCCACAAATTCATCTGTTTGCTCTGTTTGCTCCCACACCAAAATCAGCAGCAACACCTACGATAAGAGCCTTACGAACTGACTTGAAGAGCAAGTTGGGCTTCTCACGTATCGCCAATACCCCGACCCAAATAATCTATCAGCACCCCATTCGATCGACCGCACCACAAGGTCGGTCGACTATCCCCCTCTCGGGAACTCCTGCATAGTAGGGCGGTCGACCGCACCCCAAGTACGGTCGACCGCAACTCCACCTGCTACTACTACTGCTGACTGTTTTTCTTGCTTCCACTCCGTCTCCGATCGTCTCGATTCCTCCATCGTCTCATCGTCTTTGTATCCAACATAGTATGCAAGACATAAACTCAACAATCTCCACCTTGGATTGCATACTCATGAATCCACACCTATGTGATTTAAAACCTTCTAGACTCTTTTCCTTCTCTTCTTGCAAACAACTCGTTTTGATAGCTTCCTCTGCTAGTTGAATCTATCTCCACTTGTTTTTTTCCCGCTGTATGCCCCCCTCAAGGGCACACCCCAGTAGATGTAATCATGGAGGTTCCACCCTCCACACGAACTCCACCTACCTCACGGCTCTCTCAACCTCCCGACGATATTTGAACGTTACAGTCTCACTCGGATGATTCTAGTGATGGCATACTAGATGGTGCTTTAGGAACAATGGGCTTCAAACCACTTGGCCAAGGTTTCCTGTTCCTCCAAAGCTGGTAGAGGTTGTGCTGACCCTGCTCAATCCCCCTCTCTCCCTTCATCACCTTGCGATAACTTTTCCAAACTGAACGAACTCTACCTGGATCTGTGTACCTGCAGTCCATTGCTTCTAGAGTTCTCATGGATATAAAGCTCCGCTTCATTAAACGAATATACATGCCCTCCTCTAGTGTGTGTACCCTTCCGTTTATCATCTTCAACTCATTAGTTTTCTCACCCCTTACTTCCCAAGTATTGTCAATCTTCGTTCCCACATAACGACATGAGACAAACTTCTAAGTAGAAACCATTACTTTACAAATCTTATCAACCTTCATTCTCACTTGATGACATGATGCAAATTTGTAAGTAGAAACCATCTCCCTCTCAGAGCAAACTTGAGAAGAACTAACCGAATAAGAACTAACCGAATAAAAAAAAAACCGGAATTCACATCTAAAGAACTTGAAACAAAAGCACTGTTTAAGACATCACCTGATTCAGAGACACTGAATTTGATGCCCTCTGACTCAACCGCTTGCAACAGTCTCTCATGTAATGCTCAATACCTTTGCACTGGTGGCCATGGACCTTATCCCTACATACACTTTCCATTCCATTCAAAGTACAATCCACCTCCAAGCAACTCACAAAAGTTGACGCTGATTTCTGACTCTCCTTCCTAAGTGCATCTTCCTCCAATCCCTTGATCATACCTGCTATGAAAAACTTCTCCTTGGTAGATTTTGTTAGTGTAGGTGCCCTAGAGGCAATACAATGATATTATGTAATCAGTATTATTGACATTATGTTCTTTTTTGATTATATTAATAATTTATTATGCTTCGTATTTACTGCGTTATAAATATTAGCATGATAAATGTCCTTAGATTATTAATACGAACTATATGAACATGAGATTATATATAGTATAATAATCTTAAATGTCCCTAGTCGAGTATTATTATTATTAGGACAGTAATAATACATTGAGACTAGTATGTTGATTGATTGATGACCACCTCTCATGGGTCATTAGTATAGAGATACTAAAATCAATACATAGGTAAATGTAAGAGTACATTGTACTGGACAGACCCACTGTGAGATTCAACATGGAATGAATTAATAAGTGTCATAAGTAATCTCACTGTGATAATGGTGTAATGGTCCTCTGACCTGAAATCATTATATTTCTACACGAGAATTAATGTACTTTGATTCTATCAAAAGTTATCTTTAATCGGGTAATGATAAAGATAGTATTGGGTTCATTATGAATCGTGTGAGAAATGTGAATGATCTAGAAGGAATTTAACCCTCCTAATTTTAGGAGCGATATTATCGGCCTCTTGTTTGAGTGAGACTATGAAATGCATGGCCATGCTCAAATATTGATTTGTTTGAATAGTCTACTCATCGATCAAGAAAATAAAGATTAAATTATTAAGAGGATGACACGTACCATGCCTCTAGTTTAATCTATAATATCAAGGTTAAAAGGATTATATTAGATGGAGACATTAGTCACGAAAGGTTTAATTGAATCACCAATTATTATTATTACTTGGGTAGCAATGATGTATTACTAGATGCCGCTCATTGTTTATAATTTTATTATTAGATAATAAAATTATTGCCAACGTAATAATAACCTAAAGGGTCACACACTTAGAACGTTTAAAAGGAGTATTAATTTAAATTCAGAATTTAAATTAAATGATTCGAAATTAGTTATTTAATTAATTGAGTTGGACTTAATTAATTAAAGGATAATTCGAATTTAAATGATAAAACCAAATCAGATTGGTCTTATCAGAAGCCAAACTGATTACGGTTAAGCCCACCTCATTCTCTCCCTATAAATACATAGAGATGTATTGGTTCAAGATAATCTTTTGAGAAATCTGTTTTCCACAGAAAACCCTAGCCGCTCAACTGTTGAGAGGCAAGAGAGAGAGAGAGAGGCAAGCATCATCGACTAGTACCGGCTCCCTTGATCGTTGGACGATCGGACGTTCGTGTGGACTGCCTTAGAGACGCGGATCTAGCTACTAGGGCTGCGTGGTGATTGTAACCTCCATCTTTCAGCCTTCGTAAAGCTCCGAAAGGTAAAATTTTATTTCTCCATTATCAGCCATGTCTTGTACACGGATCCTAGGGTTAGGGTTTCGGATCTGTTTTCATTTTTTTTTGCTGCGTTTGTGCCCCGAAACCCAAACAGATTTCTCATCTAGCACGGTTATCATGTTGGATGTATTTGATGGTGAATACTTTAGATCATCTGTGTTGAACGCCCTCAGTTCAGATAACTTCATATTGAACTCTATTACATGATCTAGAAGAGCGGTACTTTCCTTCATTGAGAAATCCCACAACTTTCCTTTCTGATGCATCCGATCCTGTAATGACGATCCTGAGTAGTCAGTTTTGAATCTTGCCCAAATACTCGTCATGCTTTTCCTACACCTGACTTTGCTCATCGAATACATACGGATTAAACCCAAGGATTCTGAATAAATCTTCTTCCACTTCTCCCACTTTGTGCCGATTGGTCTTCCTTTATCTCCTTCTAGGACTAGATCCAAGTCCTGTTGAATCGATGCTTCATGCATGTCCTTGAACCGCTTGATCTTCGTGATCTGCAGCAAAAAAAAAATGAAAACAGATCCGAAACCCTAACCCTAGGATCCGTGTACAAGACATGGCTGATAATGGAGAAATAAAATTTTACCTTTCGGAGCTTTACGAAGGCTGAAAGATAGAGGTTACAATCACCACGCAGCCCTAGTAGCTAGATCCGCGTCTCTAAGGCAGTCCACACGAACGTCCGATCATCCAACGATCAAGGGAGCCGGTACTAGCCGATGATGCTTGCCTCTCTCTCTCTCTCTCTTACCTCTCAACAGTTGAGCGGCTAGGGTTTTCTGTGGAAAACAGATTTCTCAAAAGATTATCTTGAACCAATACATCTCTATGTATTTATAGGGAGAGAATGAGGTGGGCTTAACCGTAATCAGTTTGGCTTCTGATAAGACCAATCTGATTTGGTTTTATCATTTAAATTCGAATTATCCTTTAATTAATTAAGTCCAACTCAATTAATTAAATAACTAATTTCGAATCATTTAATTTAAATTCCGAATTTAAATTAATACTCCTTTTAAACGTTCTAAATGTGTGACCCTTTAGGTTATTATTACGTTGGCAATAATTTTATTATCTAATAATAAAATTATAAACAATGAGCGGCATCTAGTAATACATCATTGCTACCCAAGTAATAATAATAATTGGTGATTCAATTAAACCTTTTGTGACTAATGTCTCCATGTAATATAATCCTTTTAACCTTGATATTATAGATTAAACTAGAGGCATGGTACGTGTCATCCTCTTAATAATTTAATCTTTATTTTCTTGATCGATGAGTAGACTATTCAAACAAATCAATATTTGAGCATGGCCATGCATTTCATAGTCTCACTCAAACAAGAGGCCGATAATATCGTTCCTAAAATTAGGAGGGTTAAATTCCTTCTAGATCATTCACATTTCTCACACGATTCATAATGAACCCAATACTATCTTTATCATTACCCGATTAAAGATAACTTTTGATAGAATCAAAGTACATTAATTCTCGTGTAGAAATATAATGATTTCAGGTCAGAGGACCATTACACCATTATCACAGTGAGATTACTTATGACACTTATTAATTCATTCCATGTTGAATCTCACAGTGGGTCTGTCCAGTACAATGTACTCTTACATTTACCTATGTATTGATTTTAGTATCTCTATACTAATGACCCATGAGAGGTGGTCATCAATCAATCAACATACTAGTCTCAATGTATTATTACTGTCCTAATAATAATAATACTCGACTAGGGACATTTAAGATTATTATACTATATATAATTTCATGTTCATATAGTTCGTATTAATAATCTAAGGACATTTATCATGCTAATATTTATAACGCAGTAAATACGAAGCATAATAAATTATTAATATAATCAAAAAGAACATAATGTCAATAATACTGATTACATAATATCATTGTATTGCCTCTAGGGCACCTACACTAACAATCTCCCACTTGCACTAGAGCCAATCACTCATGTATCGAATACCAATGGAACTAGTGTGACCCTCGTGCTTCTGCTGCGACAAAGCCTTAGTCAGTGGGTCAGCTACGTTATCATTAGTTTGCACTTTACATATATGTATATCTCCTCGTTCATTAATCTCACGAATAAGGTGATATCTTCTAAGTATATGTTTTGCCCTGGAGTGCGATCTTGGTTCCTTTGCTTGTGCTATGGCTCCATTGTTATCGCAATAAAGATCGATAGGGTCTTCGATCGATGGAACCACACCAAGCCCTGTGATGAAATTTCGGATCCAAACTGCCTCCTTAGCTGCTTCGCAAGCAGCAATATACTCAGCCTCCATTGTAGAATCAGCTACTGTTTCTTGCTTTGAACTTTTCCAGCTTACAGCACCTCCGTTGAGACAAAACACGAAACCAGACTGGGATATAGAATCATCCTTGTCTATTTGGAAACTAGAATCAGTGTAACCTTTTACCACTAGTCTCTCTTCTCCCCCATATACCAAGAATGAATCTTTAGTCCTCTTCAAGTACTTAAGAATATTCTTGACAGCTGTCCAGTGACCTTCACCTGGATTAGACTGGAACCTGCTCGTCATACTCAAAGCATATGACACATCAGGACGAGTACATATCATTGCATACATGATAGATCCAATTGCAGAAGCATATGGAATCTTACTCATGCGGTCCTTTTCATCCAATGTTTTAGGACTATTGTCACTCGAGATCGATATCCCATGAGTCATCGGGACAAATCCCCTTTTAGCATCTTGCATCCCAAAACGATGCAGTACTTTGTCAATATAAGTACTCTGATTTAGGCCGATCAATCTTCTGGATCTATCTCTATAGATCCTGATCCCTAATATATAGGTCGCCTCGCCTAAATCTTTCATTGAGAAATTTTTTCCCAACCAAGTCTTAACAGCCTGTAGAGAAGGTATGTCATTCCCGATAAGTAATATATCATCAACATATAATACTATGAATGCCACGTGGCTCCCACTAACCCTTTTGTAAACACAAGATTCATCTTCGTTTTGAATAAAGCCAAATTCCTTGACTGTCTGGTCAAAACGAATATTCCACCTCCTTGAGGCCTGCTTCAGTCCATAAATGGATCGACGCAACTTACATATCCTTCTAGCATCCCTTGGACTGACAAAACCTTCAGGTTGTGTCATGTACACATCCTCTTCAAGGCTCCCATTAAGGAAGGCTGTTTTGACATCCATCTGCCAGATCTCATAATCATGATAAGCTGCAATTGCAAGCAAAATCCTAATGGATTTGACCATAGCTACAGGTGAAAAAGTTTCATCATAGTCAATACCATGAATTTGTTTGAAACCTTTTGCAACCAACCTAGCTTTATAGGTCTGAACATTTCCTTCCATGTCGATTTTCTTTTTGAAAACCCATTTGCACCCTATAGGTTTTACCCCTTCAGGTGGATCAACCAAAGTCCATACTTGGTTATCATACATGGAATCCATTTCAGATTTCATGGCTTCTAGCCATCTCTCAGAGTCAGGACTGTTCATAGCATCTTGGTAGGTGAGGGGCTCATCTTGATCTATGAGCATCAAATCACCATTCTCTATTAAGAGAAATCCATAATATCTCTCAGGTTTATGGCGAATCCTACCAGATCTACGAACAATCTGTGTTTCTTGAGCAGTGTCATCTTAATTCGCCAGGGGCTGCCGCCCCCGGACCCCTGCTGCATATATATATTTGTGTGTTCTTAATTGTTTACCTGAGCATGGTGCTGGTTATGGCCTTAAGACCCTTAGATTAATGGTTTATGTTTTGGTTTTGTAAATACGACTTGCATGTCGTTCTCTTCATTCTTGTAATTGTATAATCTCGAATGTAACTCGAGTTTTATTATGTAAGTACATAAGTACAAGTTATTTTCATTTATTCAATGTAATGTAATTGAAGATTGAAGGACGATCCAAGAAATGGAGCAACCAAGGAGAATGAAGACATGTAATTGTATTTATATTTTCCACCATAGATTGACCTCGATCCTTTCATTAGCTTGAAAGGATCATGTAGGATAAAGGCCATAACCAAGCACGTTTACTTCCTGCACTTTACATATTGATGTATGAATGTTTGTGTAGAATACATTGTGATGCATGCTTCAATTAGATTAATAATGTATTAATGTATGTATTAGATACATCACCCATGCCATGCCTGCTTAAACAAGATAAAATCTGTAACGATTTAAGATGAACTTTAAACTAATGATCATGAGATTCTCGTGTTTATGAAACACGGCAATTAAATATGAATTTCATTGATTCAACGATTGAATGATTTTGTCAACAACGGATTACGAATCTGTAAGAAAAGGGGTGCCAATAATGCCGTCTGTGCGTTAACCTCTGATCTGGAAATCATTCATTCAACGAATTTTTGATTTGAAATATTTAGTTCCAAGAATTGGGAATCTCTTTATGATGGGATCATGATCGTTTATAAGTAAACCCCTTAACAAAATATTAAGTTAATTAGATGCTTTCCAATGAATTAACACTCATCAAAGCCTAGATCATAAGGGGTGGGTTTGCCAAAGTAGAGCACTCCTTTTAATCGTGGTTAGGTGCGAAAGAATAAATGTGATATTCGTCATGTTAATCATTGGGTCCAACTTAACTAAGTCGTCACAATAGGATTGTGGATAGTGAACTTAGAAGCATAGAGTTTGGCGAAAAATTTTAAATTAGAATAATAGTTGTTCACCAAACTATCCAAGAATTATATGTGATATAATTAACAAATGTTGTCTACCTAAATAGTTATGTTTTGGGAGAATTGGCCAACGCTGACTCAAGGCATAATGAAATATGGATCTTGGCTCACTAGAAAATTAGTTTCCGAATTAATAGTAAGGGCTATTAGTTTGAACAAAATAGTGGGAGGTATATTAAGTTGAATGTACCATAATCACTTGAACATAATTATTAATTATTTGACAATCTAACTTATCTTATGCATTTTAAACATTGTAGATATTAAATGGCGCAAAACACAAACAACTCTTTCTCCGTGCGATCAGTCCTTGAGAAGGACAAGCTGACAGGAACAAACTTCCTTGACTGGTCTAGGAATTTGAGGATTGTCCTCAGGCAGGAGCGTAAGCTCCAAGTTGTTGAAATTCCTCCACCGGTCCATCCTGGTGACGGTGCAACTCGTGCTCAACTAAATGCTTACCAGAAGCATATTGATGATGCGACAGATGTTGCCTGTCTCATGCTTGCAACTATGAGTGCTGAGCTTCAGAAGCAGCATGAGCATATGGATGCTTATGCTATGCTTGAGCATCTTCAGACGATGTTTCAAGTACAGGCTCGTCAAGAAAGGTTCAATACGTACAAAGCAATTTTTAACTGCAAGCAAGGAAATAACCCGGTTGGACCGCATGTTCTGAAGATGATTGGGTATTTTGAATACCTAGACCGTTTGGGCTCCGGGCTTTCTCGAGAGGCTCAAATAGATATTATCTTGCAATCTTTGAACATCAACTATGCCCAGTTTATCATGACTTTCATCATGACCGAGCAAGACAAAACACCCACTGAATTGTTGGCACTGTTAAGAACTACCGAAGCCAACATGCAAAAGGCACCTGAGAATGCTCCCATAATGATGGTGGGCAATAAAGGTGCTAAGGGAAAGGGGAAATGGAAAGGCAAGAAAAAGATTGGATCTAATGCAGTTGCTCCTTCCAAGCCCACTTTCAAGAAAGCTCTCAAGCCTAAAGGTGGTGTTGCTAAACCTGATAAGGGTGATTGTCACTGGTACAAGAAACCAGGTCATTGGAAGAGAAACTGTCCAGCTTATTTGGAAAGTCTGAAGAACGTGAAATCTCTGAATATTTCTGATTCAGGGATTCATGTTATAAAAGTCAATTTATCTACTTCTACATCTTGGGTATTGGATACTGGATGTGGTTCTCACATTTGTATTAATGTGCAGGGACTTCAAAGGAGTAGATCTTTGGCAAAGGGAGAGATCGACCTACGCGTTGGCAATGGAGCAAAGGTTGCTGCTTTGGCCGTAGGGACTTATTATTTGTCGTTGCCCTCTGGGCTTATTTTAGAACTTGAGAACTGTTATTACGTGCCTGCGATTTGCAGAAACATTATTTCTATTTCTTGTTTGGACAAGAAGGGTTTTTCATTTATAATAAAAGACAATTGTTGCTCTTTTGCTTTAAATGATTTAACTTATGGTGTAGCGCGTTTATTTAATGGTTTATATGTTCTAGATCTTGATCTTACTCCCGTCTATAATATGAATAAACGTCTTAAAGCAAATGACTCAAATCAAACATACCTTTGGCATTGTCGATTAGGCCATATAAATGAGAATCGCATATCCAAACTACATAAAGATGGATTTTTGGATAAGTTTGATTTTGAATCATACGATGAATGTGATGCTTGTTTACTTGGTAAAATGGCAAAAGCTCCTTTTACTAAACAAGGTGAAAGGGCCAACGAACGATTAGAACTAATACATAGTGATGTATGTGGTCCAATGCGTTCTATGGCTAGAGGTGGCTTTTATTACTTCATAACATTTACTGATGATTTCAGTAGATTCGGATATGTGTATCTTTTGAAACACAAATCTGAATCCTTTGAAAAGTTCAAAGAATTTAAAGCTGAAGTAGAAAAGCAAATAGGCGGAAGTATTAAAACTCTTCGATCTGATCGAGGAGGTGAATACTTAAGCCATGATTTTAAGAATTACTTAAAGGAGTGTGGTATAGTATCACAGCTCACTCCTCCTGGAACACCACAATGGAATGGGGTTTCTGAAAGGAGAAATCGTACCTTGTTGGACATGGTACGATCGATGATGAGTCATGCTGATCTTCCAATAAGTTTCTGGGGTTATGCCCTAGAAACGGCTGCATATACACTAAACCGAGTTCCAACTAAAGCGGTTCAAAAGACTCCATATGAGATATGGACTGAGAAACGTCAAAGCATGTCATTTATGAAAATATGGGGATGTGAAGCGTTTGTGAAACGTATGATCTCTGACAAGCTTGGACCAAAATCAGACAAGTGTTATTTTGTGGGGTACCCGAAGGAAACTAAGGGTTACTTCTTCTATAATCCGACCGAGAACAAAATAGTTGTTTCTCGCACTGCTGTGTTTCTTGAACGAGAGCTAGTCTCCAAAAGAATCAGTGGGAGGAAAATAGAACTCGATGTAGCTCGAGACCCACAAGATAATGTTGAACCCGAATTGGAACTTGAGCAGGATATTCAAGATAATATTCAAGATGACACTGCTCAAGAAACACAGATTGTTCGTAGATCTGGTAGGATTCGCCATAAACCTGAGAGATATTATGGATTTCTCTTAATAGAGAATGGTGATTTGATGCTCATAGATCAAGATGAGCCCCTCACCTACCAAGATGCTATGAACAGTCCTGACTCTGAGAGATGGCTAGAAGCCATGAAATCTGAAATGGATTCCATGTATGATAACCAAGTATGGACTTTGGTTGATCCACCTGAAGGGGTAAAACCTATAGGGTGCAAATGGGTTTTCAAAAAGAAAATCGACATGGAAGGAAATGTTCAGACCTATAAAGCTAGGTTGGTTGCAAAAGGTTTCAAACAAATTCATGGTATTGACTATGATGAAACTTTTTCACCTGTAGCTATGGTCAAATCCATTAGGATTTTGCTTGCAATAGCAGCTTATCATGATTATGAGATCTGGCAGATGGATGTCAAAACAGCCTTCCTTAATGGGAGCCTTGAAGAGGATGTGTACATGACACAACCTGAAGGTTTTGTCAGTCCAAGGGATGCTAGAAGGATATGTAAGTTGCGTCGATCCATTTATGGACTGAAGCAGGCCTCAAGGAGGTGGAATATTCGTTTTGACCAGACAGTCAAGGAATTTGGCTTTATTCAAAACGAAGATGAATCTTGTGTTTACAAAAGGGTTAGTGGGAGCCACGTGGCATTCATAGTATTATATGTTGATGATATATTACTTATTGGGAATGACATACCTTCTCTACAGGCTGTTAAGACTTGGTTGGGAAAAAATTTCTCAATGAAAGATTTAGGCGAGGCGACCTATATATTAGGGATCAGGATCTATAGAGATAGATCCAGAAGATTGATCGGCTTAAATCAGAGTACATATATTGACAAAGTACTGCATCGTTTTGGGATGCAAGATGCTAAAAGGGGATTTGTCCCGATGTCTCATGGGATATCGATCTCGAGTGACAATAGTCCTAAAACATTGGATGAAAAGGACCGCATGAGTAAGATTCCATATGCTTCTGCAATTGGATCTATCATGTATGCAATGATATGTACTCGTCCTGATGTGTCATATGCTTTGAGTATGACGAGCAGATTCCAGTCTAATCCAGGTGAAGGTCACTGGACAGCTGTCAAGAATATTCTTAAGTACTCGAAGAGGACTAAAGATTCATTCTTGGTATATGGGGGAGAAGAGAGACTAGTGGTAAAAGGTTACACTGATTCTAATTTCCAAACAGACAAGGATGATTCTATATCCCAGTCTGGTTTCGTGTTTTGTCTCAACGGAGGTGCTGTAAGCTGGAAAAGTTCAAAGCAAGAAACAGTAACTGATTCTACAATGGAGGCTGAGTATATTGCTGCTTGCGAAGCAGCTAAGGAGGCAGTTTGGATCCGAAATTTCATCACAGGGCTTGGTGTGGTTCCATCGATCGAAGACCCTATCGATCTTTATTGCGATAACAATGGAGCCATAGCACAAGCAAAGGAACCGAGATCGCACTCCAGGGCTAAACATATACTTAGGAGATATCACCTTATTCGTGAGATTAATGAACGAGGAGATATACATATATGTAAAGTGCAAACAAATGATAACGTAGCTGACCCACTGACTAAGGCTTTGTCGCAGCAGAAGCACGAGGGTCACACTAGTTCCATTGGTATTCGATACATGAGTGATTGGCTCTAGTGCAAGTGGGAGATTGTTAGTGTAGGTGCCCTAGAGGCAATACAATGATATTTTGTAATCAGTATTATTGACATTATGTTCTTTTTGATTATATTAATAATTTATTATGCTTCGTATTTACTGCGTTATAAATATTAGCATGATAAATGTCCTTAGATTATTAATACGAACTATATGAACATGAGATTATATATAGTATAATAATCTTAAATGTCCCTAGTCGAGTATTATTATTATTAGGACAGTAATAATACATTGAGACTAGTATGTTGATTGATTGATGACCACCTCTCATGGGTCATTAGTATAGAGATACTAAAATCAATACATAGGTAAATGTAAGAGTACATTGTACTGGACAGACCCACTGTGAGATTCAACATGGAATGAATTAATAAGTGTCATAAGTAATCTCACTGTGATAATGGTGTAATGGTCCTCTGACCTGAAATCATTATATTTCTACACGAGAATTAATGTACTTTGATTCTATCAAAAGTTATCTTTAATCGGGTAATGATAAAGATAGTATTGGGTTCATTATGAATCGTGTGAGAAATGTGAATGATCTAGAAGGAATTTAACCCTCCTAATTTTAGGAGCGATATTATCGGCCTCTTGTTTGAGTGAGACTATGAAATGCATGGCCATGCTCAAATATTGATTTGTTTGAATAGTCTACTCATCGATCAAGAAAATAAAGATTAAATTATTAAGAGGATGACACGTACCATGCCTCTAGTTTAATCTATAATATCAAGGTTAAAAGGATTATATTAGATGGAGATATTAGTCACGAAAGGTTTAATTGAATCACCAATTATTATTATTACTTGGGTAGCAATGATGTATTACTAGATGCCGCTCATTGTTTATAATTTTATTTTTAGATAATAAAATTATTGCCAACGTAATAATAACCTAAAGGGTCACACACTTAGAACGTTTAAAAGGAGTATTAATTTAAATTCGGAATTTAAATTAAATGATTCGAAATTAGTTATTTAATTAATTGAGTTGGACTTAATTAATTAAAGGATAATTCGAATTTAAATGATAAAACCAAATCAGATTGGTCTTATCAGAAGCCAAACTGATTACGGTTAAGCCCACCTCATTCTCTCCCTATAAATACATAGAGATGTATTGGTTCAGGATAATCTTTGACAAATCCGTTTTCCACAGAAAACCCTAGCCGCTCAACTGTTGAGAGGCAAGAGAGAGAGAGAGAGAGGCAAGCATCATCGGCTAGTACCGGCTCCCTTGATCGTTGGACGATCGGACGTTCGTGTGGACTGCCTTAGAGACGCGGATCTACACAGAAAACCCTAGCTGCTCAACTGTTGAGAGGCAAGAGAGAGAGAGAGAGAGGCAAGCATCATCGGCTAGTACCGGCTCCCTTGATCGTTGGACGATCGGACATTCGTGTGGACTGCCTTAGAGACGCGGATCTAGCTACTAGGGCTGCGTGGTGATTGTAACCTCCATCTTTCAGCCTTCGTAAAGCTCCGAAAGGTAAAATTTTATTTCTCCATTATCAGCCATGTCTTGTACACGGATCCTAGGGTTAGGGTTTCGGATCTGTTTTCATTTTTTTTTTTTGCTGCGTTTGTGCCCCGAAACCCAAACAGATTTCTCATCTAGCACGGTTATCATGTTGGATGTATTTGATGGTGAATACTTTAGATGATCTGTGTTGAACGCCCTCAGTTCAGATAACTTCATATTGAACTCTACTACATGATCTAGAAGAGCGGTACTTTCCTTCATTGAGAAATCCCACAACTTTCCTTTCTGATGCATCCGATCCTGTAATGACGATCCTGAGTAGTCAGTTTTGAATCTTGCCCAAATACTCGTCATGCTTTTCCTACACCTGACTTTGCTCATCGAATACATACGGATTAAACCCAAGGATTCTGAATAAATCTTCTTCCACTTCTCCCACTTTGTGCCGATTGGTCTTCCTTTATCTCCTTCTAGGACTAGATCCAAGTCCTGTTGAATCGATGCTTCATGCATGTCCTTGAACCGCTTGATCTTCGTGATCTGATCTGCCATCTTCTCCAAGGAATTCGAACAAACCCTTGAACCCCAAGCTCTGATACCAATTGTTAGGGATTTCTTCTGAAAACCCTTCTTAGGATCTTGTTGAGTTATTCGATGCAATCAACACAAACTACCAAGCACATATGAGATCATACCAAACACACCAAACCACACACAAATTTGTTCCGGTTGGGGCTTTCGCCTTAATCCGGGGGAGAAGAAATCCAAAATGTTATTCAAGTAGAGAAGATACAAGAATATTACAATTCTCACCACGACCCTCTCGCAAGCATCTTCAGCAAGTACTAGTTGTTTACAATTAGAGAATCACTCAATCTTTCCTTCAATGAAGTACTCTCTCTCTTGGCTTTCAATGGAGGTCAATAATAACAATATGTAGAGATTTAGAAAAACTCTAGTTTGATATCTTGATACAATAACCATGGAATATTCCCAAAGAGATAACCTTACGATAAGAGCCTTACGAATTGACTTGAAGAGCAAGTTGGGCTTCTCACGAATCGCCAAGACCCCAACCCAAATAATTCATCAGCGCTACGTTCGGTCGACTGCACCTAAAGGTCGATCGACTGTCCCCCTCTCGGGAACTCCTACATAGTAGGGCAGTCGACCACACCCTAAGTACGGTCGACCGCAACTCCACCTGCTGCTACTGCTGCTGACTATTTCCCTTGCTTCCACTCTGTCTCCGATCGTCTCGATTCCTCCATCGTATCATCGTCTTCGTATCCAACATAGTATGCAAGACCTAACCCCAACACATCAGCAATAACATCAGGATCAACACCCACATAATCAGTCATATGAGTAGAATCAGAAATGTTAACCAAGTCAATAAAAGAAGAAGCATGAGCAGCATCAGGAGCAGAGGAGAGATTTGCATTTGTAGTTGGATGTGTCATACAAGAAATAAAATGTTTAATAGCATAATTAATATTATCAAAGTACAACTTCAGCTTTTTAACCAATTAGAAAGTGAAATTGGTTATGTTATTATTGTTGGTTACTACTTAGTAGTGATGGTGTTCCAACAAATTATGGGGTAATAGTGTTGGCGTGAACTGTGAAATAGTCTCTAGCAAGGACGGGTAGAGGACCGCTTCTAGAGGTTAATGAGATTTATTGAATGACTTCATACTATTTGCCCGACCAAATCATGAGAAAAGCAAATGATATTCATAAATCGTTAAATCTCTTAGGTACTGTTCTTTTTTTTGCCTCTTATAAGATGTTACCTCTTATAAGAGATTTACAGTAAGAGTCTCTTGTAAGAGCCTCTTTTTGAGGTATTCTTTTTATATAAAAATAACCTCTTATAAGAGATTTCTGTTCTTTTTTCACCTCTTACAAGAGTCTTTTCTCTACTTTTACACATTTTTGTCCTTACTATATAATTTCTCTATTTATACTTTGGGGTAATATAGAATTTTTAAGTGATAGAAGGCTTATAAGAATTTGAAAGAGGCTACTAGATGCCGTTTAGGCTTATAAGCGATTTTGGAGGAAATTGCTTATAAGAGATAAAAAAAGAATGCTAAAAATTATGGGAAAAGAAGTGGACCACCTCTTACAAGAGGTGAATCGCTTATAAAAGGAGAAAAAAAAAGTACCTAGTTTGTTATAACTTAAATAAGAGGAGAAAAAAGTACCTAGTTTGTTATAACTTAAATACAATGGAAACTTGATTTGATTTGTACAATTATGGGATTTCAATTAATTCTCATTGTTTTTATAATCTTCGGAAAAGGGAAAAAAGAAATGAAACAAAACTATATATGATATATACCGGAGGAAATTGAATAAAAAAGTAATTAAAAATTAGAGTTGTGAAAAGTAATTAAAAAAGTAATTAAAAATTAAACTATATATGATCACTCGCCCTCCTATGAACCCTCCCTAACCTCATGCTCTCCCTTGCCTGTGGAAGTAGTAACATGATCATACATGTCCTTAATCTTCTTCCTCGCTTCAGTACCGGCCGCATTTGCCCAAAATAGAACACGACTATTTACCACAATTGCAAGTTGATGGTGTATGAGATGCTAGTGTGTGTGCCTTAAAATTCTATTATTTCTTTCTAACCAAATAGCTCAACATGCTCTCCCTAGCCTACCGACATTGTCCTCCATCCAAGATCCCCATAAGGACCGAATAGAGTCTAGCATAGCTGTAGATATACAGAATCTACGCAACAAATCCTCCCATAGCGGTATAGCATATCTTCATTTCATGAACAGATGGTATACCGTTTCCGCTTAGTGGTCACACATGACACACTCTTCTGGTCCTTGCCACCAGCGTCTTTGTAACACTCCAAATTCTAAATAAGCCTGAATTCAAAGTTCCACAGGATCTTTACACTTCACTTCACACAATTTTACAAGGAATTTAAAACTTTTATACAACAATATTTACATCAACGCATCGAAAGCAAAATACAACATAATACACAAATAAATAACAGTTGAAATATTTCTTTAAGCAGCATTCCTTCTTTAGTCCTTTCATCCATTTTATCATGCATAGAAACTGTGGGCACGTCAGTTGCATACAACTGACACTATGATGTGATACATCAATTTCTCTTACTTGGAAAACACAAACTTGATCACAAACAAAGCTAAGGAGGGACTATCCTATTGATGCTGTGTGTGCTAGTGCACTTAGCCTTAATGTAGTTATTTATATTTCATGACACTAATGCACACTTGTTCGAACCTATGCATCTCATTCTACATAGATCCGAGGGTAAGCCCTTAACCGTACTTCATCTTGTTGGATTGAATTCCTCGTCATGAGTTTAACTACTACGGTAATTACAGTAAGTTCTTAGATATTTTATGAGTTACAAGCCCATATCCAGACAGCCTAGAAGGGAATCCCACGTCATGACATGACGCATCATGTAGACAGCCTATGGACAATTCGCCTTCGTCATGGGACGATGGCACTACGTAGTCACCAAGCACCCCACAAGCGTCGCCACGATCTCGATAATTTCGGAGATGGATTCACGTCATGACATGATGCATCATGTAGACAGTCTGTGAAAACTCCCACACCGTGAATCCGAGGCCCTCATACTTGTGTTTTTCTTTTACTTTCATCACATCTTCACTATAATGTTGTCCTTAGATATTTGAATCATGAGTAAATTAACACCCTAGAGTTAGCATTACCTCTACACCGGTCTTAAACATCAATTAATTGCAACTACCCTTTCCTGGTCTTTTTCTACAACATTTATCTTCAAAGAATTCATTCACGCCGGTGTAAGGACTTAGATATACTCTAGATTTTAACCGCTTTTCTTGTTCACCAAAATTTGGATGTTTATACTCACAAATTCCATATTCCATCATGATTTTTTAATTTTATTTTCCATACACACTTGCATATATTAAAACACCAAATTTCATTTATTTACATACTCCAATCTTCCATGTCGAAATCTCATAATTTGATCTCTACACAAAACTCTTTACATTCAAAATTTTATCTTTCTTTAATTGTACAAAAATCATATTGTAAGAAAAATTATCAAATTTTTCATCCCATTGTTTTAATATAAAAATCACTTCTAATTCTTACAAAATATGTCAAAATATTGTGAAAATATTTTTTTATAAAGTCTAAATAATTTTAGAGAAATAATAGGATTTTCCCCAAAATTTTTATGATCTTTAAAACTCTTAAATACCCAAAAAAGTCAAAAAAGTATTAAAAGAGGGCCACCGGGTTTCGAACCCAAGACCTCCCGCCCAGCTACAGTGACCAACCTAAAGCACATCCGAAGACCAGAAAGCCCAACAATGGCTAGCGATAGAAACCCGCTTAAATGCTTTAAGTATATACTGTACTATATTTTAAGAAAAATCAAAATTTAACAAAAACAGAGTCTCTTCAAGATTCGAACCCGTGAAGACATGCACTGTTCACAGCGCCCTGGCCTCACACCGAAAGCCAATACTCCCAAACCCATCCTCTATTATGAAAATGAATCGAAGTAACTTTATACTTTCTGTCCGTTTGTAAATTTCATTTACAAAATTTCAATTTCTCAATCAGTTTGTATCTTTCAAATCAAAACTTCTTCCAAAATATTTTCTTTAAAAAATACAGTATAGCAGCAACTTTATAAAGCTCTTATTTTGTGACATTGTAATAAGTTTTCTTTCCAATTTGTATTTAAAGAACACATTATCGACTTTAAAATAAAACTATGGTTCCTCCCAAAAAATACTAATATAATTTTTTTTCCCACAACCCACTAAATGTATGTTCTTGTTCTCTTTCAATTCCACATGAGTTTTAACATTTAATCTCTCTCTCTCTTTTTTTTTCACATCATCATTACATAATTGGAATAACAACTAAGCCATTTAGCAACTAACACATATCAATATTCATTCATCTCAATCAACAACTAAGCTATTCACTAAGCAAAATTATCAAATGAGCATGGTTCATTAAAATAGATCTTCTATCATGAAATATTGATATGGCACAAATGATAATTTTTAATTCACTAATTTCAAATCCATTCTACGAATTTTTGTATATTAACCATCAAGATTTTCTTTTTTTCCCTACTAGTCTCTTTTAAGCAATCACATGGAAAATTGTACTATTTATTCTAGCATATTCATAAACTTAGCCACTAACATGATATCTTGATTAGAAGTAGAGAAATTGCCCACCTCTTGAAGAACAAACTGAGAATTTTTAAAGAAAAACTCATCGAAAGCACGATTGCCTTCCCTTCTCCTTGATCCTAGCCGCGAGCCTTCTCCTCCAAGCTATGCAAACCGAGCATTCTATCCTCCTTGCTTGTGCACAACCGGATTTCCCTCCTCCTTGGACTAGCCGACCTCCAATGCAAGAACACACAAACTCAATCTTTTTCTCACACAATCTCTTCTCTTTTTCTTTAAAATTCTTAGGTGCAAAGGATAAAGAATGACAAAGGGGCCTATTTATACACAATTCATGGTCAAATGAAGGGTTCAGATGTGTTTGGATGAATGGATAATGTTACCGCTGATTTCGGTGTGGGGGTAAACAGATAAGATTTGTGAGTTCGAGAAAAACCTGAACAGCTGGCTCAAGCCTTCTTGTTCGTGCCGTAACCTGCAAGGAAGTGCGAGACACCGGGGTTAATTCTGGCGACGCACCCTCCGACGCTCTTGTCAGTAAACAGTGGAGATTAAAGAAAGAGCTTAAGGTGTAGAAAGAGTCCTTAACCTGGTCACAGTGGCAGAGGGGAGCTATTTATAGTCGCCAGAGGAGAGATTAGAGGCTTGATTCCCTGCGTAACTGCTAGGAGAAAAATCCTCGCAGTTGGTTTAGGAAACTAACCCCTTGATTCCCGGTGAGAGCAAATTAGGCCCGTTGACTTGGTCAAATCAGTGACCCTGATTTGTCTCTTGCTGGTCTGGGGCATGCTTCGGGTCGGAACCCGTGCCCAATCGGTGTGGACCCGTTCGTGGGTTATTGGGTCTCTTGCGAAGGAGATCCAGTACCCGCTTTGGATCTGTTCTGTATGTGAAATTACCATTTTACCCCCGAGCCTTAAGATTCGCGCCCAATCTGGACGGTTCCGATTTAACCCCATTTTTTGTTGCTAGTGGAGTTGTATCGGAGTCCAAGTGGAGGATTTGGAATCTCGAAGGGGGTAGTGAGGTAAGTTTTGATACTACGTGCTGTTCTCTAGCCATATCGGGTATTTGACGGCTTTTATTTATTTTTTCGGATTATTTATTTAATTTTGCGATGTGTTTACTAATCGTTCGGGGGCTTTAACAGTGCTTTCTAGGCAATAATTGTTCGTTCGGGGGCTCAAAAATATACCCCCGAATTTTTAGCAATTTTCTAGAATTTTTAGTTAATTTCCCCGATTTTTTAGCAATTTTTTCGCAATTTTTAAACAAATAAAACGATTTAAATAAATAAAAAATGATTTTTAATACCGATTTATGACGTGGCTCGATCTGAGCCGTTGATCATGGTCGAGCTCGAATTTCTGAAAGATCCATTGGCTGTTATCGCTCAGAAGCTTTTTTCTCCGTTTGCGAGCTCGGAAAGGCACTTGCTCGGCCGCCGACCGTAGACAGGGGGTCTCGGCAGGCCGAGCGACGTGGCGCGATCTGAGCCATCGGATGATGGTGTGAATCCCAAGAAAACGCTATCTTGTCTTTTAGCGCACGCGGCACAATCTGGACCGTTCATCATCAAGAGCACGAATTTTCGGAAGATCCAGCGGTTGTGGGAGCTCGGTGTCTTTTTTCTCCGTTTGCGAGCTCGGAAAGGCACTTGCTCGGCCGCCGACCGAGGACAGGGGGTCTCGGCAGGCCGATCGACGTGGCGCAATCTGAGCCATCGGATGATGGCGACGTGCATCTTGAGACGGGCACATTCCTCAAGAAAACACTATCTTGTCGTTTAGTGTCCTCGGCGAGATCTGGGCCGTCTGATCGAGATCAGGCACAATTTTTGAGGAGAAAGTGAGTTTTCCCCATTTGCGAGCTCGGAAAGGCACTTGCTCGGACGCCGACCGAAGACAGGGGGTCTCGGCAGGCTGAGTGATGTGGTGCAATCTGAGCCGTCGAATGAGGACGCGTATCTCGAGACGGGCACATCTCCCAAGAAAACACTATCTTGTCGTCTAGCGCAGGTGGCGAGATCTGAGCCGTCTGATCGAGATCATGCGCGAAAGTTGAGGAGAAAGTGTGTTTTCTCCATTTGCGAGCTCGGGAAGGCACTTGCTCGGTAGCCGACCGAGGACAGTGGGTCTCGGCAAGTCGGTCGACGTGGCGTTAACTGTCTTGAGATGATTCTGTTCCCAAGGACATTAATGGTTCCCCGGGGTTTGTGCGGCGTTCCACCTTCCCCAGGTCATTAAGGATAACTCCTTCAATTAATGCGTGGCGTTTCAACCTCCGAGGATCATAATGGCTAGATCTTGGAGGGTAGGCTATAAGTACTCCATTCCCCTTGTTATTTCAGTCGCAGCAATGTTGAGTTTTAGACCTCGGTGGTGTCTGCCTCTGGCGGACGCCAGTCTTGTGGAGTCTTAACCTTGATAGGTTTGGAGGGGTGGTCACTCTACTGCCTTCTTCTTCTCCCGTTCCTGACGGCCCCCATTGTGGGTGTCAGGGTCGGGGGAGAACGAGGCAGGAGTAGTGACGACTGTGATCCGAACCCGAGGTATGAGTCGCTCCGGGATGATGGGTGGTCGTTCTTCCACCAAGGTCTTCTGCCGACTCCGGCTGTCCCGAGGTGGGTGGCGGGGTCGGAGGAGATCATGGTGGAAGAGGTGACGATCCAAATTCGGACCCGGGGGAGATCATGGCTCGGACTTCCGGACCATCGGTGAGATTGAGGGGGAAGAAATAAAGGGCGTTCCGAGCTTGTTGTTTGCAACTGTGAAGGTTCTGTTGCCAGAGTCCTCTACCAGGCCGAACCTTCACAGTTACAATCAACTAGCTCGGAATGGTGCGCTTCTCCCGATCTCTGAGTGTTGATCTGCTTTCGACCGGGGCCCGTGGGTCGGCGGAATACCGACCTAGACCCGGGGCCTGGGGGGTGCTCGCCGAGGGCGGTGCCTTAAAACTTTGAATCAAAACTTTTTCTGGTTTCTTCAGACAGAGGTGAGGTATGGAGGAGGTATAGGCAATTCGAGCGAGTTGGCGCAATTTGAACCGTTGGATGGCAGCTCGCATCTCGAGACGGGCGCATTTCTTAAGAAAACACTATCTTGTCGTTTAGTGTCCTCGGCGAAATCTGGGCCGTCTGATCGAGATCATGCACGAAAGTTGAGGAGAAAGTGCGTTTTCTCCGTTTGCAGGCTCGGAAAGGCACTTGCTCGGAGACCGACCGGAGTCTGTGCAATCTGGCTCGGATTGCGTGTAGCTCGGATTTAGATCCCATTGCGCCGAGCTAGTTGACTTGGTGAGGAAGGCAGTTGTGTTGGGCCTTCGCGACGTTTCGAGAGCAGCCCAAAAGTCGCGCTCTTTCGTTTGGAAGTCCAAAGGACGTTCCATTTTACTATAAATCTTCACCCCCCCTTAGACCAAGTCTCATTTTTTACTTTTACTCTCTCTCTTCAGTTCTCACTTTGCCTTCGAAGTTTTCAGCTCTCTGGTGGCGGTGCTAGCTGTCGCGGTAGCGTCCCTTGTCTCCGGCGAGCTTTTCCGACCGTAGCTGTCACTTCGAGGTCAGTCTCTTTCCCTTCTCTTTTAGACAAAATGGTTGAGATCACGGATGAGACCCCCGCCTCGGAGCAAGCCGTTGGCCGAGGGGATAAAGGGAAGGAGGTAGTGGAGACGAGCGATCAGAATGTCGTTCGTCCGGACAGAGAGGGCGAAGTGGCCGAGCTACCTAAGGAGGTTGCGGCGGTGTCCCGGGAGGGCAAGGCCGTGGTCACGATCGTGGAAACGCCGAAGACGGCGGGAGCGTTCGGTCGGCAGCCCATTTCTCTGTCGAGCGTGGGAGGCGTACGGGACTACGCCGAGGACACCTTGGAGAGAGTGACCCAAGGCACGGCTAAGTTGGTGGGAGAGAACGAGCCGAGGGAGCTGTCCGAGGTGGACCATACCATCTCGTCTCTCACCGAGGGTGACCTTCACCTGATCCGAGAGGGCTTCCGGATCCCTGCCGACTATGGACTGCTCCTCCCCGGGCCGGGTTTCCGAGCCAACACAAAGTCCTCGTCGGACGTGTGGGTCTTTCCGGTCGACTCCCTTATTGCCGGACTCCGTTTTCCACTCCACCCGTTCGTGGTCGATGTCCTGACATGGTACGGCTTGAGCCCCGCCCAGCTGATGCCGAACACATGGAGACACGTCATGGCATTCGTCCTCCGATGCCAAGAGGTTGGTGCCAAACCGAGTATGTTCCTCTTTCGGAGCCTCTACCGACCTTGTCAGCCAAGGCGAGACGAACAAAGGTTCTATCTTTTGCCCCGGACGGGCGTGAAGCTGATCGAGAATCCGGACTCGATCAAACATTGGAAGGAGAAGTACTTCCTCATCCGAGCCCCTGCGCCGTGGGTGATACCGACAGTTTGGGCAAAGGAAGGTCTGCCCAAGCGGACCAAGAAGGAGGCGGTGCTGAGTGATGAGGAGGCGGAGGTCCAGAAGAAGCTCCTCGCCCTGCCAGCGCTAAGCTGGAAAGAAATTACCGAGGGGGATCTGTTCCGAGGGGGTCTCAGTCCGATCGACCCTAGTATGCTTCTGGTATTTATACTCTTTGCTTAAAGTTTATGAAAATTTTTCTAAGTTTTTTCATTCGGCTTGTGCAGAGCCGATGAAGCTGGATTACAAAGCTCTGGTGGCGAAGGGCCGGTCGGAGCAGGAGGCGAAGAAGAAGAGGCCTTCGGCAGGGCCTCAGGACAGCCGAGCCTCGAAGAAGCCTTCGGTCGAGAAGGCTGCCGACCAACCGAAGGTCGCGGTCCTCGAGCAGGGGGAGATCAGGGTCCTCGACTCTCCTGCCTCGGGTGCGCCGACACCGCCTTCGAAGGGGGATGCTCCCGGTTCGTCGAGCGGTGCGTTCGGCGTGAAGGAGGTGTTGTCACTCCAGGTTCCGTCCCTCACTGCCGAGGCGGAGAAGATCTTGACCGAGCGTCATAAGCAGATCTTCGTTCCTGACTGGCAGGTGATGAACGTCGACGGTTTCTTGGGCGACGGCAACATCTGCATGGAGGCGGTGAAGCACCTGCCGACCCCAAAGGATCGAGCGACCCTGAAGGCCGGGCTAGCAGGGGACGCCGCGATGCAGATTGCTCGGAACACAATGTCGGTAAGTTGGCCGAGCTCTCCCTCGTAAAAAATTTCTTTCTTAGAATTTTTCTAAGTTCTTGGGTTCGGGTTTCAATGTGCTGTTCTTTTTTCAGACTCTCTGCCACTTCAACTTCCTGCTCGAGGAGTTCGCGAGCAAGGAACAGGAGTATGAGTGGGAGAGGGTGGAGCGTGTCAAGGTCGCGAAGCAGCTTGATGCCGAGCAGCTTCTCTCGACGAAGAGGGCTGCTGAAGTGGGGGGGGGGTTGGAGAAGCAGCTGGCCGACTCCATTCAGCTGTCGAAGGACACGGCGGCAAAGCTTGAGGCGTCGGAGAAGGAGGCTGCCGAGCTGAAGGA
This sequence comes from Hemerocallis citrina, assembly GCA_017893485.1. Lineage (NCBI taxonomy): Eukaryota > Viridiplantae > Streptophyta > Magnoliopsida > Asparagales > Asphodelaceae > Hemerocallis > Hemerocallis citrina. The sequence continues at coordinate 181,523,666 of CM030360.1, forward strand.
GGAGCTGGCCAATGCCCGGTCGGAAGCGGAGAGGGCTCGGAAGAGGGCCGAGAAGATCATGGCCAAACACCAGAAGAAGGTGAAGAAGGTGAAGAAGGCCGTGTAGGAGGAGGCCGCGCAGCACATGCTCCAGAACATGGAGGATGCCTATGGTCGAGCCTTGCTCCACGTAGCCGCCAAGAACCCGGGCTTCGACACGTCCTCCTACCATTTTTACGACCCCGTGGAAGGGGAGGAGGGGGTCCCCGAGGGGCTGCTCGACCCCGAGGGAGAGACGGAAGGTGTCGAAGGCCGAGGAGAGACCGAGGCCGAGGGCGAGGAGGAGGGCGACTCCGAGGAGGAGAGCGGGAGCGAAGGCGAAGGCGAGGGTGATGGCGAGGACAAGGCTGGGGGGTCGACGGACCCGAACGACAAAAAGGTCGACCCCTGACTCGGTTGTCTCTTTTAGTCTTTTGTTTTTTTTTCTTTTTGTAAGCCTCATTGCGGACTGGCCACCGCTTTTGTAAAACTTTCTCCTCGGTTTTGAATGAAAATATTGTGTTTGGCCGAAATTTATCCATGTGTTGAGTCTCGGATTTTGTGTTTGATTTGGCATAGAATTCTCCAAGTGTTGGGTCTCGGATTTACCTCTGCTTTTCAGGTAAGGTTCGGTCCGGTTACGGAGGTCGCACACCTTCGCAAGGAGCTGGCCAAAACGAGGGGTGAGCTCTCGAATAGCCGACAGAATCGGTTTCTTCTGCTCTTGAAGCTGGAGGAGACGAAGGCAGCTGTGCGGAGGTATTGTCGCGAGCTGTGGCAACTGCGGAAGTACCCCCAAGCCCCTTGTCCCGAAGGCGAGGTCGAGCGGCTCCGTAGAGAGCTCACTGCCGCCGAGCAGAAGAATGGTGAGCTTTTGGCCGAGGTCCAGCACATGGAATTAGCGGAGAAAGAACGCTCGGCGGCGGAAGAGAATCTATCCTCCGAGCTAGAGAAGGCGTCGACCGAGCGTAAGAGGTTGTTGGCCGAGGTCGACAGGCTCAGGAGGATTACTATAGATAGGGGGATTGAGGCCACCCATTACCGATGGCTTGCGACCGATAGTGCCAACGCCTCGGGCTCGTCGAGGCTCCCTCGACCGAAGAAGTTGGCAAAGGACGACGCTTTGAGGGATAGAATCATCGAACTGGAGGAGGAGGTCGCGTCGCTCAAACCCCTGCCCGAGAGGGCCAACGTCCGGAGCACATCGTGTACCCGCGAAGAGAGCGAGAGAGGGATTACATTTTACGAACTTGCGACACGCTTGTCCACGACCAGGCAGAGTCCGGCTGACGCTCAGAGCAGTGCGGCCGTCTCGTCGAGCGGGGCCTCGGTCGGCACCGCAGTTAGAGCCAGCAGCGAAGGGGGGTCGCGCTTCGTTGGTTTAGGATCGAGCTCGGAGGGCAGGCCTCGTCGTCCTCACGTTTCCCTAAACCGAAGCGTTCCCCTTCCGAAGAGGCCCTAATCATGTCGTTTTCCATTTTTGTTGGTTGTTGTAAAACCTAATTGTAGGGTCGGTTCGGCCGTCTGTAACACTATTATGTCTGAATGCGAATCTTTTTAGAAAATTTCCAAGTGTTGGACTTCGGCAGTGTATTGAAACTTTGCTGTTCATTTTCCCTTCTTTTCAGCTCGAGGCGGCCAACCCATATGCTGATCTCTACGGTTCGGATGATGACTCTGAATCCGAGGCCACTTCTGGGACGGCGGCTCTGAGTCCTAGGAGCGTCGAGCTGGAGTTACGCCGAGCTGAGAGTGAGCGGGCCCACCTTTTGTCCGTCCTCGACCTACGGGAAGCCGAGATCCAACGCCTGGAGAATAGGATCGCCGAGTTGAGCCCTGCAGAAGGGGACGAAGATTCGCAAACCGCTTTCAGCAACGCTCTTCGAGTCAAGTGTATTCGGCACAACCAGTCGAAGATTATAGCCGAGCGGGATGATTTGCTCTCGGAGATTCGACACTTGCAGACTGCGGTAGCGAAGCTCCGGAAGGACGGAGGGGAGCTATCAGCCGAGGAGGACGGACAGGCAACCGAACAGTCTAGTGAAGATATCTCCATATGAGGGCCAAGTGTAGTAGGTCGGTGGTGTGTATTTTGTTTGCCAACATTTTGTAACCATGGAAAAGATGTGCTTTGTATTATGGCCAGGTTGTTTAATAAAATATCTTTCGTTGCTCTGCATATTTATCTTGTTTGTAACTGTGTTGGTCGCGCCAAGACCCTCGAATCGAGCGTGTTAGTTCCGTGGGCGAGAGTGTTGAACCGAACGGGTACCTATGAGTACAGTATTTCGTCGTTTAGCAACTCTGACAAGGTACGACATGAGTCCCTAGGCGGCTCAGTCCCCAAGAAAATGCTATCTTGTCGTTTAGCGTAGGTGGTAAGATCTGAGCCGTTGAACGTAGACACGAATCTCGAGGCGGCTCAGTTCCCAAGAAAATGCTATCTTGTCGTTTAGCGTCGGTGGCAAGATCTGGGCCGTCTGATTGAGATCATGTGCGGAAGTTGAGGAGCAAGTGTGCTTTCTCCGTTTGCGAGCTCGGGAAGGCACTTGCTCGGTAGCCGACCGAAGGCGTAGGGCTTCGTGCTTCGGCTACTAGGCAAGATTGCTCGGATTATGTGGCCGAACGTGGCTTCAGTATCCTTCCACTGGAGAAGCTTGGGGCGACTGGGAGCCAAGTGTCGGACTCCGGGACCATCGGTGTGGCTCGACGGTTGTAGGAGCAATTCCGAACGGCGATCTACCCCTCGCTCGTCCGGAGGCAAGCCGAGGAGGTAAAGTCGAGCTGAGTGTTGGACTCCGAACCATCGGTGTAGTTCAACAGTTGTGGGAGCAATTCCGAACGGCGATCTACCCCTGGCTCGTCCGGAGGCGAGCCGAGGAGGTAAAGTCGAGCCGAGTGTTGGACTCCGAACCATCGGTATAGTTCAACGGTTGTGGGAGCAATTCCGAACGGCGATCTACCCCTGGCTCGTCCGGAGGTGAGCCGAGGAGGTAAAGTCGAGCCGAGTGTTGGACTCCGAACCATCGGTATAGTTCAACGGTTGTGGGAGCAATTCCGAACGGCGATCTACCCCTGGCTCGTCCGGAGGCGAGCCGAGGAGGTAAAGTCGAGCCGAGTGTTGGACTCCGAACCATCGGTGTAGTTCAACGGTTGTGGGAGCAGTTCCGAACGACGGTCTACCCCTGGTTCGTCCGAGGACGAGCCAAGGATGTGAGGTCGAGCCGAATGTGGACTCTGAACCATTGGTTGAAATCACAATTTAAAAAGCAGATGATAAGAGGGGAGAGAAACATGCGAATTCACAAACATGAAAGAGCTTTCTTCATTGATAATCGACGGCGAACCGTTTTACATAGTACAATTTATGAAAATAGGTTACAAGTCAGAGGACTGGAATGGCTCGATATCCTATGATACTTAGAGCGGCGCCGGAGCGCTCTCTTGGTATTTTAGGAGGTGGTCGGCATTCCAGGTCCTCGGGAGCTCTCTGCCCTCTAGATCTTCAAGACGATATGGTCCGGGCCGGACGACCCTTGTGATCCTGTACGGCCCTTCCCAGTTCGGAGCCAGCTTGCTCTTCTGATTGGGAAGGGATATGGCCAGCTTTCTCAAGACCAAATCTCCTTACTTAAGGTTGGCGGGTCGGACCTTCTTGTTGTACGCCAACTCGACCCTTCTTCGGTAACTCTGCTGCCGAATCGACGCTCTTTCCCTCAGCTCATCTATCAGATTTAAGTCTGCCCTGAGGTCCCTGGCGTTCTGCTCTTCGTTGTAGGCCGCGAGCCGAGGGAAGGGTATTCCGACCTCGAGAGGTATCACAGCTTCGGACCCGTAGGTGAGGTTGAAAGGGGACTCGCCTGTGGGGGTCCGTTTGCTCGTGCTATAGTTCCACAAGACGTTGGGGAGTTGGTCGACCCATAAGCCTTTGGAACTTTTGTCCAGCCTTTTCTTGATGCCTACGAGGATCTGCCGATTAGCATTTTCTGCTTGTCCGTTCGACTGAGGGTGGGAAACGGACGAGAAGCATTGCTGGATGGCAAGGTCGTCGCACAGAGCTCGGAATGCTGCGCCAGTGAACTGAGTCCCGTTGTCCGTCACGAGGATACGGGGGACGCCGAACCTGTAGATGATGTTCTTCCAGAAGAACTGTACCACCTTGTTCTCGGTTATAGTGGCGAGGGGCTCGGCCTCGACCCACTTCGAGAAGTAGTCGATGGCTACGACCAAGAATTTGAACTGACCCGGAGCCGGAGGGAAAGGCCCTAGTAAGTCCATTCCCCACATGGCGAAGGGGATAGGACTTGATAGGGAGGCGAGGTTGGCTTGAGGGAGGCGACGGATGCTGGAGTGTCTCTGACAAGAGCTACATTGCCGAACGTGTCGCTCGGCATCTTGAAGGAGAGTCGGCCAGAAGTATCCATAATTCAAAGCTTTTCGGGCCAAGGACCTGGAACCTGAATGTGCCCCGCCGATGCCTTCGTGGAGCTCTTGTAGGGCATATTCGGCCTGCTCTGGAGAGAGGCACCTTAGATATGGCCGACCATCTACTTGAGAAAAGGAGCGCTTGTATAAGATACCCTCGATCAAGACATAGCGCTCGGCCCGAGTTCTGACTCGGCGTGCTTCCATGGGATCCGAGGGCAGAACCCCATCCCTTAAGAATTCCACCAATGGCTTCATCCAATTGTCCTGCAGCATGACCGGCAATGACTCCACCGAGGCAGGTGTCTCGTCTTCTATGCTCGGCTTAGAGAGGACCTCGATCAGAATGGTCTGTTCAAGACCTTGTAGAGAGGAGGAGGCCAATTTGGAGAGGGCATCGGCCTGCGAATTCTCCTCCCGAGGGACTCGTTGAATGAGCGCCTCTTCGAACCGGCCCATAAGGACCCGGACCTTAGCGAGGTACTTCGCCATCCGCTCGTCTCTGGCCTCGTACTCGCCCAAGACTTGGTTCACGATAAGCTGGGAATCGCTGTGGATTCGGAGGCGCTGCGCCCCAGCACTTCGTGCAAGTCCGAGACCAGCAATGAGTGCCTCGTACTCTGCCTCATTGTTCGAGGCCTTGAAGTTCATACGGATCGCGTACTGGAGGACGAAGTTATCAGGGCTGTTCAGGATGATTCCGGCGCCGCTACCTTCGTTACAGGAGGAGCCGTCCACGAAGACTGTCCAAATGGGGGGTCTATTCGGGACGTGGCTAACTTCGGGGATAGTGGACTCTACGATGAAGTCGGCGAGGGCCTGTGCTTTAATTGCCGTCCGAGGCTGGTAAGAGATGTCATGCTGACTCAGCTCTATGGACCACTTCATCAGTCGACCCGAGGTTTCAGGCTTGTGGAGGATCTGCTTTAGGGGCTGGTCGGTGAGGACAACGACCGAGTGGGATTGAAAGTACGGCTGAAGCTTCCTCGCTGCCATGACCAGGGCGTAGGCCATCTTCTCTATCCTCGGATAGCGGAGCTCGGCGTCCCGAAGCACCTTGCTCACGTAGTAGATAGGCCTTTGGGCCCGGTCCTCCTCTCTCACCAAGACGGCACTTAGGGTCTGCTCGGAAGCAGCCAAGTAGATGAAGAGAGTCTCGCCCGGGACCGGTTTGCTGAGCAGAGGGGGGTTCATCAAGTAGGCCTTTAGCTGGTCGAACGATTCCTGTTGTGGTTGGCCCCATTCAAAACCCTTAGCCCCCCTGAGTTCTTTGAAGAAGGGGAGGCATTTTTCCCCAGACTTGGAGAGGAACCGACCGATAGCGGCGAGCCGACCGGTAAGCTTCTGCACCTCCTTGATGTTCCGAGGCGGGGCCATGTCTAATATGGCCTTAATCTTCTCGGGATTAGCTTCGATTCCTCGTTGGCTTACCATGAAGCCGAGGAACTTTCCCGAAGAAACCCCGAACGCACACTTGTTCGGGTTCAGCCGCATGCTGTGCCTTCTCAACACGCCGAAGGCCTCCTGGAGGTCGGCCATGTGATCAGTGCCTCGGGCGCTTTTGACGAGCATGTCGTCAACGTACACTTCCATGTTCCGGCCTATCTGGCTCTGGAAGACCTTGTTGACGAGGCGCTGGTAGGTGGCGCCTGCGTTCTTCAAGCCGAACGGCATGACCCGGTAGCAGTAGAGGCCTTGGTCGGTGACGAAGGAGGTCTTCGGAATGTCCAGAGGGAACATTCGGATCTGATTGTACCCCGAGAAGGCGTCCATGAAGCTAAGGAGCTCATGGCCCGAGGTGGCGTCAATAAGGGTGTCGATATTTGGGAGAGGGAATGGATCCTTCGGACACGCCTTGTTCAGGTCGGTGAAGTCAATGCATATCCTCCAAGAGCCATTGGACTTCTTGACCATTACAATATTCGACAACCACTCGGGGTAATTTACCTCCTGTATGAACTTAGCCTTCAAGAGTTTATCCACCTCCTCCTTGATGGCCTGCTGTCGCTCGGGAGCGAATTTCCGTCTTTTCTGTTGGACCGGTTTGCACCCCGGCTTAACACTTAGACGGTGGACAAGCAACTCTTCGGAGATGCCGGGCATATTCGCAGCTGACCAAGCAAATAGGTCGCGGTTATCCCGGATGCACCTCACCAAGTCGGAGTACAGCACGGTCGGCAAGGACTTGCTGACGAGGAACTTTCGGCTCGGATCCTCGTCTGAGAAGTGCACTTCTTCCAGTTCGTCCGCCGGCTCGGACGTGGGTCGGGCTTTCGGCTCGGGGATCTCTAGTGTCTCGAGGGAGAGCACCGGTCCCCCTGTGGAAGTCATGTAGCACTTCCGAGCCGTCTCTTGGCTTCCCCTGACTTCCCCTACCCCCGACCGGGTGGGGAACTTCATTTTGAGGTGGTATGCTGAGGGGACAGCCTCCAGGGCAGCTAGGCCAGGTCGGCCTAGGATGACATTATACGCGGTCGGGACGTCGACGACCATGAAGTCCATCGGCTCTGTCCGGGTAGTAGGGGTGCTTCCGGCAGTCACGTCTAGGGTTATCACCCCCTCGACAGTTACCGGGACCCCTGTGAACCCGTGGAGTGTGTAACCGGCCGGCTTGAGACGGTCCCGAGACAGCTGCAGGCCTCGGAAGGCCGAGAGGAAGAGGATATTGACCGAACTCCCATTGTCCACTAAGATCCTCTACACCTTGAAGTTGGCCATGCGGAGGTCGATGACGAGGGAGTCACAGTGTGGAGTCCGGACCCCTTCGAGGTCTTCGTCGGAGAAAGACACAGGGATACCGAGACCTTTGGGAGGAAGGGCGCTGTGAACCGAATTGACCTCTCGAACGAAGGCCTTCCGAGAGGAATTAGAGGAGCCTCCCATGGGGCCTCCGTGGATCAGGTGCAGGACCCGTTCTTCCTCGAACTCGGGTGTCTCCTCGCGTCGCTCGGAGCGCTTGTTAGCCCCCCGAGGCGGAGGAGTGCTGCGATCCGCCCAGTCGTTTGCCTTAACAAATTTGGCCAGATGCCCCCTCTAGATGAGGGCCTCTATTTCATTCTTCAACGCTCGGCAGTCATTGGTGTCATGGCCGTGGTCCCTGTGGTAGCGACAAAATTTCTCCTTATTCCTCCTCTTAGCTGGGGTGTTCATCCTCGGAGCCGGAGGGATGACCCCTTCCTTCTCCACCTCCATCAGAATGGTGGAGACATTGGTGGTGAGCGGAGTGAACTTCTCGAACCTATGGGAAGGTCGGCGCTGACCGCCGTTGTCCTTCTGCATCTTCTTCGACCCCTCCTCCTCCGTCGCCTTCCTCTTCGATCCGGAGGCCGACCCTCCGAAGTTCGGGAGGCACTCGGCCTCTTCCGCCCGGATATACTTCTCGCACCTTAGGAGAAGGTCGGCGAAGTTATGCGGGGGCTTCTTGGCCAGGGACGATCAGAGGTTGGCGTTGAGGACGTTCGACTGGAACGCCATGGTCGCCACTGACTGGTCTAAGGAGGCGATAGACCTGACCTCTGCGGTGAATCTCTTCACATAATCCAGCAGCTTCTCTCCCCTTTCCTGCCGTAGGTTCAGTAGAGAGAGGCTTGTCTTCTCAGCTTGCCTGCTACTCACGAGGTGAGTTATGAACAGTGTCTCAAACTGCTCGAATGAGAAGATGGAAGAGGGAGCGAGTCTGGAGTACCATTCCCGAGCCGACCCCCTGAGGGTGGCGAGGAAGGTCCTGCAGAGCACGGCGTCGGAAGCTTGATGGATCAGCATCAGGGTCTTGAAGCTTTCGACGTGATCAACCGGGTCGGATTCCCCTGAGTACGTTTCAAACTGCGGAGGTTTGAAACCCCTCGGTATGTGGGCCTCCATGATCGACCGAGAGAAAGGGGGTCTGCTGGGCCGGACGGTTCCTGCCCGGGACTCCTCCTTCCTGTCCATGCGACCGATGCGCCTTTCCACCTCATGAAGTCGGCGGTTGAGGGCATCGTCCCTCCGCTGGTAATCATACGATCCCCCGGACTCTTCCTCATAGGAAGGGGAGCGGGGACTGCGGCGCCGGTAGTCCTGGGATCGGCGGGGACTATACTGCTGCTGCTGGCGATTGGGAGCCGGGATAGGACTTCGGGATCGGCGGCGAGGACTGGGAACCCTCGGGGGCGTCAGAGCCCTCTGGGCATTTTGGTTGTTCTGCCGAAGGTTGAGGGCCTACAGTACGGTGTCTTGAAATTGAAGGAACTCGGCACGAGTGATGGGTGCGTCACTGTTCCTCCGAGGATGCCGATCCGCGGGGGAGTGCGGCCTCCTCCTGCGGCGCTCGGGCGATGCCGCTCGGCCCCTTCGGTCCGGAGACCTTCGGCCCTCTCGGCGGTGAGGCGACCGCTCGCCACGATGCTGGCGGGAGGCTTCCTCTCTGGCCCGCCTCTCGTCCAGGTGGGTGCGGAGGTCGTCATCCTTCTGGCGGTTCAGGAGCGTGTTGCGGAGGTCGGGGTGATGAGAAGCCATTGAATCCGAAGATTCATTACGAACCGAAACATGGTCCGAATTGAGGGGCTGCTTCTGCTTCCGACCGTTATGGCCGGAGGGGCCATTGTTGGGTTGCTGCTTGGGATGAGGAGGTTGGACCTGCTGGGCCGGTGGAGGAAGATCAGGTTGTGGAATAGGATTGACAGGGGCTTCCTCCGTAGGGTCGGCGGGATTGGCCACACGGTTTGACCCTCTAGAACTGACCTTCTTTGGAGGCATGGTTGCAGAGGACGACAAGGAAGGGGCTGAGGCTGTTCGTGTGGTTTTTCCCACAGACGGCGCCAATCTATTACCGTTGATTTCGGTGTGGGGGTAAACAGATAAGATTTGTGAGTTCGAGAAAAACCTGAACAGCTGGCTCAAGCCTTCTTGTTCCTGCCGCAACCTGCAAGGAAGTGCGAGACACTGGGGTTGATTCCGGCGACGCACCCTCCGACGCTCTTGTCAGTAAACAGTGGAGATTAAAGAAAGAGCTTAAGGTGTAGAAAGAGTCCTTAACCTGGTCACAGTGGCAGAGGGGAGCTATTTATAGTCGCCAGAGGAGAGATTAGAGGCTTGATTCCCTGCGTAACTGCTAGGAGAAAAATCCTAGCAGTTGGTTTAGGAAACTAACCCCTTGATTCCCGGTGAGAGCAAATCAGGCCCGTTGACTTGGTCAAATCAGTGACCCTGATTTGTCTCTTGCTGGTCTGGGGCATGCTTCGGGTCGGAACCCGTGCCCAATCGGTGTGGACCCGTTCGTGGGTTATTGGTAGGGATGCTTTCGGATAAGGATATATCCGATTCGATCCGTATCCGAATCCGATTTTTTGGCGGATACGGATATGAAAAATCCATATCCGGACGGATACGGATACGGATTCGGATATCCAAATCCAAAAAAATTCGGATCCGGATACGGATACGGATATTCCTAAAAAAAGCGGATTCGGATACGGATATCCGCTTAATTTAATATTTATTTATTTAATATATATATTTAATAGTTATATGAGTAAACCCTAATAAGCTAAATCCCCAAAATCCCAAATTGACCCTTCCTCTTCTCCAGTTCTCTTCTCCCCACCAAATTCGAAACCACGATAGACCGAGAGAGAGAGAGAGAGATCGATCTCGATCGGAACCAGTTTCCGATGGATCGGAATCCTTCGCCGGATAGACGGACCTCCGCCTCCGTCCGGTTGCCAACGGTGCGTGGTCGATCACGTGCGAGATCGAGGTTTTACGGGTAGGGTTTTACTCGTTTCGATTGGGAGAATTTTTGCAAATTTTACAGGTCATTTTTGCTCCTTCCTAATCCTTCAATTTCAAGATTCTCTGTTTCGTTCTAATTTGACATATGGTTTAGATTATACTAGTTTCTCGTTAAAATGGAAAATTTAAAATTTTCTTTTAATAAACTCATTAATTGCACTCTGCTATTGCATGTTGGTCGTTTTCACTTCTCTCACATTGTTCGTGTGTTGATGCGTTGGAAGGCACGAAGTTGAGATGAATAAAGATTTAGAATTAGTATATTGGGAGTATATGTTTGATTGTAGCTTCATGAGTGAGTGACCACCTTACACGAGTTGTTCAATGTAATATTGTTTCGTAAGAACAATAGAGCCTTTAATATATCTATTACCTTGGAGTCAGCCATATGAATTATTTTCTCCATTGAGCTCTAGTTAAATCCTTGAGTATATTCATCGTTTTCTCTACCATTGCGGAACCTGGCACCAACATATCCAATTCAGCTTAATGCTGCACCGACTACTACTTAAATGAAGTAGTTCCTATTATAGGAGGCGATATAATCATTTCTGTTCCAACTATAATAGGAACTACTTCATTTAATTGATTGAATTTGCAGCTCAATATACAGGAACTATAATAGGAACTGTTTTTTGATTGAATTTGCAGCTCAGTATATATTGCTAATTCTGATAATTGATATGTAGTAACTCCCATTAAATGTTTTTTTGATTGAATTCTCATATAAACATAAATATCTTGAATACACAAGTATAATTACTTACTGAATACTGAGAAGTTCGATTTACTTCTTCTGTTGAACCTTCTGTAACTCATTTTTTTTTTAATTTCATGAGCATTTTCTAAATGAGCAAAGGGTTGCTAGTCCAGGTTTATGGTCTTATTTAGTTTCAAGTTATGATTAACTTGAACCAAAGTCTTATAGGTGCTTCACATAGCCTAGGTGAGCATCTGAGGCACATCTAGGTGCTTCTATCATATACCTGATAACCTATTAGTGGCTTTATGCTTTATATCTTGGTCATGGAAATATCTATATATATGGAAAAGATCATAAAAGATGTGTGGGTGAGCATGTTCTGTTATGGAAGTGATCGAAGAGTAGAGATTCTCAACATTTATAAGCTCTTAATATACGTTTGTTTGAATTATACTGTAAATTGGTCCTGGACAGTTCAAATTGGGCCTTCTGTAACTTGACAAAATCGAAATAACAATTATTTACAAGCAAACAAATTTGGAGCATTTCAAAACTAATACAGAAAGAGAAATAATGGTAAGTTGCTTAGTATAATAATTTCTTGTAACAGTTGAGGCATTGAGCCAAATTTATATACAAGTACAAATTCTGCTATTTTTTTAAGAATGAAGAAATAATTTATACATTGTCATTGTTAACTTTTCTCCATTACTGCAGTTCTTCCCAAGTGCTATCTTTTTCAATGACGCCACATCATCCTGGTAAAAGAAGTTAAAGAGTCAGTTTCAAACCAATGCAACATAGACAAGTAAGTGCGTATTATATTCATTTTTTTATAGGAGTTGTATATATTTGAAATAAATTTTCATTCTCCTTTTTTGTTCTGTTGATTTCTATTTTGTTATTAGATATGAAAATCGATATTCACAATTCAGTGATATACATGTATAAGTACTAGTTAAGAAAAATAAATAGCAAAAACTTTATATTTGTTATCCGAATTCGTATCCGTTATCCGGTAGACCGTATCCGATTCGCATCCGTATCCGAAAATTGCGGATACGGATATGATTTTTATTTTCCGAATCATATCCGTATCCGTATCCGAATCCGTCTTTGGATTGCGGATACGGATGTTGGTATAGCCAATATCCGATCCGTATCCGATCCGAAAGCATCCCTAGTTATTGGGTCTCTTGCGAAGGAGATCCAGTACCCGCTTTGGATCTGTTCTGTATGTGAAATTACCATTTTACCCCCGAGCCTTAAGATTCGCGCCCAATCTGGACGGTTCCGATTTAACCCCATTTTTAGCCATATCAGATAAGATGCATTTGGGAGTTAGAAAAACTACCCATTAGCACACAACCACCTCCCACTCTTCCACTCTTCCAAGTTGCCGGCCCCATCCTTCTTCAATTGCACGTGCATGTGCAATGCACGTGCCCCCACATGCACACCTATAATTAATTGTTCATTAATTTGTTATACTAATTTGTTACATGACAAAGTCTACCATACAAGTTGTTTAATTAACAATTGAATTAACTAGTGGACTAGTCAGGTGGACTAATTCAATGGGCTTTTAATTAATTAATTTAATTTATTTTGGGTGTGCTAGAATTAAGTTATTAGGCCTAAGATCCTATAATAATTAATAAGAGGCTTTTAAAAGAGAAAAGAAATATTTGTTCATGACATTAAAAAATAATTTTAAGGCCAATGCACACATTAATTTGGACGTGCAAAACACGTGAAATCAAATGAAAAGTTTGTATTTAATTATATGAAAATTCAGGATGTTACAATCTTAGCAAGTTGTCCTTTGTGAGAATCACATTCCTCACGGCCAGCCGGTTGAAAGCCCCAACCTTCAACGAATTTTTTTACCTTCCAAATCAGGTCGTTCACCCTTACCCTCCCATCATTGACGAAGCATATGCCTATTTAACCGAGAAATTTCCTCCAATTGTGGGGTCCCAAATGATCTTGTCCAAGACTTCCTCTCCCGTGGGCTTCCAATCTTGCAAAAATTGAATGAGATCCCATTTCTGGTTTCACGCATCCCTGCTCAGGCATCCTGTCAATCTTTGCCTCCAGACACCGTTGCACCATTGTATTGCTACCTAATTGTTCTTATCGGTAGCATATTTAAAGACCTCCGGGAATCTTCTTTTCCAGTTAATGTTGCCACACCACCTATTTTTTCAGATGTAGATGTTTGCTTCGTTGCCAATAGCAAAAGAAACTCCAGCTAAGAAGATATCCTTGGTTCTTGACACTACTCACCAGAAGCCTGACATGGACGTAATATTCTTATGCTTTCGGTGCATGCTACTATTTCTAAAGTATACTGCTTTGACTAGCATAGCCCACTTTGTCTTAATCCGTACAATGAGTTTCCACCACAATTTGCATAGAAGTACTTGGTTCATTTGTCGAAGATTAATAACCCACAATCCGCTGAACTCCTTTCGTCTACATACCAGCCCCCACCTGATAAGTGGGTACCTTCTCCCATCTGCCCCAGACCCGTTCCAGAGGAAGCGTCTTCTAAGCCTATCGATCTTTTTAATAACCCAGATTGATATATCAAAGAATGATAAAAAGTACAGCAAAATTGAGTTGATCACAGAGTTGAGCATAATCAAGCATTCAGCAAGTGTAAGCATTTTCCCTTTCCATCCTTCTAGCCTATTGGTGATTTTTTCAATTAGCTTATTCCACTCCACCCTTCTTAGAGTCCCGCTTCTAATTGGCAAGCTCAGGTACTTTAGTGGCAGATTTTGTATCGGGAAATTAAGTATGGCTGCCATGAGGGAGTCATCCATACCCGTTTCTTCTAAGAGGGTGATGGTGCTTTTGTGGAAATTCACTTTAAGACTTGACCATTTCTAAAAAATTTATAGACCCCACTTAATAAACGTTGCCTAAACTACGTCACAATGTAAAAAAAATGAGAGTGTCATCTACATACTGTACATTCATTATAGCGGAGACCCCCTCCCAATTCCCAGCTGATTAATAAGTCCTTTTTCTCTAAACAATTTTAGCATCTTGTGCAGATTCCCTGCAACCAAAGTGAACAGGAGCGGAGACAAAGTGTCCCTTTGTCGCAGAATTCTACGACATTTTATGTCCTTCCCTAATACCCCATTCACTAATATGTAGGCCTTGGCCGTCTGAAGCCAAGATTGTACCCACCTGATCCACATTTGTCCAAAATCTCGACGTCTAAGAACTTCTAGAAGGCATTTCCACTCTACTTTCTCGTATGCTTTTTCAAAGTCCAGTTTCAAGAGGATCTCCGATAACCATCTCCTTTTGCAGTCATGGATCATCTCTTGAACTAGAGTCACACGTTCCAAAATGTCCGTACAAGCTATGAAATATGTCCGATACTCATTAATGATGTCACCTAACAAACCTGGCAATATGTTAGCCACGACTTTGGAGATGATCTTGACTGAACAGTTTAGAAGGCTAATTGGCCTGAAATCTCCCACCTCTGTGGCCATCCTCTTCTTTGGTATCAAACAAACATTTGCGTAGTTCATTCTAGGCTAAATTTAAAAAAATCCCACTAAAGTATTGGTCATTTTTAAAAAACCTCACCAAACATTTTTATTTTAAAAAAACCGCACTCAACTATATTATCAAAAAACCCACATTGACGGAGTTAACTTTCGTTAGGGTTTATGTCATCTGCATTGCACTGATGTAATAGTTCAGTGAGGTTTTTTAAATATCTGATTAGTTAAGTGATGTTTTTTTAAACACAAATGAAAGATAAATGTGGTTTTTTGACATAAACCTTAACGGAAACCTAACTTCGTCAATGTGAGTTTTTTGATAACATAGTTGAGTGTGGTTTTTTTAAATAAAAAAGTTTAGTGGGTTTTTTTAAAAAAATGACCAATACTTTAGTGGATTTTTTTAATAAAAATTTAGCCTTCATTCTACCCAAACCCGGAGTACCTTCATAAAAGGCGTTCATGATGTCCATCATGTCCCCTTTGACGGTATCCCAAAATTGCTTGTAAAAGAAAACTGGAAATCCATTCGGACCTAGAGCTTTTTCCTTACCCAATTCCCAAATCGCCGTTTTGACCTCTGTCATAGTGAATGGGTCATCTAGTGTCATCACTCGAATCTGGATATCATTGTTGAGCACCTCCCAAAGCTAGGGGTAGGCATCGGTTGGTATCCAGCCAAATATGGATCATCCATCACCGATCCAAAGAAGATCGGTTTTTTAACTTTTTCATCCGCAACCAATCCGAGCCTTAATTGGATCGGTTTACATCCAAGCCGTTTAAGCTCGGTTTGGATTGAATTGGATGGTCGGTTTGGCTTGCTACTTTTCACCTCCAATATCATTCACAATTTCGTTGGAATTTAAAAGATCAACTTCAATCAATCTTAAGAAACAACATGCTAGCAACCTGTTAATTGTTGTTCAAAAATTAATTTAAAATGAAGATTAAAAGATCTACACAGGTCGAGATTAAAAGAACAAAAGTTTGGTCAAATTCAGTACATAGTAAATAAAATTGATATTGGCAGTGCAAGTGCTGAGCAAGTCCATACTAGACCTTTTACTGCACCAAAATTTTCAGGATAAAAAAAATAGATACAGAACAAAACCGAAATGCCTCTGTTGATACCAAGCACCCACACGTCTGCAGATTTGCAAAGAGTTCCCGATATATAAATATTTGGACAATAAATCTACCGATAAATTTAAATGAACAGAGAATACTACTTTAAAAACCACAATAATTTGCAAACAATCCGTCCATTTTAATATAGTTCCACACAAACAAAACTACGACAGGGAAAGTTACAGTTACAAGTTCAAGCCACGAACAACAACACTACGATAGGGAATTTGGAGTATGGGACTTAGGGTTTGAACTGTGAAGGTTGAACTGAACTTAAAGGAGACTATTTGTTTCTTCAAGAAATGATGGTTTGTATATTCAAGAAATTAAATGAGAATTAGATTTTTTATGGACTAATGCACAGAGACACGGTCGGTTCAGTTTTATCGGTTATTTGAAAGCCTCATCCAACAACCGACCAGGTCCAGTTGGTTATTAAAGATCAAGAACCGGGCCAATCCAATCCCCCAATTGGTTCTGTTAAAAAAACTGTCGGTTTGGGTTGGATTTGTTCGAATTGGTCGGTTCGGATAATAGTTGTCCACCCCTACCCAAAGATCCTTAGCTGATTCGTTGTGCCCTCTTCTTGAATTACCAAACAACTCCTTATAGGTCTCATGAATATGCTCCGATATAATCCAAATATCGGTTGTACCATTCCTCGCAATTTCCAGGGCATCAGCAACATCGTTGTTGTTTATAAATTTGGTATGAAATTTTATAGATGAGCGAGTATTTTTGTATTTTGCTTCACTAATTTGGTTGAAAAATTATCATTATCACAACATATGTATGTGAAATTTCTAAAATGCAAGGATTTCACAAAGTATTTGTGTTATATCAGTGGTTTTATATATGTTTCAAAAAAAATCTGGCTGTGATATGCTTAGCAGCAGCCTTTAGGCGAGTCTGTATAGCTGCCGGCATGGAGAAAAATAGGAGCGCACTTTGAAATGCGTGTCTACGTCGTCTCTATACAGACTATATATACTGATGCAGGGAGCCTGAATTACAAAGCATCAATACTAGTGCCCAGATCATACGACCTGCTTCTGAAGACGATAAACCTTTCTGTGCAACAAGACTTACATTTTGAAGAAATTAAGATCACACATTATCTCAAGCGGTCGACATGCCTTAGTCATTTCCGTCCGTCAACAATAACAGTAGCCCATTCACCTTCTTAAAAGCTATACATCGTGCCTTTAGTGTCCTTCCCAAATCCCAAATATGCTAAAAACTGGAGTATGGATGGATTTGCTGTTCTAGAAATAGTAATGACCCCGAGTTTTAATGAATGCCAATTTCAAGCGCTGCATTAGAAATATCGTTTTCTGGTTGGTTTCTTTTTATTTGCTAGTTTGAACCTAGACTGTTTCTTTCGGATGCATGCATAATTGTGTTTGTGCAGCTTTGTATATTACTTGAATTATGTTGAATGAATGTTTTTTATGACGGTTCTAACAATTTACATCTCTTCATCTTCTCTTATATATATATATATATATAGGAGAGTATTGTTCCAACTCGCTCCCCTCCTATGTGAATGGGCACTACAGGGCATCTTCGCACCATGATGACAACTGGCAACTCTTGAGCAATAATCGAAATGGAAGAAGGATGGAGACGATGACAAAGAAGAACTCAGTTTCTTTGATATCTATTCATGATCAAATGGATTACAATCGAGTTATTTATATACAGGAGGAACATGTGCAGAGCACGGAAGGCTAGCTAAAATCTCAACCGAAATCAGTTAGAGTGGTCCCCACTCTAACCAGCAACTAATCACTTTTTTACAACTGGACAATACATGCAAAACGCACCATTATTACAAGGTCTTATAAGCAAGTTTAACAGACACTTTTGCACATAACCCCCCGTAAGACAAACAATTACACAGGGACTGAAACATAACGCTGAAGGACTAAAACACAATAACAATTATCCATCTTCTTTGCAGCTGCTCTCTGCTGTTCACTGCTCTTCAATGGCAACCACTGGAACCAGAGACAAGCTATGGAGAGCTTGGATCAATCATTCCCCCATCGAAGGGAGCATCCATAATACTTCTGAAGGAAGGGATTCGATGGTAGATATCCTAAAAACTTTCCCAAGTTGCTTCAAGCTCACTACCATTCTTCCACTGCACCAAAAGTCCGAAATAGAAATTCCTCTCTTTTGCACCATTCGCCTATCCAGTATCCTCCAGGGAATAGGAGATTCATCGGCATAATATTTTGGTAAAGCAGAAGGCTGTACAGTAGCTTGACCAACGTGGAGCTTGAGTTATGATACATGGAAGACATTGTGAATTTTAGCAGCCTCCGACAACTGCAACCGGTAGGCCACAGATCCCACTTTCTTTAGTATGGAGTATGGTCCATAGTACAAGCTAGAAAGCTTGTGGATCCCATGTCCACCCACTAAAAATTGTTTGTAGGGCTGTGATATGAATAAACATAGGGTTAAATCAGAACCGTCCAAATCAGACACGAATCTCAAAGCTCGGGGGTAAAATGGTAATTTCACCTACAAACGGGCCTGAAGTGGAAACTGGGTCTTTTTCCAAAAGCCCAATAACCCATAAACGGATCTATCTTACTGGGTACGGGTTCCAACCCGTAAGAAACCCAGTCCAGCCGGATAGAATTAGAGTTTATGATCATCCTTGATCAACGGTCCTAATCACTTCTATCCATTCACTGGGAAGTAGGGATTTGATCTTATCCCGAAACTGGTTCCTAAGGCGGCTATAAATACCCTCCATCCCCTACTATTACCAAGTAATCAATCTTTTGCCAATCAAAGCTCTTTCATAATCTTTCTGATTACTAACAAGAGCGTCGAATGGTGCATCGCCGGAATCAACCCCGGTGTTTCGCACTTTTTGCAGGTCAACCGCGGGAGAATCTCAGTCAAGCTCCGGTGAAGGTATTCAGGTTTGACTATTCAACTTTCTTCGAATCCACAAATCTATCTGTTTGCTCCCACACCGATTTCAGCGGCAACAGATTGGCACCGTCCGTGGGAACACACGAATAGCAGCCCAACTTCTTCCACCAGTCAATACCGCCTCTAGCCATGCCACCGAGGAAGTTGAGATCTAGAGGGTCCAACCGTGGACCCACTCCTCCTCAACTACAACCGGAGGCTCCCCTCCAACCCATCCAGCCTCAGGGACAGCTCCATCCTCAACCCGATCCGCTGCTGCAGCAGGAGCAGCCTCCTCTCCAAAATCTTCAACACCAGCAGGCTCCACTCGGGCCCCAAAACGCTAGTATAGGGACCTCTCGTCCTCACCCTCAGAAGCAACCTCTTCACCGCGACCATATCTCAGTACATAATCCTTCCACCGACTCCATGGCATCCCATAACCCTCGTCCCTCAGAAGACCTCCGCAATGTCATCATCAACCGGCAGAAAGAGGAGGACCTTCGCCACCGTTTGGATGAAAGGCGGGCCCGAGAAGGATCCTCCCGCTCAGAACGTCCAAATGCGCGATCTTCTCGTCGCCGTGACCACAGAAGGTCCCCTCTTCATAGGAGGCGGAGGGAGTCCCCGGAGTACCGTCGAAGAAGGCATCATTCTCCCACTGGTTGACAACCCCAGAAGGATCAGAATGGACCTATCTCCCGAGCAGAGTTCCAAGAGTTCCAGGCAACAATCTTGCAAGCCCTCAACATTCCACCAAACAACAACAATAATGGTCAGAGGGTTCCCACACCTCAGCCGGTTCAAAGCCCTCGCCATTGGTCCCTAAGTCCTCCTCAAGCTCCGAGCCACCGCCATCACATTCCTAGTCCTCGCCCGTCTCCGAGCTACCATCGCCATAGCCCACTCTCCCCTTCGTACGAAGACGAGTCCATAGGCTCACCAGGATACCATCGAAGGGATGATGCTGTCTACCGCCGTCTTCACGAGATGGAGAGGCGCCTCGGTCAACTCGATAGGGACGAGGAACTGAGAGGAAGGACCCTCCGACCGAGCAGACCTCCGTTTTCTCGAACCATCATGGAGGCACCCGTTCCAGCAAACTTCAAGTCCCGCAGTTCGAGATATATATGGGGGAGTCAGATCCCATGGATCACATCGAGAGTTTCAAAACTCTCATGATGATCCATCAAGCCTCCGATGCCCTCCTATGCAAGACTTTCCCGGCCACTCTCAAAGGCCCAGCTCGAGAATGGTACCCCCGCCTCGCTCCATCCTCCATCTTCTCTTTTGAATAGTTCGAGACCCTCTTTGTCACGCCCCGCTTTCCAAAAATATGGAATACGAGCACGTGACGAAGCCCAGCGAATGATTTTTACATCATCCATAAGCTGTAGGATCGACTCAGCATCATAACAAGAATATAACCAGATTTATATATAACCAAGCATGCATGAATAATTATTTAAGCAACAGAAACAATTTAAATAAATGATAATATTCAAATAGTTCCCCATGTCTAGATCAAGTGTAAACTCAGAAGCAAGTCTTATACAGCAGGAGAAATAAATACCTTAAGGAAAGCAACCATTTAAACAGGTCCTTGCTCCAAGCAAAACCTGCAATGTCTGCTTGCCAATTCCAGCAGGAACCGCGTCTCCAAAGTCTGCTTAATAATTATAAACAGGGAAACAAAGGGAAAACAAGAGAAAATGCCCTTAGTGCAAGCTAGGGCCACAAATAGTGAAAGCAAGTACAAGTATAGGGAACAGGAACTGGATTCAAGAATGTAACAGGGATACAACAAGTAGTGGGAACAACCAGGAATTAGCTAGTAAGGGCGGACTACTTAGTAAACAGGCTAGTTAACAACTACTAATGGTAAAACATATGTCAGGTGAACCTGTAGGGGTAACTAACATCACGTATCATGTTTCATGTGTCAGGTTTCATGTATCAAGTTTCATATTTCAAGTTACATGTGTCAAGTTCAAGTTTCATGTATCAGATATCAGGTAACCAGGTAATCAGGTAGCAGGATAATCATGTATCAGGATAATCAGGTAACAGGATAATCATGTATCAGGTATTAAGTTCAAGTCTTGTGTGATTACTATCTAGGTAGCATGACATGCATCCATCATTTTACTACATGGTTGCTACAGTCAAAACAAATTTCGTTTAGACTAGTAATGGAGTCTATAGGGCGGTGTACTCAGGTATCAGGTATCAGGCAGGCACGGTTCATGAATACGAAATTAAATAACAGGTTCACGAAACGAGTTCGTGAATACTAACAGGTTCAAGGACCACACAGTGGTTCCATGAATACAACAGGTTCATGAGTCAAGTAACTGACTCCATGAATACATCACGTGCAACAGGTTCATGAGCCAAGTAACTGACTCCATGAATACATCACGTGTAACAGGTTCATGAGCCAAGTAACTGACTCCATGAATACATCACATGCAACAGGTTTATGAACCGAGTACTGGGAAACACGGGCCCCCTTCTGAGTACACTTACCTATATTGTCCACTCTATAGTCTTTCCCATAACCCCGGATTGTTATATTTGTTCAGGCAGAATTTGTATATTTGTATTTATGCATATGAAATAGTGTTGAAATAATGTAGATTAATTCTAAGGAAAAATTGGGGATGTCCTATAGGGTGTCCAGCAACTACATATAAAATTTGGGGTCAAACGCTCGCTGTTTACACAGCTAAATTAATTTGTGAAGTAGATATAAACAGCAGTTTTGCAAATCTGCGTCTACTGACACAGCTGCAGTATAACTGCCATAACTCCTAGACCGTAGCTCCAAATTCGATCAACTTGGAGTCTATCGATATCTACACATCCGGATCTACATTTTATATTCAGGGCTCGGGCCCAAATTCCAATGATAAAAGGGTCGAAACCGCAAAAGAACATTCAGACAGTAACACTCAGAATTTATTTACTAATATAGGTTTCATGGAAATATGTGATTTGGTGTCTACGTTATTAAGTAGCATAAATACATAATCATGGATGTCAAAACAGCAACTAATAAATATTTTGCAAGTCATAATAGTCGCAAATTCGTCAAAATACTAACTTTATATGCGTCTACAATTTCTAGGGGTCCTTAATTCATATGTCTGTGATTCACAAGTTCAAGGGGTAAAAGAGTCCAATTGATTTTTATTTAATACGAGGAAGTTTTGTGACTCTTAGATTTGTAGGTTGAAGGTTCGAAATTGATTTACAAATGATATTCAAAGGGAGTCACAATCTAACTATATGTGGTATTTGCAAGAAAGCTTGTACTAGAGCAATAAAATGTACAAGGTGAATACTTGCCTTAAATCGACGATTATAAACTCCACTTGTTGAAGCAATTAGAGGAGAAAAATCCCCGAAGATGGCCTCAAAAAGCGCGTGCAAAAATTGATCGGAGATCGCGTTTTCCCGCACACAGGATCTGTCCCGAACAGCGAACAGCAAGAAGGATCCGGTGCGGCACGAACAGGAAACAGCGAAGTCGACCAATCAGATCGTTTCCGAAACAGCGGATCCGAGGCCAGAACAGCGTGCAGCGGATCTGGATCTGGTGTGGATGAACAGGGAACAGCGATCTCAGCGCGGATCTTGGCGCGATCTGATGGCTGAGATTCGCTCCCGCCTTTTCCGCCTTCTTCTTCGTTCGTTCGCTGCTTCTTCGACGAACCGAGCGTGAGGGAGAGCGGCGACAGTGCGGTGATGGCTGCGACGGAGACACTACGTCGGGAAGCGACGCAGCAACGGCGGAGGAGCGAGGGTGACGGAAAGCGATGACGGCGGCGTGCTCCTCTGTTCGTGGGTTCGAAACAGAGGTGAGAGCGATCGGAGGAGTGGGTTGGGGTGTTGGCGAGGCGGCGAGGGCTGACGAGGTGATGGGGGCGGTGACAGGCGACGGGTTGCGAGGTTGGGTGGATGAAGACGATGGTTTGGAGCGGTGGTCGAGAATTGGGTTCGAAGGTGGATTGGGTTCGGGTGATGGTGGTGGATGCAGGCGGTGGTGGTGTTGTGGGGTTGACGAAGAACGGAAGTCGAGTAGGTGGTGGAGTTGTGGAGATGGTGGTGGCGAGCGACGGGGATGGGTTGATGGCGAGAAAGATGGAGACGAAGGAGATTGGAGAAGGTGATTAGCGGCGGTAGTTTTGATTAGGGTTTAACAGTGATGATTAGGGTTAGGGATTAGGGTTATATAGTAGGGTTTGTGGGTATTGGGTTTTGGGGATCCGTTTCAAAAAGAGTCCAACAGATGAAATGGTCAAAATGCACAATAATGGGGATTAGAGAGATAAACGAGAAGAATCGGTCTATTTCTCATGAAGAACGGTGCAAGTGACACACAATCGAATTTGACAAAAGAACCCACAATTTCGAGTTGAGACAAAAATAATGATTTTATTTGAACAGAACAAAATACGGAATCTCAAATAGACAAAAGAGTACAATTGAGAGAAATACAGTATAAAATACGAATACGTGGTAACAGGAGTTACACTCTTCATAACCCATTTCGTGAGCAGCTGTCACTCCGAAAAAATGAGTATTTCACTACTCTTTCTTAATCAGAAGAAGGGCAAGAAACTGAGAGACTATGTCAAGAGGTTTATCGCGGAGTCCATCACCTCCCTCGACCAATCGGTCGCTGCAGCCGCCTTCTAGTCCAATGTCCTCAACTCGAACCTCCGGTCCTCCCTAGCCAAAAAGCCTCCGCGAGACTTCTCCGACCTTCTTCTCAGAAGCGAGAAGTACATCCGGGCGGAGGAAGCTAAACATCGCCCCACATTCGAGGGATCCTCTTCTGGGAATAAGAGGAAGGCCGCTGAAGACGAGAGAGCTAAAAAGCTTCAGAAGGACAACGGGGGTCAGCGTCGTCTACCTCCCCGATTTGAAAAGTTTACCCCTCTCAATGCCAATGTTTCAACCATTCTCATGGAGGTAGAGAAAAAGGGGATCCTGCCTCCTGCCCCAAAGATGAATACTCCTGGAAAGAAGATGAATGAGGAGAAATGGTGACGCTACCATCGAGACCACGGCCACGACACCAATAACTGTCGGGTCCTTGAGAATGAGATCGAAGTTCTTATTCAGAGAGGACAGCTCTCCAAGTTTGTAAGAAACGACCGGGTTGACCTTCCTCCACCCCCCAGGGGGGCTAACAAGTGGCCCGAGAGGCGTGACGAGACTCTCGAATTCGAAGAAGAGCACATCTTGCACCTCATCCCGGGAGGTCCAATGGGAGGAACCTCCAACTCATCTCGAAAGGCTTTCATCAGGGAAGTCAATTCGGTGCACAGCCTCCCCCCTCCCAAAGGTCTTGGAGTCCCGGTTACTTTCTCGGATGAAGATCTAGAGGGTGTTCGAACCCCCCACTGTGATGCACTGGTGATTAACCTCCACATGGCTAACTTCAAAGTAGAGAGGATTCTAGTGGATAATGGTAGTTCTGTCAACATCCTCTTCCTAGCGGCTTTACGAGGACTCAAATTATCGTGGGACAGGCTAAAGCCCACCAGCTACACTCTCCATGGGTTCACGGGAGTGCCAGTGACGATCGAAGGGGTTATAACCCTCGACGTAACTGCTGGCAAAACTCCTACTACCCGAACGGAGCCAATGGACTTCATGGTTGTCGACGTCCCAACCGCTTACAATGTGATCCTAGGATGACATGGCCTAGCTGCTTTAGAAGTCGTCCCGTCAGCTTATCGTCTGAAAATGAAGTTCCCCACCAAGGCAGGTGTAGGTGAAGTAAGGGGAAGCCAAGAGATGGCCCGCAAATGCTACATAACCTCGACCGGAGGACCCTTCCTTTCTCTCGAAACCCTTAAAATTCCCCAGGGGAACTCCCAGCCTATTTCAGAACTGGTAGACGAGCTGGAGGAAGTGCTCTTCTCGGAGCAAGATCCGACCCGCAAATTTTAAATCAGCAAAACCCTTCCCTCTGCCCTCTGTTCCGATATAGTCCAGTGCATAAAGAAGAATCGGGACCTCTTCGCATGGTCGGCTGTCGACATGCCGGGAATTTTTGAAGAGCTCCTCGTCCACTACCTAAGCGTCGCTTCGGGGTCCACGCCGGTTCAGCAGAAGAGGCGAAAGTTCGCCCCTGAGCGCCAGCAAGCTATAAAGGAAGAAGTGGAGAAGCTCCTCAAAGGCTGGTTCATACAAGAGGTTAACTATCTGGAGTGGCTCTCTAATGTCGTAATGGTCAAAAAGGCTAACGGAAGTTGGAGGATTTGCATCGACTTCACAGACTTGAACAAGGCATGCCCCAAGGATCCTTCCCTACTCCCCAGCATCGACACCTTGATCGATGCCACTTCGGGCCATGAGCTTTTGAGCTTCATGGATGCCTTCTCTGGATACAACCAAATCCGAATGTTCCCCCCAGATATCCCGAAGACGTCCTTCGTCACAGATCAAGATCTCTATTGCTATAGAGTAATGCTTTTCGGGCTAAAAAATGGCGGTGCCACCTACCAACGCCTCGTCAATAAGGTCTTCAAGAATCAGTTTGGCCGGAACATGGAGGTTTACGTCGATGATATGCTAGTAAAAAGCGTCCAGGGGTCCGACCATGTCGCCGACCTCCAAGAAGCCTTCGACGTATTAAGAAAGCATAACATGAGACTAAACCCGAATAAGTGTGCATTCGGGGTCTCATCTGGTAAATTCCTGGGCTTCATGGTCAGTCAGAGGGGGATCGAAGCCAACCCTGAGAAGATAAAAGCCATACTTAACATGGCTCCTTCTACAAATGTGAAAGAAGTGCAAAAACTCACAGGGCGCCTCGCAGCTATTGGGCATTTCCTCTCCAAGTCCGGGGAAAAGTGTCTCCCTTTCTTTAAGGCCTTCAGGGGGGTTAAGGGCTTCGAGTGGGGTTAGCAGCAGCAAGAATCGTTCGACCAACTGAAAGCCTATTTGGTCAACCTCCCACTCTTTAGCAAGCCTATTCCCAGGGAAACACTCTACCTCTACGTCGCTGCTTCCGAACAAACCCTCAGCGCTGTCCTAGTAAGGGAAGAAGACAAGGCTTAGAAGCCTATCTATTATGTGAGCAAGATCCTCAGAGACGCCGAGCTCCGCTATCCGAGATTGGAAAAGATAGCCTACGCCTTGGTTATGGCAGCCAGGAAGCTTCGCTCCTATTTTAAATCCCATTCGGTGGTCGTCCTTATCGACCAGCCGCTCAAGCAGGTTCTGCATAAGCCCGAGACCTCCAGGCGTCTGATGAAGTGGTCAATCGAGCTGAGTCAACACGACATATCTTATCAGCCTCGGACTGTAATTAAAGCTCAAGCCCTAGCCGAGTTTATTGTGGAAAGCACAATTCCAGAAGTAAGTCAAGCAGCGGATGGGCCACCCATCTAAACGGTGTATGTAGATGGGTCTTCTTGCGCCGAAGGGAGCGGAGCCGAAGTTATTCTGGCAGGCCCCGATGACTTCGTTCTCTAATACTCCCTCCGCATCAATTTCAAAGCTTCCAACAACGAAGCTGAGTATGAAGCCCTAATAGCAGGCTTAGGCATGGCTCGAAAGGCAGGAGCACAACGTGTCCGAATATTCAGTGACTTTCAGTTCGTGGTGAACCAGGTCTTAGGAGAATACGAGGTGCGAGACGACCGAATGGCTAAGTACCTAGCCAAAGTCTAAAGTCTCATGGCTTCGTTCGAAGAGGCACAACTCCAGCGGATCCCTAGAGAAGAGAACGCCCAAGCAGATGCCCTCTCAAAACTAGCCTCTTCCTCCTTCCAAGGTCTCGAGCAGACCGTCCTGATCGAAGTTCTCCTAAGGCCCAGTATCGAAGAAGAAGTCCCCGACTCAATGGAGTCGCTACCTGTCCAACTCAAGGATAACTGGATGAAGCCTTTGATTGAGTTCCTCAGATATGGGAACCTCCCCCAAGATCCTAAAGAATCTCGCCGAATCCGAACGAGAGCGGAGCGGTACACCCTTATTGAGGGAGTCTTGTACAAACACTTCTATACCCAAGTAGATGGCAGACCCTACTTGAGATGTCTCTCTCCAGAATAAGCTTGTATGCCATGAAAGAACTCCACGAAGGTATAGTCGGAGCCCATTCAGGATCAAGGTCCCTCGTTAGGAAAGTTTTGAACTATGGATACTTCTGGCCTACCCACTTCGGGATGCCGAACAATATGTCCGGAAATGCAGCTCCTGTCAGCAATTCTCCAACATCCGCTGCCTACCCCAAGCACAACTCACATCTCTCTCGAGTCCAATTCCCTTCGCAATGTGGGGGATGGACTTGCTAGGTCCGTTCCCACCAGCTCCAGGCCAGCTCAAGTTCCTAGTCGTGGCAATCGACTATTTCTCCAAGTGGATCGAGGCCGAACCACTGGCTACTATTACTGGGAACAAAGTGCAGCAGTTTTTCTAGAAAAATGTGATCTGTAGGTTCGGCATACCTCGAGTCCTAGTAACAGATAACGGAACGCAGTTTACAGGAACAACATTTCGCTCCTTATGTGAAGACCTCGGCATTCAGCAACGCTTCTCCTCCTTCTCCCATCCTCAATCCAATGGCCAAGTAGAGAATGCCAACAGGCAGATCCTCTCAGGCATCAAGAAGAGACTAGATAAGTCGGCCAAAGATTTATGGGCAGAACAACTTCTTAACGTATTGTGGAACTACCGTACTACAAAAAGGACCCCCACAGGGGAGTCGCCCTTCAATATCACCTACGGCTCCGAGGCAGTAATCACCCTAGAAGTTGGTTTGCCATCTCCTCGCCGGGTTGCATATAATGAAGAGCAAAATGCCAAGGAACTCCGAGCCAATTTGGACCTCATCGACGAGCTCCGCGAAAGAGCTTTGATTCGCCAGCAAAATTACCGGAGAAGAATCGAGCAGGCCTACAACAAAAGGTTCCATTCCACAGATCTCAGGGAGGGGGACTTAGTCCTCAGAAAACTAGCCATCTCATTCCCCAGCCAAAAGAGCAAGCTAGGTCCGAATTGGGAAGGACCATACAAGGTCTCCAAGGTAGTTCGGCTAGGAGCATATCGTCTTGAAGACCTCGAAGGCAGGGAGATACCAAGAACGTGGAACACCGACCATTTACTGAAGTACCAAGAGGGTGTTTGAACGCCTCTCCAAGTATCATCAAATGTCGAGCCATTTCTATCTTCTTTTTACTTTGTACTTGCTTCTTTATTTTCCCATTGTAATAACGGCCTACAACTTAGAAGCGGCCGATTAGCAATTATTAATAAAGAACTTCCTTCGCATAAAAATTCTCTTGTGATTGTTTTATCTCTCTGTTTAAAACCCTAATTGTGTTTTCAAAAAACGACGTGTTAGAAGTCCAAAACTTGGCTCGATTCTGCTTCGCAAGCTCGCTCTGAAGCGAGCTAGAACTGGTTTGCCATTCGGAACTGGCTCCCACAACCATTGAAACTTACTCAAACGACGAGTTCGGAGTCCAAAACTTGGCTCGATTCCACTTCGCAAGCTCGCTCTAAAGTGAGCTAGAAGTGGTTTGCCATTCAGAACTGCTCCCACAACCGTTGAAACTTACTCAAACAACGTGTTCAGAGTCCAAAACTTGGCTCGATTCCGCTTCGCAAGCTCGCTCTTAAGCGAGCTAGAAGTGGTTTGTCATTCGGAACTGCTCCCACAACCGTTGAAACTTACTCAAATGACGAGTTCGGAGTCCAAAACTTTGCTCAATTTTGCTTCGCAAGCTCGCTCTTAAGCGAGCTAGAAGTGGTTCGCCAATCGGAACTGCTCCTACAACCGTTGAAACTTACTCAAATGACGAGTTCGGAGTCCAAAACTTGGCTCGATTCTGCTTCGCAAGCTCGCTTCTAAGCAAGCTAGAAGTGGTTCGCCATTCGGAACTACTCCCACAACCATTGATCTATTATAAAACAACAAGTTCGGGGTCCAAAGCTTGGCTTGATCCCACTTCTACTACTTGCCCATAAGCAAGTAAGAAGCGGTTCGCCATTCAGAAATACTCCTACGACTATCGGCAACCATAGATGATTAACAAAACATGCAAACATGCAAGTACAAAAAGAGTAAACAAGTTTCGCTTCTATAAAATTTAAGGAGCAACTCAGTTTATAAGACAAACTGCTCGTACTTATGACGAGATACAAAACTTGGAGAACAAAAACACAGAACTCTTTCAACGCTTCTTCGGGACAGGGATGTTCCGGTTTAAAGACACTCGGGGTCGACGACGCCTAACCTCGGAGCTCGTCTCTAGGCCGGCAAACTGAGACGCATCTTCAGCACTGCCTCTGACGGTGGCCCCAACGGACGCTCCACTCGACGAGGCAGCCACCCCACTTTGCGCGTCACCAGGGCTCCGCCGAGCAACAGGCGAGTGAGTCGCAAGCTCGTAAAAGGAAATTCCTCTCTCGCTCTCTTCACGAGTACACGACGTGCTTCTGACATTGACCCATTCAGGTTGGGGTTTGAGGCGAGCGACCTCCTCCTCGAGTTCGATGATTCGATCCTTCAGAGAGTCATCCTTCACGGCTATCTTAAAGTGAGGAAGCCAAGCGGAGCCTGTGGCACCAGAGCTGTCGGCAATAATTTGATGGAGATGAGTAACTTCGATGCTCTTATCAATCGTAACCCTCTTCAGCTCGTCAACCTCCGTCGTCACCTTGCTCATGATTGCTAACAACTCATCTCGCTCCATCGTCAACTTGCCCATCACCGCTGTTAGTTCTTCTTTCCCTACCAACAGCTCGTCTTCTGCTATCGACAAATCGTGGATCTCAGCTAACAGTTCATCTCTTTCCACTGAGACATCAAATAGTGCCTGCTGAAGCGACTCCACCTCCCCTTCGGGAGGGGCTTCTCGAGCTCGTTTCTTTAGTTGCTTCAACTCAGAGAGACGCTTTGATAGTGTTAGCTTGAGGTGATCTAGATCCAACTCGCTCTTGAGAAAACACTCTCGACTGCGAGAAAGGGCCAACTTCGTCGCTCCTAAGTCAGCTCGGAGACGAGAGACCTCAGCTGCTACCATGTTCGGTGATGCCTCCACTAGACACAACTCGGTGATCTGAAGAAAACACAACAATACTGAGCTCGAGCAACACATAGTTAAATTCCAAAGCAGAGTTGTTCTCAACACTTAGCTAGATTTCAAAGCAAGTTGTTCTCAACACTTAACTAGATTTCAAAGCAAGTCGTTTTCGACACTTAGCTAGATTTTAAAGTGAATTATGCTCAGCACTCAGCTGAATTTCAAAGCAAAATTGTTTTCAGCACTTAGCAAAATTTCAAAACGAGATCTTCAAAACAAAATAGCCTTCAACACTTAGTCAAAATAAGGAAATTTTATAATTTGATAAGCCAATGATTTTTTTCCGTGTTTCAGAATACGGTTAACCAACATGTTAACTAATCGATTACGATAAATTGGATCGGATTTTGCAGTTTTTTCTTCCACAGTACCTCGACGTGACATGAGTGTGAATTTCATAACAAAAAGTAGTGGCCAGTCCGCTACAAGGCAATACATGGAAAGAGAGGAGAACAAATACAAAACAACTAAGATCAAGGGGCCACCTTGGGTGGTAGCTCGGCGATGGGCACCTCGGTGGATGGCTCCCTTTCCTCTGTCACTCCGGCTCGGGGGTCGGCCACAGCCTCGTCATCCCCTCCCCCCACTACCACGGCCTCGGGATCGGTTGGGGCGTCGTCACCTAGTTGCTCTTCCCCGTCCTCGCCTTCGGCCTCTTGCTCAGCTTCGGGGTCTTCCTCACCGACCGGACCCCACAGTCCGTAGCTCGACCTGTCGAAGTCGGGGACTCGAGCCTCGACGTGCTCGAGTGCGGTGGCATAGGATTGCTCCATGTTGGCCATCATATGCTTCTTAGCCTCGGCCTCAATCTCGGCCCTTGCTGCCTCTACGACCTCGTCCTTCTGCCGCATCACTGCCTCTAGGGCCCTCTTCGCCTCGGCCCTCTCCTCGGCTACCTTGGCCACCTCCGAGGCGACCTTCTCCTTCGCCAGTGCCAAGGCCGCCTCCAAGTCGTCGACCTGTGCTGCCAAAGCATTCGAGCGGCACTGGTCCGCCTCGAACTGCTTCACGATCCTCGCCTTCTCCGCTCGGTCTTTGTCGCAAGTGGCCTTTAACTCCCTCTCCTGCTCGATGTACTGCTCGAGAAGGTGGCCAAAATGGCACGTGGTCTGCAAGAAAAAGTAGTTAGAGCGCAATGAAAGCCGAGCTAAAAACTTAGAAAATTTTCAAAGGTTATCGAAATCAACTAAGAAAACTTACCGACATGATCGCCCGAGCTATTTCGAGCGCATCGTCGCCTGTCGTCCCCGCCTTCAGTGCGGCTCGGTATTTTGGGGTCGGGAGATGGCGAAGAGCCTGCATACTCATCGCCGAGTCCCCCAAGAAACCGTCGTGGTTCATCACCCGCTAATCAGGGACGAACAGTTTCTTGTGGCCCTCGGTCAGAATGGCCTCAGCCTGCTCGGTAAGGGGCGAGGCCTCGAGCGCCAAAGCCGCCGAGACGGAGAAGCCTTCGCCCGAAGGATTTGATGGGGTCGGCTGAGGAAGACCGACCGACTGCTGAGGAGAAGCCAGATCCACGACCATGGCCGAAGGATCCTTGGTGGGTCGGTCGGACGAAGGCCCTGCGCTCGTCCTCTTCTTCTTCTTGGCCTCGGAGGCCTTGTTTCGTTCGGCCATGATTGCCCTGAAATCCATACTCGGAGCCTCTGTCGAATAAAGAAAACTAAGTTAAGAAAAATGCAATGCATGACAAGAAAATAAACAAAGAAAATGAGATGTCCGGAGCGTACTCAGGTCGATCGGACTAAGGCGTGCAGCACCTCCTCGGTCATGTCCCTCCGGCTCAAGGTCGGGAGGCTGACCAGCTTCACCGCAACCTCTGCTTCGGCCGGATTCAACACCGGCTCGGCCTTCGCATACTTCGACATGTCCTCCTTCCATCGGGTGGGGAAGTCCCATGCCGAAGGGGCTCAGATCAAGAAGAACTTACCCTTCCACAACTTTATCGAATTCGGGTTCTCTATCAACTTGATGCCTTTCTGAGGCGACAGATAGTACCGGTGTTCGGTCTTGCTCATATGATTGATCCGGTACAAGCTCCTGAGGACGACGAGCTGAGGCTCCACCTTCGCTGTTCGGCATTGGAGCAGAAATCCGAGCACATGTCGCCACATGTTCGACATGAACTGGATCGGGCTCAGTCCATACCACCAAAGCACCTCGGTCACGAAAGGATGGAGAGGAAGACGCAGCCCGACATTTAACGCGTCGTAGGCGAAGACGCAAGTATCATGCGTGAATGCCATGCACACTCGCACCCCGGGACTGGGGAGAATCATGGTGTACTCCGGGAGAATGACGAAGCTCTTCTAAATCCAAAGCAGATCTCGTTCAGTTAGAACCGAGGGGATATCGTCGACTTCGGTAACCTCCCTCGGCTCCTTCTCTTTGTATGTTTCCGAGCGTTCGTAGACGGCCTTGGTCAGTAGATCACCGGTATGCTGCCTGATCTCCCGGTGGCCGGATATCACCGACGGCAGACGACCCATTTCTCCTCCTCGTCTCACGGGCTCCAACACCGTCTCGATGATCACTGACCGAGCCACCTCCTTCCCCTTCTCCTTGACGAGCGAAGAGGTCGGCTCGACTGCGGACGACCCTATTATCTCCTTCCCCCTCGCTCGACTCCGCACTTCTCCCCCCTCCTCGTGAACTAACTACCGATCACTCTGACCTCCTGAGGAAGAAGCCTTACTACCCGAGGACGCTCGTGACATCTCGTAGGGTGTATATATATATAAGATTGAGAATATATATACTAACCTTGATGTGACGTTTTCGGTCAAAAAAACCTTGCCGGAAATCGCCTTGCCTGCCGCGACAGCTAATGCAATCACCCTTGAGTGAAAATCTCCGCTAGCAGAGCGACTCGAGAGCGAAAGTGAATTCTGAGAGTGAAAAGTGAAAGAATGAGAGGAAGGGTGAGGGGGTGAAAACTTATAGTCAAAGAGGTGACTCTTGGGCTTTTGTAACGCTTTGGGGCCCCCCCTCAAACCCGTTAAGGGAGGCTGAGCGACATAATATAGAAGGGCGGCAACGGTCTAGCCTTAGCCATGCAGCTCGGCAGCTCACGCTGAGCTACCGAGGCGTGTTGCCGAGCTACCGGGGCACCAACCTCCACATTTGGAGAAAAATGGCGCTGAACTCCTTGGGCCATCTGATTGTCCCAAGATTCGTGCCCAAAGCTGATGAGGGGCTCAAATTTAGACACGCCCACAAAACGACAAAATCATGTTTTCTCGTGATCTGAGC
Organism: Hemerocallis citrina; assembly: GCA_017893485.1. NCBI lineage: Eukaryota > Viridiplantae > Streptophyta > Magnoliopsida > Asparagales > Asphodelaceae > Hemerocallis > Hemerocallis citrina. Next base: position 181,556,545 of record CM030360.1, read on the forward strand.
CTCCTACATCGTTATTTGCGCCCTGATGGACGCTCCAGATGTCACCACGTAGCTCGGCAACTCATGAAGTGCCGAGCCACCGAGGCACTCTGCTGAGCTACCGGGGCACCGACCTCCACATTTGGAGAAAAATGACGCCGAATCCCTTGGGCTGTCTGATTGTCCCAAGATTCGCGCCCAAAGTTTATGAGGGGCTCAGATTTAGACACGCCCAAAAAATGACAAAATCACGTTTTCTCGTGATCTGAGCCTCCTACATCGTGATTCGTGCCCTGATGGACGCACCAGATGTCGCCATGTAGCTCAACGACTCACGAAGCGCCGAGCCACCGAGGCACTCTGCCGAGCTACCGGGGCACCGACCTCCATATTTGGAGAAAAATGACGCCGAACTCCTTGGGCCATCTGATTGTCCCAAGATTCGCGCTAGGGGTGGGCATCGGTCGGTATCCGATCTAATTTGGACCATCCACCACCGATCCAAAGAAGATCGGTTTTTTAATTTTCTCATCCGCAACCAATCCGAACCTTAATTGGATCGGTTTCCATCCAAGCCGATTAAGCCCGGTTTGGATTGGATTGGATGGTCGGTTTGGCGTGCTACTTTTCACCTTCAACATCATTCATAATTTTGTTGAAATTTAAAAGATCAAATTCAATCAAACTTAAGAAACAACCTGCTATTTGTTATTCAGAAATTAATTTAAAACGAAGATTCATAAAATCGCAAGTTGTTAATAAATTTTGCACTAATTATTTGAGATTATGACGTTTAAATGGGTGAGATAAACTACTTTTTCACTTGCATACTTTTGTAATCTTAGTTTATTATCATAAAAGAAACATTAAATAACCATAGCTAATTGAATTTCAGGTACAATAAAAAAATGATTTAGATTACAATTTTTACTTGACTTGATTAAAGTAACCACTAAATATTACATCAACTTCATGATTCTTTTAAGTTGGGCCACACTGTAAATCAAGCATTTCTCAACAACATAACACACAGGATTGTGGAGAATCAAAACATAGGTAAACAATTGCTCGATTTGTATTAAAAAAATTAAAGAAGACTGTTTGTATCTCCAAGAAAATGGGAAATGACTATTTTTATATTCAAGAAATTAAAGGAGAACTATATTTTTTATGGACTTATACATAGAGGTACAGTTGGTTCGGTTTCATCGGTTATTTGAAAGCCCCATCCAACAACCAAACCGGTCCAGTTGGTTATTCAAGATCAAGAACCAAGCCAATCCAAACCCCTAATTGGTTCGGTTAAAAACCGGTCAGTTCGGGTTGGATTGGTTCGGATTGGTCAGTTTGGATAATAGTTGTCCACCCCTAATTCGTGCCCAAAGTTGATGAGGGGCTCAAATTTAGACACGCCACAAAATGACAAAATCACATTTTCTCGTGATCTAAGCCTCCTACATCGTGATTCGCGCCCTGATGGACGCTCCAGATGTCGCCACGTAGCTCGGCCGCTTACAAGGCGCCGAGCTACCGAGCTGCCGAGGCACTCTGCCGAGCTACCAGGGCACCGACCTCCACATTTGGAGAAAAATACCGCCAAGCTACTCAAACCGTCAAATTGTTCCAAGATTCGTGCCAAAAGATGATGAGCGGCTCAGATCACGCCAAGCCCACAAAACGACAAAATCACGTTTTCTCGTGATCTGAGCCTCCCACATCGTGATTCGCGCCGTGATGGACGCTCCAAATTTAGCCACGTAGCTCGGCAGCTCATGAAGCGCCGAGCTACTGAGCTACCGAGGTGCTATAACCGAGCTACCAGGGCACCGACCTTCACACACGGAGAAAAGCACTGCCGACCTACTCAGACCGTCCGATCGCTGAGATATTCGCGCTATTAGCTGATGAGTAGCCCAGATTGCACCACGTCATAAATGGTATTAAAAATTAATTTTTATTTATTAAATTCGATTTATTTATTTAAAAAATTGCGAAGAAATGATTAAAAATTCAGAAAAATTAATTAAAAATTCTAAAAAATATTTATAAATTTGGGAAAATATTTTTGAGCCTCTGGGTAAATAATTGTTGCTTAGAATAATTAATTAATGCCCCCGAACAATAAGTCACCGCTTCGCAAAATTAAATAAATGATCCGAAAATAGATAAAAAATTAAAGAAATTCACCGAAAGTCCAGAAGAGCTCAAGAACAACCTTGAGCGCACAACCAACTCCGAAAATTACCATAATACCTCATATGAAGATTCGACACCCCTCATTTGGACTCCGATACAACTCCGCAAGCCATTAGAACAGTAAAACTACTCCTCAAAGGCTGATCAAACTCAGTCTTCGGGAGTAGGGGGCTCGTGATATGGCTAAAAATATGGTTAAATCGGAACCGTCCAAATCAGACATGAATCTCAAAGCTCGGGGGTAAAATGGTAATTTTACCTACAAACGGGCCTGAAGTGGGAACTGGGTCTTTTTCCAAAGCCCAATAACCCATAAACGGATCCGTCTTACTGGGTGCGGGTTCCAACCTGCAAGAAACCCAGTTCAGCCAGATAGAATTAGGGTTTATGATCATCCTTGATCAACGGTCCTAATCACTTCTATCCATTCACTGGGAAGTAGGGATTTGATCCTATCCCGAAACTGGTTCCTAAGGCGACTATAAATACCACCCATCCCTCACTGGTACCAGGTAATCAATCTTTTGCTAATCAAAGCTCTTTCATAATCTTTCTGATTACTGGCAAGAGCGTCAGAGGGTGCGTCGCCAGAATCAACCCCGGTGTTTTGCACTTTTTGCAGGTCAACGGCGGGAGAATCTCAGTCAAGCTCCGGTGAAGGTGTTCAGGTTTGACTATTCAACTTCCCTCGAATCCACAAATCTATCTGTTTTCCTCCACCCCGATTTCAGCGGCAATAGGCTGTAATTTGAGGTACACCAAATCCTCAATCTGATACTCTCTATCAACCATGTATTTTGTCTGCTTTACTCTTCATCCTTTTTTGTGCTCTGCTAGATTATCCTTTAGTATTTGGAGAGTAACATCTCTACTAAGTAAGGAGTCTTCAACGGCTTGAACTCTAGCAGTGCGAGGCACATAAGTGATCAAGGAAGGAGGGGGTTTTCCATACAGAGCTTCATCGGGAGTTAATTGAGGGAAACTGTGAACATGGGTGTTGTAGCAAAATTCTGCCCATGGCAGCCATGCAGGCCAATCCTGAGGTTTATATGCAACAAAACATCGCAAATAGGTCTCCAAGACTCTATTAATAACCTCGGTTTGGCCATCCGTTTGAGGATGGAAAGAGGAACTCAGACACAACTTGGTTTCCTATAAATTGAACAATTCCTGCCAAAAATGACTTGTAAACACCGCATCGCGATCACTGACTATAGTCTTAGGGAGTCCATACAGCTTTAAGACCTGGGTGAAAAGAACTTCTGCAACCAATTTGGTAGTATAAGGACGACCAAGGGCTAGGAAATGTGCAAATTTTGATAGTCGATCAACAATGACCAAAATAGTAGTGTGACCTCCACTTTTGGGCAGCCCTTCAACAAAAACCATACTTATATCCTTCTACACATGCTCAGAGATTGGCAAAGGTTGCATTAGACCCGTAGGAGATGTACTGAGATATTTGTTTCACTGTCATATATCACAAGATGGAATAAAGCTTTTTTAAATCCCTCTTCATACCTTGCCAAAAGACCACTTTCTTCAAGGATTGCGAAGTTTTATCAACTCCACAATGGCCCCCTTGAGGAGAAGAATGGAAATCCTTTAGGAACCATGATGTCAAAGGTGAATTAGGACTCAACAAGACCCTCCCTTTATAAAAGTATACCCCATTAACAAATCCATATTTACTGTCAGCAGCATTTAGCAACGGCTGAAACTGATCATAATAGGAGCTAGCTGCCACTTCCATCTGCACAAGGGACAACCACTTGGGTTGCACAACAGTAATAGCTGTTAATGAAGGCTCCGACTCCTCAAACTACCTAGAAAATCCACCAGCCACCATATTATCCCTTCCTTTCTTATATTCCACAACAAAGTGGTATCCATGGAGCTTGAGCAACCATTCATGCTGAGCTTTGGTGTATATCCTTTGTTCTAAGAGATGCTTGAGGGGTTTATGGTCATTTTTTATGATAAATTTCCTCCCAAGTAGATATTGTCTCCATTTGTGCACAGCCAACAAGATATCAAACATTTCTTTCTCGTATGTAGACAAAAACCTCTTCTTCCCTTTTAGCTCTTGGCTGAGATATGCTATAGGAAAATTCTCTTGCATCAAGACTGCACCCAACCCTGATCACAAGCATCACACTCCAACAAAAAGGGTAGATAAAAATTAGGTAACCGTAACACTGAAGGAGAGAAAAGTACTCTTTTGACTTGATCAAATGCCACTTGAGCTTCATCAGACCAAACAAATGCTCCCTTTTTTGTCAACTTCACTAGAGGCCAGGTTAAAGAGCTATACCTCTCAGTAAACTTCCTATAGTATCCTGTCAACCCTAGGAACCCTCGAAGCGCCTTAAGAGTCTTTGGCTTAGGCCATTTTTGGATAGCTGACACTTTACCAGGATCAACAGAGACACCTTCTGCAGACACAATGTGGCCCAACTATTCAACTTGATGTATCCCAAAAGAGCATTTGCTCATCTTGGCGTATAGTTGATTTCTTTCTAAAATCTGTAAAACAACCTCAAGATGTTGTACATGAGCTTCCATACAAGTGCTATACACCAAGATATCGTTAAAGAACACAAGGAAAAATTTATGCAAATAGGGCTTGAAAATTGTGTTCATAGGTGACTGGAAAGTAGAAGGAGTATTAGTGAGTCCAAATGGCATCACCAAGAATTCATAATGCCCCTCATAAGTTTGAAAAGCAGTTTCATGCACATCTTCTACCTTCATCCTTATTTGGTGATACCCACTCCGCAAATCTAGTTTGCTAAATACACCTGCACCAAGCAACTCATCATGGAGTTCATTTATAACTGGGATGGGGTATTTATCCTTAGTAGTAATGTCATTGAGGGCCCTATAATCAATACACATACGGCAGCTACCATCAGGTTTTTTAACCATAACCACTGGTGAAGAGAATGAGCTGTGACTGTCTTTAATAATACCCGACTCCAACATGCCTTTTACTAACTTCTCAATTGCATTTTTTTGATGCCAAGGATGTTTATAAGGCCTCAAAGAGACTGGCTTAGCTCCAGGGATCAAGGTAATACCATGGTCACAAGCTCTTTAGGGCAGAAGGCCAATATTTTCTTTGAAAATCACTTGATATTTCTGCAAAAGCGACTGAATGCTTGGATCTATAGGGGTAACAACACCAGATGGTGCTTGTGAATTACCAACCTTTGTAATAAGTACCCTCCTTTCATATAGCTCAATGTCTTGGACATATATTTAATAGTAGCTAATTCCCACTCCTTAGGAAAAATACCCTGTAACTCTCTCTGCTCATTACCTAGCTGTAATCACATCCTCTTTTCCTTCTTATTCGAGATAACGTCCCCAAGTGCCTCAATCCACTGCGACCCAGAACTAGCTGACTTGTGTCCACAGGAAGAACATAGAAATCAGTGACTATGGGTACTCCTTGACACAAAAAAATAACTCCTTCACAAATGCCTAGACTATTCAACAGTCGACCACCAGCTATAGTGATTTCTAACTGTAGGTACTGATTGACAAGTAATTGGATTTTCTTTACAAGCTGGGTATCAATGAAATTGTGAGTTGTGCCTGTATCCAAAAGAGCACATACAGGAGTGGTTTTAATAGCACCGTGCACCCTGAAGGTTTGGGGAGTGTTACTACCAGTAAGAGTATGCAAAGAAATAACTGCAGAGTCATGAATTTTGGGACTTTTGGCTGCCTTTGGAGCTAATTCCTCCTCCTGATGCTTCCATTCTTCCTCGCCATCAGAGTGATCATCCACATCTGAGTCATTGCCATCGCAAGCCCCCAGAATTTGCATAAAAGAACCTCCCTCATGCGCTGCCGTCATATGCATGAAAGTTTTGCCAACACACTAGCTTATGCCCCCGTACAAACTTTTCATCACAATGGAAACAAAGGCCATTATCTCTTCTTTCTTTAAGGTACTGGTGGAACTGAGGATCCCTTGTATCTTTGGCCTTAACAGGAGTGGATGTAAGAGTAGATGATGTGTAACCCATGTTTTTCCAAAAGTGTATTTTTGTGTATTTTCTGTATTTAAAAATTTTGCAAATTATTTTTATGGTTTTCAAATTCTTTTGTCAAAATATATTGTTAAAATCTGTTTTCGATCAATAATTTCATTTGTAACTATTTTCTATGATTTTTATATTGGAATACAATTCTTATATTTTGTTATTATTTCTCTTATTATCATTATTATTAGTATTACTGTTATTATTGTTATTTTCGACTAGTTAGTAAAAATCCAATTTTATCTTCTAACTGTATTTGTAGTATTTTAAATAAATTATATTTTGTAATGTAAATTACATTTTTATTATAAACAATATTTTTATTGGTTAATTTATTTTTCTATTGAATTTTTAAAAAACCATAATCTATTTTAAAACCCATTTAATACCCGTTTGCAAATCCTTTACCCATTACCTGTAACCCATTTAACCCATTAACGTTTACACCCCCCCTCAACCCTAACTTCACCAATCTATATTTAAACCCATCATCATGCCCCTGTTCACCTTCCTTTAACCTAGCCACCACCTTCCTCCCGCTTATCGCATCTCTCTGCCTCCCTGTCTCCCCGCCTCTTCTCCTTCGTCGCGACAGCCCGTGTCGCAGCCACCCCGTCGTCCACCCATCCTCCCGACTCCTACCCACCAGTGCGCCTCTACACTATGCTCCCATGCCCTCATCGCGACCCCACTACAGCACGACACCCTCCGCACCCTCCTGTGTGCACCTCCCTCTCCCATCCTCTGCCCTCCTCCCTGTCTCCTCTTCCCCGTCGCAGCGCCTGTAACGCCCCGAATCCCAAATCACTGAATTCGAGATGTTCTACAGGATCTTTTCACTTTCTTTGAGTACAATTTTACAAGGAAATTCAAACTTTTCTTTTTACATCAGAGTTTACATCATATTACATTTACATTTGCACAGCGGAAGCAAAATATACAACATTTACATGAATGTACAACAACATGATAAAATCTTTATGCATCCATTTCTCTTTACATGTAATTCATCCTGCATACAAAACTATGGGTACGTCAGTTTATTCAACCGACGATAGTTATACATGGCCATCCTCTCTATGCCAGAAACAGTATAACGAATCTCATTTCTTAACAAATCACAAACTTGTTCATAATAAGAATATAAATCAAAAGGGAACTTTTAATGATGTCGTGTCGTGATTGTGCACTTGATCCTTAATGCAATTATTTAATTTACATGACACTAATGCGCACTTGTTCGGATTCTATGCATCCCATACTATATAGGTCCGAGGGCAAGCCTCTTAATCGTTCTTCATTTTTATAGGGTTCAATCCCTCGCCATGATTTACTCTACTTCTGTAATTACGGTGAGTATCTTAAATGGTCTATGAGTACAAGCTCGTGCACTGGACCCTGGAGGGGAACCCCACGCCATGTCTTGACTCATCAAGCATGCATTCTGTGGCAATTCAAGCCTCCTCCCTGAACACGATCCTCTTACAGTCACCAAACATCCCACAAGTGTGACTAGAGTCCGATCATTCTGAGTTGTGCCCGCGCCATGTCTTGACTCATCAAGCATGCATTCTGCGGCTCACACACCCGCACCCTAAACTCTAGTTCTCATACTCATGTTTTTCTCTCACTTTCATCACCTCCTCACTGTGTGCTAAAATTATTAGAATCATGAATCAAAATCAAAGCTCTAGAGTTAGCCTCTCTACCAAACCGGACTTATCATTTCATTTACACATGACCAACCTTGGTCTTCTTTTCAATATCATTTCATTTCACTGCTGGGGGAGACTTAGCTACTCTTTCATTTCAATTTCAAGTTCACAATTTCCAATTGAGCACTCTCAGCTCATAATTCATCTTAGAGTCTCATAGACTTTCTTATCATGATCTTAGCCTTTCATGTTCATTTAATTCTCAATTCATATCTATGATTCTTTTCACATAAATTCATACAGTCATAAAAATTCATTGACTTCAATCATAAAGTTCACAACTTCCAACAGCAATAAATAAAACGAAATCTCATACATATCAAAGTCCACTTTGTACAGTCGACTTGGAAGAATACCAGTCGACTCATATAGTCAAATACAGGTTCATCATAAATACTCGGGAGAGTCGACTGCTGTACACGACCAGTCGGCTGTCCCGCAACTTTTCATGTTCACAGTATCATCTACGTGACAGTCGACTGTTCATCCACCAGTCGTCTGTTCTGGGATTTTTAATAGTACAATTCTAAGTTCAGCTCAGTCGACTGGCTACACGCACTAAGTCGACTGATCAGTTCCATAATTCAAAATAGTAATTATCTTTTCCACCGTTCTCACATGCATTTTCATCACATCATACACACATTCATATTTCATAAACATCACACTCCTTACTTGTTCAGAAACATCGTAGCATGGAATTTCAAGTTACTAATATGCCCTTTTCTTTAAAGAAATATTTTAAACAGGCATTGACACTATTCATAACTTCCTTACGAAGATGAATATATAATTCTCAAATCATTACGCTAGATCAACATGATGGAATATCACATTATATGGGATTTCCAAATAATCATAATTAAATCGACGCACTAGTCGGCTGAACACAGTGTCAGTCGACTGCTCCGACAGTTCTTAATTTTGTTAATCATCGCTAGTTCTTTTCATCCATTTACCTTCTCTCCATCATATGTGTCATAGGGAGAAGCAAACTTAGTAATCACACTGTTATGTCTATTTGCATACATGTTTATCACCACATCACAAAAATAATTGTCTCGTACCAGTCGAATGATTCATGCGACAGTCGACTGTACCGACTCATTCGTTCTTATTATCAACAGCATGCTCAGGCATTTCTAATACATTGAATTTACTTTCTGTAACATGGTAGCAATTATAATAATCATGGTATAATTCCTACATTAGAAGTGCTGAGAAACACCCACCTTATTTGAAGAAATAATCGAATCCAGCAAAGTTCCTCAATGCAGTGCAACACTTCTTGCTCTTTGCTCCTTGTTCCACACCGGCACCTTCAGAATGCTACTCAGTCTCCCACAGAAAAGCACACACACAACTCTCACAAATACTTCTCTTACAATAATAATTTTAGTGTAAAAGAAATAGAGAATGGGAGGGGGTATTTATACACAAATTAGAGTGAGATGGAGGGTTAGGATGCATTAGGAAGTTGGAAGATCAAGGGCTAGAATTCACTAGGAAGTTGCAAAACTACCCACACCTCCAAAGTAACCGCCCATGATCCTATCCCATTACTTACTCCAACCGTCCAAGCTTTGTGCCTTGTGCACATGTACATTGAGTGCACGTGTACACACAAACCACTCTACAAATTTGTACATCAAATACCCGGTGATTAAAAGAAAAGATGCTACAAGTTGCAAGTTGTAGAAAAATAATAAAGGGTTTAAATTCATGGGCTAAAATTAATTGGGCCAGAAATAAATATTTTTAAAAGAAAGATAAGTAAATTATCATTTGGGCTTTAGGGAAAATCCTTATAGAAAACAATATGCTTATTCATCATATTGAAAATAATAGCCAAAATATTACACGTGCATACCACGTGCAACAAAATAAATAATCTTTATATATTAGGAAAAATCGGGGTATTACAGCACCAACGCCCCTCGTGACCCCTCGGTGCTGCCCCCTGCAGCGCAACTTCCCTGTGCTGCACCTCCAGCCAATCGCCCTGTCCCCATGTGGTGCCTCTGCAGTCACGACCCTCCCACTGTGCTCGCCCCCTGTGTCGACTTCGCAACGTAGCCTGTCTCCTGTCCTCCTATGCGAGCTGCCAAACTGCAGTCGCACAGTGCCACAGCGGTGCTGTCCTCCCCGTAGTTGCCTCGGTGCTAGCCGCCGTTCTCCGCCGCAGCCCCTCAGCCCTAGCACCGTGCTCTTGCCGATGCGTTGTGTGTGGTGTTGCTCTTGCCGTTGCTTTTGCCGTTGGAGTGTGTGCTCTTGGCGTTCTTGCCGTTGTTTGGTTGTTGGTTCGTGGTGTGCACTTGTGTTCTCCGTGCACGTGTTTTTGGTTGTTCGGTCGTTCGTTATTCTTGATCGTTGGTTCTCGTTCTTGGTTCGTATTTGTTCGATCTTGGTTGTGCCTCTGGAATGCGTTTCTGTTATTCTTGCTTGTTGGTTCGTCGTTTCGTCGTCTCGCAGGTAAGTAACTTGTACTCAAATTTCTTTGTAAGATACAAGTCAAAAATACCGCTTGTAGTGTAGTTGGGTTCTAGAGACAATTTGTGTGTAAAATTCCTTGTTGATATTGTCTCTATAGTGATTTGACCATAGTTGCCTCATGACACAATATTGACATGAAACAATTTAGGTTTTGTCCGTTCTTGATTTGATCATGTATGTGAGACTTCTTATGAGAATTTGGGTAATTGTTGAGAACCATGTGATAGAATTGTCTTAGATATGTTAATTACCTTATTTCGTGATGTTTGGACACTTGGTAGACTCGATTTCATGTTTGGTTGTGTTTGGATCAAGTTTCGTTGAATCTATGTTGATTTTGGTTTTGAGGAAATTCTGTGTTTTGTCGAAGATCTGTCTTGATCAGTTATTTAGACCATATTAAAGTTAGAATCTTAATTTCAGTATAAAACATGAATTGTAGAGAAATTCGTCTTCTTTCTAACCCCTCTGAACTTGCTCGATTTCGTTTTCGTATATGTGATATATGACTGTTTTACTACAGAGGTGTTAATCTTTTCCAAATTTCGTTTATTGGTGATTTTGATGACTAAACCATTTTGATACTTGTGCTATACATATTGTTTTGATCTAGAACTTTGGTCAGTTTTTTTATATCTATCTAGGGATTACCCAAAATTTTGGCGAATTTTATTGATGAGCTTTATATGCCGTTTCATGCTTGTTTATAAAAACTATACTTGCTGTATTTTGCTCGCTGTTCTGTAAATAATCGTATTTTCACCCTGATTCCTTTTCCTGTATGAAAAATATTTATGAAATATGAAAGTTAGTTTATTTTGTCTATTTTCATCCCCCTTTGACGGATTTGGATTTCGTTTCACAGTTTGCGAGATATTACAGTTTTCGTACAGCAGTGCTGGAAATTCCAGATTTGCCAAACTATCGTTTCTTTATGATTTCTGATTTTACTTGGCTAAGCTAATCTTTTCGAAAAATTATGAAACTTTATACTCTACTACTAGACATATAGGGGAATACCCCAGATTTTCCCTGTATTTATTTGATGTGTTTTGATGCTGTTTTCCTGGCTGTAAATTCGATTTTCCGATTTCCGGCTGAACCTATTTTCTGGATTCAAATCAGTTTTAAGTTATGTTTTTATGAATTAGTATATGACTTATTTGTATTCGCTGAATTCGGTTGGGAGTCTATTTTCTATATGTTTCGATGGATTTAGATTTGCATATTTGTAACACTGGAAATCACTGTTTTACTACAGTATGGTCTTGCTGTCCTGAACTTGAGATTTGGTTGTCTTATTCTTTTATGAGATATCTTGCACTCGTACATATTTATCTTACAACCTGAACCTATTACATGATCATGCTATGTTACTCTTGATATATTTTGCACACCTATATGCTTGTTTGACATTAATAATAAAATAATCAAGCCAGAGTTTAAGGGAAAGATCTAATAGTGGATAATTTAGAAACGTATACTCGGAAGGGTGCCCGTGTTTCCCATATTTGAAATTTGGTATATGATTTGGTTAATTTGAAATTTGATATATAATTTGGATCACTGTTTTACTACAGTATGGTCTTGCTGTCCTGAACTTGAGATTTGGTTGTCTTATTCTTTTATGAGATATCTTGCACTCGTACATGTTTATCTTACAACTTGAACCTGTTACATGATCATGCTATGTTATTCTTGATATATTTTGCACACTTACATGCTTGTTTGACATTAATAATAAAACAATCAAGCCGGGGTTTACGGGATAGATCTAATAGTGGATAATTTAGAAATGTGTACTCGGAAGGGGGCCCGTATTTCCCATATTTGGAATTTGGTATATGATTTGGTTAATTTGTAATTTGTTATATAATTTGGATTATTTGGAATTTGATATATGATTTGGTTAATTTGGAATTTGGTATATGATTTGGATTACTTGTCCCTGAGTACACTGCCTTCTATGGTCCATTATAAAATCTAAAGCGAAACTGATTGTTGTAGCAACCATATAGTAAAAGCTGGGATGCATGAAGTGCTACCTAGATAGTAATCACTTGATACTTGATGCATGATACTTGAACATGATACATGCTTACTTGATACCTGATTACATGATACACGAGACTTGATACATGAGACTTGATACTTGACACTTGGTTACTTGATACTTGATCCTTGACACATGTTTACATGATACTTGTTCACTTGACTCTTGATATATGTCACTTGTACTTGTTCACCTTACCATGCTAGTTGTTATACATTATCATTATGCTTATTCCATGTTATTAGTTAGTTTTTCTCATGTACTTGTATCATGCATTACAAGCTGTCCGTAACTTGCAATTGACGGGTACTTGTTTTCTTTTTCCTATCCCTACAATTGTTAAATTGTGGATTTTGGAGAACAGGTTCCAGATGGTATTGGTGACATGAAGTATTAGTGCTGGATTTATTAATATTATTTCTTGTAGCTTGCTTGAACAATTGTATCTTGCACTTGGATTTGTTTTTGTATTTGGACAATGTGACCTAGGATTTTGACTTATTCAGATCATGACTATTTGAGATTTATATATTTGGTTTCGAGTATTTTTGTTGGTATTTTGGTTCATATGTGCATGATTGGTTGATACTTTTGCTTCCGACTCTGATTCTTTCGTGAGATGTTGTAAAGATTCTTGAACAGCTTATGGATGATGAAAATCATTCGCTGGGCTTTTGTCACGTACTCGTATTCCGTATTTCTTTTGGGAAGCGGGACGTGACATGATGCAACTGGCTTACTAATAGTAGCTACAACTCTCACAGCAGGTTTACAGAAAGGAACGTTGCTCTTGTCATAATTGCTATCATTCCATGACTTCCTCTGATCATTAACAATAGACTCACGAGCAATCGCTTCCCTGTATGCTTTTAACACGGTTCTTGAATGCTTAAGCTTGACTTCCTTCCTCAACTCCGACTTTAGACCCGTAATATAACAACTCACTAATGAAGATTTGTTGACATTTTAAGCTAAGTGAATGTACTTCAAAATTTCTTTATGATACTCCCCCACAGTGGTTGTTTGCTACAATTTGTGCAAGATTTCTTCTGGGTCATCAAACTCTGTTGGGCCATATTGTAATAACAACTCTTTTTAAGCATCTCCCAGTCAATTTCTTCGTTCTTCTGTTGCTCATACCACCTCCACCACATCAATGCTTCACCTCGCAAATAGTACAAGCTGAATGTCAACTTGTCCCTACTGCTAATCATTTGTGTGGAAAAATGATGTTCCATGTGATAAATCCAATTATGCACTCCTCAGTACCATCAAAACTATGGAGATCAATCTTCGGGTGCTTAGGAAAGAAAGTATTACCTGCTTCATGGTGGTGTCCCCCAAATATTGGGCCCTGCTCTCGATTGAATCTTGGTTCTTGATCTCGACCAAACCTTGAATCTTGATTCCTTTTAAACCTTGGTTCCTGCTCCCTATGCCAGATTCGCCGGTGGTTGTAATCATCACGTTCTTCATTCATATGGCGCTGATTCCGAAATCGAACACTTGGCAATATACTGGGCACTCCTGGATCTTGGACCCTACAACCCAGCGCGGCCTCTAATCGGTCGAATCTTTCGTCAATTTGATCAAACCGCTTGAGTTCATTCTCAATCCTCAAGACTGGGTCGCTTGTGAGACTTCCCACCATCGTCGGCGTCGTCTCGCGCAACCTGATCCCTTTCTCCAGGTCCTAACCGAGATCCAGACCTAGGTCCTTGGGGATTCTCAATCTCTTGATGGGTTTCTTGATCATGTTCAGTATCAACGATGTTAATAGGATCGTAATCAAGCTCTGATACTATTGTTCCAACTAGCTCGCCTCCGGCGTGAATGGGCACTGATATGGCTAAAAATAGGGTTAAATCGGAACCGTCCAGATTGGGCGCGAATCTCGAAGCTCGGGGGTAAAATGGTAATTTCACATACAAGGTGGATCCAAAGCGGGTACTGGATCTCCTTCGCACGAGACCCAATAACCCACGAACGGGCCCACACCGATTGGGCACGGGTCCCGACCCGAGGCGAGCCCCAGACCAGCAAGAGACAAATCAGGGCCCCTGATTTGACCAAGTCAACGGGCCTGATTTGCTCTCACCGGGAATCAAGGGGTTAGTTTCCTAAACAGACTGTGAGGATTTTTCTCCTAGCAGTTACACTAGGAACCAGGCCTCTAATCACTCCCCTGGCGACTATAAATACCTCCCCTCTGCCACTGTGACCAGGTTAATCACTTTTTCACCACCTTAAGCTCTTTCTTTAATCACCACTGGTTACTGACAAGAGCGTCGGAGGGTGCGTCGCCGGAATCAACCCCGGTGTCTCGCACTTCCTTGCAGGTTGCGGCAGGAGCAAGAAGGCTTGGGTCAGCTGTTCAGGTTTTTCTCGAGCTCACAAATTCTATCTGTTTACCCCCACACCGAAATCAGCAGTAACAGATTGGCGCCGTCTGTGGGAAAAACCACACGAACAGCCTCAGCCCCTCCCTTGTCGTCCTCTACAACCATTCCTCCAAAGAAGGTCAGATCGAGAGGGTCCAACCGCGGGACCAATCCCGCCGACTCTACAGAGGAAGCCCCTGCCAATCCTATTCCATAGCCCGAACTTCCTCCTCCGGCCCCGCAGGGCCAACCTCCTCTTCCCAAATAGCAACCCAACAATGGCCCTTCCGGACATAACGGTCGGAGGCAGAAACAGCCCCTCAACCCGGACCATTCTCGGTCCATAATGAGTCCTCGGACTCAATGGCTTCTCATCATCCCGACCTTCGCAACACGATCCTGAACCGCCAGAAAGATGAGGACCTCCGCACCCACCTAGACGAGAGGCGGGCCCGAGAGGGAGCCTCCCGCCAGCATCGTGGCGAGCGGTCGCCTCACCGCCGAGATGGCAGACGGTCTCCGGACCGGAGGGGCCGAGCGGCATCGCCCGAGCGCCGAAGGAGGAGGCCACATTCCCCCGCGGATCGGCATCATCGCAGGAACAATGACGCGCCCATCACCCGTTCCGAGTTCCTACAATTTCAAGACACCGTACTGCAGGCTCTCAACCTTCGGCAGAACATCCAAAATGCCCAGAGGGCTCCAACGCCCCCGAGGGCTCCCAGTCCTCGTCGCCGAACCCGGAGTCCTTCCCCGGCTCCCAGCCGCCAGCAGCATCACTACAGTCCTCGCCGATCCCAGGACTACCGGCGCCGCAGTCCCCGCTCCCCTTCCTATGAGGAAGAGTCCGGGGGATCGTATGATTACCAGCGGAGGGACGATGCCCTCAACCGCCGTCTCCATGAGGTGGAGAGGCACATTGGTCGCATGGACAGAGAGGAGGAGTCCCGAGCAGGAACCGTCCGCCCCAGCAGACCCCCTTTCTCTCGGACGATCATGGAGGCCCACATACCGAGGGGTTTCAAACCTCCGCAGTTTGAAACGTACTCAGGAGAATCCGACCTAGTTGATCACGTCGAAAGCTTCAAGACCCTGATGCTGATACATCAAGCTTCCGACGCCGTGCTCTGCAGGACCTTCCCCGCCACCCTCAGGGGGTCGGCTCGGGAATGGTATTCCAGACTCGCTCCCTCCTCCATCTTCTCGTTCGAGCAGTTTGAGACACTATTCATAACTCACTTCGTGAGTAGCAGGCGAGCTGAGAAAACAAGCCTCTCCCTACTGAACCTGCGGCAGGAAAGGAAAGAGAAGCTGCGGGACTATGTGAAGAGATTCACCGCAAAGGTCAGGTCTATCGCCTCCTTAGACCAGTCAGTGGTGACCGTGGCGTTCCAGTCGAACGTCCTCAACGCCAACCTCCGATCGTCCCTAGCCAAGAAGCCCCCGCATAACTTCGCCGACCTCCTCCTAAGGTGCGAGAAGTATATCCGAGCAGAGGAGGCTGAATCCCTCCCGAGCTTCGGGGGGCCCTCCTCCGTGTCGAAGAGGAAGGCGACGAGGGAAGAGGGGTCCAAGAAAGCGCAGAAGGACAACGGCGGTCAGCGCCGTCCTCCCCCCAGGTTCGAGAAGTTCACTCCCCTCACCACTAACGTCTCCACCATCCTAATGGAAGTGGAGAAGGAGGGAGTCATCCCTCCAGCTCTGAGGATGAACACCCCGGCAAAGAGGAGGAACAAAGATAAATGGTGTCGTTACCACCGGGACTACGGCCACGACACGAACGACTGCCGGGCATTGAGAGATGAGATAGAAGCCCTCATCCGGAGGGAACAGTTGGCCAAATTCGTGAAGGCTAACGATCGGGCGGATCGCAACACTCCTCCGCCTCGGGGGGCTAACAAGCGCTCCGAGCGACGCGAGGAGACGCCCGAGTTCGAGGAAGAACGGGTTCTGCACCTGATCCACGGAGGCCCCATGGGAGGCTCCTCTAATTCCTCTCGGAAGGCCTTCGTCCGGGAGGTCAACTTGGTTCACAACGCCCCTCCAACGAAAGGCCTCGGAGTCCCGGTGACTTTCTCCTCTGAGGACCTCGAAGGAGTCCGAACCCCCCACTGTGACGCCCTCGTCATCGACCTCCGCATGGCCAACTTCAAGGTACAGAGGATCTTAGTAGACAATGGGAGTTCGGTCAATATCCTCTTCCTCTCGGCCTTCCGAGGCCTGCAGCTGTCCCGGGACCATCTCAAGCCGGCCGGTTATACACTCCACGGGTTCACGGGGGTCCCAGTAACTGTCGAGGGGGTGATAACCCTAGACGTGACTGCTGGAAGCACCCCTACTACCCGAACCGAGCCGATGGACTTCATGGTCGTCGACGTCCCGGCAGCGTATAATGTCATTCTGGGCCAACCCGGCCTAGCCGCCCTGGAAGCTGTCCCCTCAGCGTACCATCTCAAAATGAAGTTCCCCACTCGGTCAGGAGTGGGGGAAGTCAGGGGAAGCCAAGAAACAGCCCGGAAGTGCTACATGACTTCCACTGGAGGACCAGTGCTTTCGCTCGAGACACTAGAAATCCCCGAGCCGAAAGTTCGGCCAACGTCCGAGCCGGCGGACGAGTTAGAAGAAGTGCTCTTCTCGGACGAGGACCCGAGCCGGAAGTTCCTCATCAGCAAGTCCTTGTCGACCGCGCTGTGTTCTGACCTGATTAAATGTATCCGGGATAACCGTGACCTGTTTGCATGGTCGGACGCGGACATGCCCGGCATTTCCGAGGAGTTGCTCGTCCATCGCCTAAGTGTCTAACCGGGGTGCAAACCGGTTCAGCAGAAGAGACGAAGGTTCGCTCCCGAGCGACAGCAGGCCATCAAGGAGGAGGTGGATAAACTGCTGAAAGCCAAGTTCATACAGGAGGTAAACTACCCCGAGTGGCTTTCCAATGTTGTAATGGTCAAGAAGTCCAACGACTCCTGGAGAATATGCATTGACTTCACCGACCTGAATAAGGCGTGTCCGAAAGACCCATTCTCTCTCCCGAACATGGACACTCTTATTGATGCCACCTCGGGCCATGAGCTCCTCAGCTTCATGGATGCATTCTCGGGCTACAATCAGATCCGAATGTTCCCTCCGGACATTCCGAAGACCTCCTTCGTCACCGATCAAGGCCTCTACTGCTACCGGGTCACGCCGTTCGGGTTGAAGAATGCGGGCGCCACCTACCAGCGCCTCATCAACAAGGTCTTCCAGAGCCAGATAGGCCGGAACATGGAGGTGTACGTTGACGACATGATCTTCAAAAGCATCCGAGGCACTGATCACGTGGCCGACCTCCAGGAGGCCTTCGGCGTGTTGAGAAGGCACAGCATGCGGCTGAACCCGAACAAGTGTGCGTTCGGGGTCTCTTCGGGAAAATTCCTCGGCTTCATGGTAAGCCAATGAGGAATCGAAGCTAATCCCGAGAAGATTAAGGCCATATTAGACATGGCCCCGCCTCGGAACATCAAGGAGGTGCAGAAGCTTACTGGTCGGCTCGCCGCTATCGGTCGGTTCCTCTCGAAGTCGGAGGAAAAGTGCATCCCCTTCTTCAAAGCACTCAGGGGGGCTAAGGGTTTTGAATGGGGCCAACCACAACAGGAATCGTTCGACCAACTGAAGGCCTACTTGGTGAACCCCCCTCTGCTCAGTAAACCGGTCCCGGGCGAGACTCTCTTCGTCTACTTGGCTGCTTCCGAGCAGACCCTAAGTGCTGTCTTGGTGAGAGAGGAGGACCGGGCCCAAAGGCCTATCTACTACGTGAGCAAGGTGCTTCGGGACGCCGAGCTCCGCTATCTGAGGATAGAGAAGATGGCCTACGCCCTGGTCATGGCAGCGAGGAAGCTTCGGCTGTACTTTCAATCCCACTCGGTCGTTGTCCTCACCGACCAACCCCTAAAGCAGATCCTCCACAAGCCTGAGACCTCGGGCCGGCTAATGAAGTGGTCCATAGAGCTGAGCCAGCATGACATCTCCTACCAGCCTCGGACGGCAATTAAAGCGCAGGCCCTCGCCGACTTCATCGTAGAGTCCACTATCCCTGAGGTCGGCCACGTACCGAATGGACCACCCATTTGGACAGTCTTCGTGGACGGATCCTCCTGTAACGAAGGAAGCGGCGCTGGCATCATCCTGAACGGCCCTGACGACTTCGTCCTCCAGTACGCGATCCGTATGAACTTCAAGGCCTCGAACAATGAGGCGGAGTACGAGGCACTCATTGCTGGTCTCGGACTTGCACGAAGTGCTGGGGTGCAGCGCCTCCGAATCCACAGCGATTCCCAGCTTATCGTGAACCAAGTCTTGGGCGAGTACGAGGCCCGAGACGAGCGGATGGCGAAGTACCTCGCTAAGGTTCGGGCCCTCATGAGCCGGTTCGAGGAGGCACTCATCCAGCGGGTCCCTCGTGAAGAGAACTCACAGGCCGATGCCCTCTCCAAGTTGGCCTCCTCCTCCCTACAAGGTCTTGAACAGACAGTTCTGATCGAGGTCCTCTCTAAGCCGAGCATAGAAGACGAGACACCTGGCTCGGCGGAATCGTTGCCGGTCATGTTGCAGGATAATTGGATGAAGCCGTTGGTGGAATTCTTAAGGGACGGGGTCCTGCCCGTAGATCCCAAAGAGGCGCGCCGAGTCAGAACTCGGGCCGAGCGGTATGTCTTGATCGAGGGTATCTTATACAAACGCTCCTTCTCCCAAATAGACGGCCGACCATACCTAAGGTGCCTCTCTCCGGAGCGGGTCGAATATGCCCTACAAGAGCTCCACGAAGGCATTGGCGGGGCACATTCAGGGTCCAGGTCCTTGGCCCGAAAAGCTTTGAATTATGGATACTTCTGGCCGACCCTCCTTCAAGACGCCGAGCGACACGTTCGGCGATGCAGCTCTTGTCAGAGACACTCCAGCATCCGTCGCCTCCCTCAGGCCAACCTCGCCTCCCTATCAAGTCCTATCCCCTTCGCAATGTGGGGGATGGATCTACTAGGGCCTTTCCCTCCGGCCCCGGGTCAATTCAAGTTCTTGGTCGTAGCCATCGACTACTTCTCGAAGTGGGTCGAAGCCGAGCCCCTCGCCACAATAACCGAGAACAAGGTGGTACAATTCTTCTGGAAGAACATCATCTGCAGGTTCGGCGTCCCCCGTGTCCTCGTGACGGACAACGGGACTCAGTTCACTGGCGCAGCATTTCGAGCTCTGTGCGACGACCTTGCCATCCAGCAGCGCTTCTCGTCCGTCTCCCACCCTCAGTCGAACGGACAAGCAGAAAATGCTAATCGGCAGATCCTCGCAGGCATCAAGAAAAGGCTGGGCAAAAGTTCCAAAGGCTTATGGGTCGACCAACTCCCCAACGTCCTATGGAACTACCGCACGAGCAAGCGGACCTCCACAGGCGAGTCTCCTTTCAACCTCACCTACGGGTCCGAGGCCGTGATACCCCTCGAGGTCGGAATACCTTCCCCTCGGCTTGTAACCTACGACGAGGAATAGAACGCCAGGGACCTCAGGGCAGACTTAGATCTGATAGATGAGCTGAGGGAAAGAGCGTCGATTCGGCAGCAGAGTTATCGAAGAAGGGTCGAGTTGGCATACAACAAGAAGGTCCGACCCACCAACCTTAAGCAAGGAGATTTGGTCTTGAGAAAACTGGCTATATCCTTTCCCAACCAGAAGAGCAAGCTGGCTCCGAACTGGGAAGGGCCGTACAGGATCACGAGGGTCGTCCGGCCTGGAGCATACCGTCTTGAGGATCTCGAGGGCAGAAAGATCCCGAGGACCTGGAATGCCGACCACCTCCTAAAATACCAAGAAAGTGCTCCGTCGCCGCTCTAAGTATTATAGGATATCGAGCCATTCCTCTCCTCTGACTTGTAACCTATTTTTCATGAATTGTACTATGTAAAACGGTTCGCCGTCGATTATCAATAAAGGAAGCTCTTTTCGTACTTATGAATTTGTATGCTTCTCTCCGCTCTTATCATATGTTCTTTAAATTTTGATTTCAACCAATGGTTCGGAGTCCACGTCCGGCTCGACTTTACCTCCTCGGCTCGTCCCCGGACGAGCCAGAGGTAGATCGCCGTTCGGAATTGCTCCCACAACCGTTGAACTACACCGATGGTTCGGAGTCCAACACTCGGCTCGACTTTACCTCCTCGGCTCGCCTCCGGACGAGCCAGAGGTAGATCGCCGTTCGGAACTGCTCCCACAATCGTTGAACCACACCGATAGTTCGGAGTCCAACACTCGGCTCGACTTTACCTCCTCGGCTCGCCTCCGGACGAGCCAGGGGTAGATCGCCGTTCGGAATTGCTCCCACAACCGTTGAACTATACCGATGGTTCGGAGTCCAACACTCGGCTCGACTTTACCTCCTCGGCTCGCCTCCGGACGAGCCAGGGGTAGATCGCCGTTCGGAATTGTTCCCACAACCATTGAACTACACCGATGGTTCGGAGTCCAACACTCGGTTCGACTTTACCTCCTCGGCTCGCCTCCGGACGAGCCAGGGGTAGATCGCCGTTCGGAATTGCTCCCACAACCGTCGAACTACAACGATGGTCCCGGAGTCCAACACTTGGCTCCCAGCCCCCCCAAGCTTGCTTCGCGGTAGACTAGGAGTGATCCACCCCTTAGCTTCGCCGGTGGAGGGATACCGAAGCTACGTTCGGCCGCATAATCCGAGCAACCTTGCCTAGCAGCCGAAGCCCGAAGCCCTACGCCTTCGGCCGGCTACCGAGCAAGTGCCTTTCCGACCCTGCAAACGGAGAAAACTCACTTTCTCCTCAACTTTCGTGCATGATCTCGATCAGACGGCTCAGATCTTGCCACCGACGCTAAACGACAAGATAGCGTTTTCTTGGGAACTGAGCCGCCTCGAGATTCGTGCCAACATCCAACGGTTCAGATCTTACCACCGACGCTAAACGACAAGATAGCCTTTTCTTGGGAACTGAGCCGCCTCGAGATTCGTGCCAACATCAGACGGCCCAGATCTTGTCAGAATCGCTAGACGACAAGATAACGCCCCGTCAAGAGCTCGTTCGCTTCGAGACTCTCGCCGACGGCACTATGTGCCCGGCTCCAAGACCCCGGCACGGCCCACACACTCACAAGCAAAATAAGAACGCAGAGCAACAAAGAGAATTTTATTAATGATCGGCACACAATACAAAGCGGTCTTTCCATAGTTACAAAGTGTTGGGAAACAAAAAAATACAACGCCGACCCATTACACTTGGTCCTCAAACAGAAATGTCTTCACCGGACTCTTCGGTCGCCAACCCTTCCACTTCGGCTGTTAGCTCCTCCGCCTCCTTCCGAAGTTTCGCCTCCACAGTCTGCAAGTGATGGATCTCATAGACCAAGTCGTCTCGCTCGGTTATTATCTTCGATTGATTGTGCCGAATACATTGGACCCGAAGAGTGTTGCTAAAAGCAGACGGCGAGTCTTCATCCTCCCCTACGGGAGTCACCTCGACGATCCTGCCCTCCAGGCGTTGGATCTCGGCGTCCCGTTGGCCGAGGACGGCCTCAAGGTGGGCCCGCTCGCTCTCAGCCCGGCGCAACTTCAGCTCCACGCCGCGAAGCCGCTCTCGGCACTTCAACGAGCTGGACTTTGTCACCCCTGAAATCACCTCGGTCTCAGCGTCCTCGTTCGTGCTGTCGGAATCCGAGTCATGGACTGCCACCACGAGCTGAAAAGAAGGGAAGACGAATGGCAAAATTTCAATATACCGCCGAAGTCCAACACTTGGAAATTTTCTAAAGAAACTTTCAGATTCGCATTCAGATATAATAGTGTTACAGAAGGCCGAACCGACCCTACAATTAGGTTTTACAACCAACAAAAATGAAAAACGACATGATTAGGGCCTCTTCGGAAGGGGAACGCTTCGGTTTAGGGAAATGCGAGGACGACGAGGCCTGCCCTCCGAGCTCGATCCTAAACCAACGAAGCACGACACCCCTTCGCTGCCGGCTCTAACGGCGGCGCCGACCGAGGCTCCGCTCGACGAGATGGCCACACTGCTCTGAGCGTCAGCTGGACTCCGCCTGGTCATAGGCAAGCGTGTCGCAAGTTCGTAAAATGTAATCCCTCTCTTGCTCTCTTCGTGGGTACACGATGTGCTCCGGACGTTGGCTCTCTCGGGCAGGGGCTTGAGCGACGCGACCTCCTCCTCCAGTTCGATGATTCTATCCCTCAGAGCATCGTCCTTCGCCAACTTCTTCAGTCGAGGGAGCCTCGACAAGCCCGAGGCGTTGGCACTATCGGTCGCAAGCCGTCGGTAATGGGTGGCCTCGATCCCCCTATCTATAGTAATCCTCCTAAGCTTGTCGACCTCGGCTAGCAGCTTCTGGCGCTCGGATGACACCTTCTCCAGCTCAGAAGCAAGCTTCTCTTCTTCCGCCGAACGGCCTCGCCCCGCTACCTCCAAGTGTCGGATTTTGGCCGAGAGCTCTTCGTTCTTCCGCTCGGCGACGGCGAGCTCCCCACCAAGCCGCTCGACCTCGCCCTCGAGAGCAGAGACCGGGGGTCGTTTTCGTAGCTGCGCCAACTCGCGACACTTCGCCCTGGCCAGCACCTTTACCTCCCCCAGTTCCAAAAATAAGTAAAAGCGCTTATCACGGCTCAGTGACAGCTCTCACTTCGTCTTGACCAACTCTTTACGGAGGTACGAAACCTCCGTGATCGGACCGAACTTCACCTGAAAAGCAGAGATAAATCTGATGGGACAATACATGGAAACATCTACAACTAATCACATGCAAATCCGAGACTCAACACTTGGATAAACTTTGGCCAAACAAAATATTTTCATTCAAAACCGAGGAGAAAGTTTTACAAAAGCGGTGGCCAGTCCGCAGTTAGGCTTACAAAAAGAGACAAAACAATAAAAGACTAAAAGAGACAACCGAGTCAGGGGTCGACCTTTTTGTCGCTCGGGTCCGTCGACCCCCCGGTCTTGCCCTCGCCATCGCCCTCGCCTTCGCCTTCGCTCCCGCTCTCCTCCTCGGAGTCGTCCTCCTCCTCGCCCTCGGCCTCGGTCTCACCTGGGCCTTCGACACCTTCCGTCTCTCCCTCAGGGTCGAGCAGCCCCTCGGGAACCTCCTCCTCCCCTTCCACGGGGTCGTAAAAACGGTAGGAGGACGTGTCGAAGCCCGGGTTCTTGGCGGCTACGTGGAGCAAGGCTCAACCGTAGGCATCCTCCATGTTCTGGAGCATGTGTTGCGTGGCCTCCTCCTGCACGGCCTTCTTCACCTTCTTCACCTTCCTCTGGTGTTTGGCCATGATCTTCTCGGCCCTCTTCCGAGCCCTCTCCGCCTCCGATCGAGCATTGGCCAGCTCCTCCTTCAGCTCGGCGGCCTCCTTCTCCGACGCCTCAAGCTTGGCCGCCGCGTCCTTCGACAGCTGAATGGCGTCGACCAGCTGCTTCTCCAACCCCGCCACTTCAGCAGTCCTCTTTGTCGAGAGAAGCTGCTCGGCATCAAGCTGCTTCGCGACCTTGACGCGCTCCACCCTCTCCCGCTCGTATTCCTGCTCCTTGCTCGCGAACCCCTCGAGCAGAAAGTTGAAGTGGCAGAGGGTCTGAAAAAAGAACGGCACATCAGAACCCGAACCCAAGAACTTAGAAAAATTCTAAGAAAGAAATTTGGATGAGGGAGAGCTCGGCCTACTTACCGACATGGTATTCCGAGCAATCTGCATCGCGGTGTCCCCTGCTAGCCCGGCCTTTAAGGTCGCTCGATCTTTTGGGGTCGGCAGGTGCCTCACCGCTTCCATGCAGATGTTGCCGTCACCCAAGAAGTCGTCGACATTCATCACCTGCCAGTCAGAGACGAAGATCTGCTTATGATGCTCGGTCAAAATCGTCTCCGCCTCGGCAGTGAGGGGCGGAACTTGGAGGGACAACACCTCCTTCACGCCGAACGCACCGCTCGACGAACCGGGAGCATCCCCCTTCGGGGTCGGTGTCGGCGCACTCGAGACAGGAGGGTCGAGGACCATGACTTCCCCCTGCTCGAGGACCATGACCTTCGGCTGGTCGGCGACCTTCGCGACCGAAGGCTTCTTCGAGGCTCGGCCGTCCTGAGGCCCTGCCGAAGGCCTCTTCTTCTTCGCCTCCTGCTCTGACCTGCCCTTCGCCATCAGAGCTTTGTAATCCAGCTTCATCGTCTCTGCACAAGCCGAATGAAAAAACGTAGAAAAATTTTCATGAACTTTAAGCAAAGAGTATAAATACCAGAAGCATACTAGGGTCGATCGGACTGAGACCCCCTCGGAACAGATCCTCCTCGGTAATATCTTTCCAGCTTAGCGCTGGCAGGGCGAGGAGCTTCTTCTGGACCTCCGTCTCCTCGTCACTCAGCACCGTCTCCTTCTTGGTTCGCTTGGGCAGGCCATCCCTCGCCCAAACCGTCGGTATCACCCAAGGCGCAGGAGCTCGGATGAGGAAGTACTTCTCCTTCCAATGTTTGATCGAGTCCGGATTCTCGATCAGCTTCACGCCCGTCCGGGGCGAAAGATAGAACCTTTGTTCGTCTCGCCTTGGCTGACAAGGTCGGTAGAGGCTCCGAAAGAGGAACATACTCGGCTTGGCACCAACCTCCTGGCATCGGAGAACGAATGCCATGACGTGCCTCCATGTGTTCGGCATCAGCTGGGCGGGGCACAAACCGTACCATGTTAAGACATCCACAACGAACGGGTGGAGCAGAAAACGGAGTCCAGCAATAAGGGAGTTGACCGGAAAGACGCACACGTCTGACAAGACTTCGTATTTGCTCGGAAACTCGGCCCGGGGAGGAGCAGTCCGTAGTCGGCAGGGATCCGGAAACCCTCTCGGATCAGGTGAAGGTCGGTCTCGGTAAGAGACGAGATGGTATGGTCCACCTCGGACAGCTCTCTCGGTTCGTTCTCCTCCACCAACTTAGCCGTGCCTTGGGTCACTCTCTCCAAGGTGTCCTCGGCATAGTCCCGTACGCCTCCCACGCTCGACAGAGCAATGGGCTGCCGACCGAACGCTCCCGCTGTCTTCGGCGTTTCCACGATCGTGACCACGGCTTTACCCTTCTGGGACACCGTCGCGACCTCCTTAGGCAGCTCGGCCACTTCGCCTTCCCTATCCGGACGTACGACGTTCTGATCGCTCGGCTCCACTACCTCCTTCTCTTTATCCCCTCGACCTACTGCTAGCTCCGAGGCGGGGGTCTCATCCGAGGACGTGATCTTAACCATTTTCTAAAAGAGAAGGGAGAGAGACTGACCTCGAAGTAACAGCTACGGTCGAAAAGTTCACCGGAAACAAGAAACGCCTCGCCGCGTCAGCTAGCACCACCACCAGGGAGCTAAAAACTTCGAAGATGAAAGTAAGAACTGAAGAGAGAGAATAAAAGTAAAAAGTGAGACTTGGTCTGAGGGGGGGTGAAGATTTATAGTAAAAAGGAACGTCCCTTGGACTTCCAAACGAAAAAGTGCGACTCTTGGGCCGCTCTCGAAACGTCGCGAAGGCCCAACACAACTACCTTCTTCGCCAAGACAACTAGCTCGGTATATCGGGACCGGGAGCCGAACTATACGCCATCCGACCACGCCAGCAAAGAGACCGGTCGGCTACCGAGCAAGTACCAATCCGAGCTGGGAAACGGAGAAAACTCCCCTTCTCCTCAGACTTCGCGTAAAATCTCAATCAGACGGCCCAGATCTCGCCGAGAACACTAGACGACAAGATAGTGTTTTCTCGAGAAATGTGCCCGTCTCGAGATGCGCGATGCCATCCAACGGTACAAATTGCGTCAAGTCGCTCGGATGGCCTACGCTTCCTCCATACCCCACCTCTGTCTGAAGAAACCGGAAAAAAGTTTAATTCAAAGTTTTAAGGCACCGCCTTCGGCGTGCCCCCCAGGCCCCATGTCTCGGTCGATATTCCGCCAACCCACGGGGCCCGGTCAAAAACGGATCGGCACACCCCCTATCTCTAACTCCTTCGGGCCAACAACCATCAGAAGCCGTCGGCCCGGAAGGAAGACAGAGATGGGAAGAGGCCCATCATTCCGAAGCTGCTGCAGTCCCTCGGTTCCGGACTAGGGTCATCACCTCTTCTACCATGATCTTCCCCGACCCTGACACCCACGTTAGAGCCCTCAGAATTGGGTGAAGATCTTGGTGGAAGAACGACCACCCGTCCTACCGAAACAGATCGTCCCCTTCAGATCCGGACTTCGGCGGTCAACCCTTCGGCCCAAATCTCCCCTGACCCTGACACCTCCATCCGGGCCATCAGAGTCAGGAGAAGATTTGGGCGGGAGAAAGACCACCAGTCGTCCCGAAGCAAACCCTCCCCCTCGGACCGGACTTGGGTCATCACCTCTCCTACCGTGATCCTCCGATTCTAACACCCACGCCGGGGCCGTCAGAATCGGGAGAAGATCACGGTAGAAGAATGACCACCCGTCCAACCGAGGCTCGTCCCACAAATCCGGACTCTAGTCATCACCCCTTCTACCAGGATCACCCCCGATCTTGACACCCGAATCGGGCCGGTCAAAATCAGGTGATGATCATGGTGGAAGGGTGACCACCCGTCCTTCCGATGTAGCTCACCCCTCGGCTTCGGACATGGATCATCACCTCTTCCACCATGATCTCCCCCGACCCTAACACCCACGTTGGAGCAGTCAAAGTCAGGAGAAGACCATGGTGGAAGAACGACCACCCGTTCTTCCGAAGTGACTCGCCCCTCGGGTCCGGACTACGGTCGTCACCACTTCTGCCTTATTCCCTCCCGCTCCTGACATCCCCATTCGAGCCGTGAGGAACGGGAGAAGAACAAGGCAACAGGGCGACCACCCGTCCTTCCGAAGTAACTCATCCCTTGGGTCCGGACTATGGTCGTCACCACTACTGCCTCGTTCCCCCCGCTCCTGACATCCACTTTGGGGCCGTCAGGAACGGGAGAAGAAAAAGGCAAAAGAGCAACCACCCCTTCGGACCTCGAAAGATAAGTTACCCAAGGCCAATACCTCCGAGGTTTGAAACTCTACATTTTGGCGATTGAAATGACAAAGGGAGTGGGGTACTTATAAGCTCTCCTCCAAGATCCGGCCATTATGACCCTCGGAAGTTGAAACGCCACGCATTAATTGAGGGAGTTATCCTTAATGACCTGGGGAAGGTGGAACGCCACGCAAACCCCGGAGCACCATCAATGCCCTTGGGAACAGGATCGTCTCGTGACAGATTGCGCCACGTCGCTCAACTTGCCGAGACCCCCTGTCTTCGGTTGGCTGCCGAGCAAGCGCCTTTCCGAGCTCGCAAACGGAGAAAACTCACTTTCTCCTCAACTTTCGCGCATGATCTCGATCAGACGACCCAGATCTCGCCGAGGACACTAAACGACAAGATATTGTTTTCTTGAGAAATGTGCCCGTCTTGAGATGCGTGTCGTCATCCAATGGCTCAGATTGCGCCACGTCGCTCGACTTGCCGAGACCGGATGTCTTCGGTCGGCTGCCGAGCAAGTGCCTTTCCGAGCTCGCAAACGGAGAAAACTCACTTTCTCCGCAACTTTCGCGCATGATCTCGATCAGACGGCCCAGATCTCGCCGAGAACACTAAACGACAAGATAGTGTTTTCTTGAGAAATGTGCCCGTCTTGAGATGCGCATCGTCATCCAATGGCTCAGATTGCGCCACGTCGCTCGACTTGTCGAGACCCCATGTCTTCGGTCGGCTGCCGAGCAAGTGCCTTTCCAAGCTCGCAAGCGGAGAAAACTCACTTTCTCCTCAACTTTCGTGCATGATCTCGATCAGACGGCCCAGATCTCGCCGAGGACACTAAACGACAAGATAGTGTTTTCTTGAGAAATGTGCCCGTCTTGAGATGCGCGTCGTCATCCAACGGCTCAGATTGCGCCACGTCGCTCGGCCTGCCGAGACCCCCTGTCTTCGGTCGGCGGCCGAGCAAGTGCCTTTCCGAGCTCGCAAACGGAGAAAAAAGACACCGAACTATTACAACCGCTGGATCTCTCAAAAATTCGTGCCCGTCTATGATCAACGGCCCATATCGACCCACGTCATAAATCGGTATTTAAAACCATTTTTTATCTATTTTACTCGATTTATTTATTTAAAAATTGCGAAAAATTGCTAAAAATTCGGGAAAATTAACTAAAAATTCTAGAAAATAATTAAAAATTCGGGGGTATATTTTTGAGCCCCCGAACGAACAATTATTGCCTAGAAAGTACTGTTAAGGCCCCCGAACGATTAGTAAACACATCGCAAAATTAAATAAATAGTCCGAAAAAATAAATAAAAGCCGTCAAATACCCGATATGGCTAGAGAACAGCACATAGCATCAAAAATTACCTCACTACCCCCTTCAAGATTCAAAATCCTCCACTTGGACTCCGATACAACTCCACCAGCCACTAAAACAGTTAAACTACTCCTCAAAGGCTGATCACGCTCAGTCTTTAGGAGTGGGGGGGCTCGTGATATGGCTAAAAATGGGGTTAAATCGGAACCGTCCAGATTGGGCGTGAATCTCGAAGCTCGGGGGTAAAATGGTAATTTCACATACAAGGTGGATCCAAAGCGGGTACTGGATCTCCTTCGCACGAGACCCAATAACCCACGAACGGGCCCACACCGATTGGGCACGGGTCCCGACCCGAGGCGAGCCCCAGACCAGCAAGAGACAAATTAGGGCCACTGATTTGACCAAGTCAACGGGCCTGATTTGCTCTCACCGGGAATCAAGGGGTTAGTTTCCTAAACAGACTGTGAGGATTTTTCTCCTAGCAGTTACACTAGGAACCAAGCCTCTAATCACTCCCCTGGTGACTATAAATACCTCCCCTTTGCCACTGTGACCAGGTTAATCACTTTTTCACCACCTTAAGTTCTTTCTTTAATCACCACTGGTTACTGACAAGAGCGTCGGAGGGTGCGTCGCCGGAATCAACCCCGGTGTCTCGCACTTCCTTGCAGGTTGCGGCAGGAGCAAGAAGGCTTGGGTCAGCTGTTCAGGTTTTTCTCGAGCTCACAAATTCTATCTGTTTACCCCCACACCGAAATCAGCGGTAACAGACACTAAGCCGTCTTCGCACCATGACGACAGCCTGCAACTCTTGAGTAAGAATCGAAATGGAAGACGATGACAAAGAACTCAGTTTCTTGAATTTCTATTCATGATCAAATGGGTTACAATCTAGTTATTTATATACAGGATGAACACGTGCAGAGCACGGAAGGCTAGCTGAAATCCTAACCGAAATCAGTTAGAGTGGTCCCCACTCTAACTAGCGCTAATCACTTTCTTACAACTGGACAATACGTGCACAACATACTATTATTACAAGGTCTTATAATTTAACAGACACTTTTGCACATAACCCCCCGTAAGACAAACAATTACCCAAGGACTGAAACGTAACGCTAAAGGACTGAAATGCAATAACATTCTTCATCTTCTCCACAGCTGCTCTCTGCTCTTCACTGCTTTTCAATGGCAATCACTGGAACGAGAGACAAGCTATGGAGAGCTTGGATAAGAGAGTAGATTTCTTTTTCGTTTTGGTTTTTTCGTTTTTTCTGTTTTGTCATGTTGTTACTGCTAAGAAGATAGTAGCTTTGATACTAGAGAGACATAGAAACTTCCATATACTCATTACACACATTACGAAGAACCCATTTAGAAATTCTTGTTACTAAAGATACATAAAGATATAGAACTTAATAATTGTACTGAATTACAGTCTTTTATTTTCAAGTACACTTAATCTGCAGTCACATTCCTATTCTAATATATCTAACATTGCAAGCATATACATATATCAGCATTTGGGGCAGAATCCAAGTTGGGATTTTGTCTCTGTAATGTAAGGAACCTTCTTGGAAATTTCACATCTAGTATTAACTTAATAACTAAATTATCACAAGCATAAACATGCTTTGCTCAACACAACTCTTCTACAATTGGAAGGTACAAGGTAGGTCTATATATGCCCCTCCATTACCTTTAACTTGAAGTGCATGTCTACGTACTCCTAATCAATACATCACTTAGTCCTATACTAGAGTTAGTGTGCCATTCCAAAAAACCACTTTTAAAATACTCGATTTGTTTTGGTTTTGGTTTTGGTTTCAAAGCGGAGTGACCTCACTATTATTAGTATGATTATTGTTAAAAAATTTGTGGCACAGCGAAGTTGTTGAGCAAGTAGCGAGAAACACAAACATATCTGATGAATAACCAAATAGTAGATCACACAAATTACACAAAAATTTGATTCGGTTCGGGCGAACCTAATCCGGAAAAAAATATAAACATATATTATTCAACTAGAGAAGATCACAAGAAGTTAGTTACAATTCTTGGAGAGTGAGTTTGTAAGTTACAAACTCACTCCCCAAAAACTATAACTCGAGCCTCAATTACAATGGAAGAAATATCAATGAAGTACTTATCTCTCTCAATGGAGACTACTACAATATATAGAGATCTAGTGAAGCACTAATTGTAGTCTTCATACAATAACTGTCCGCTATATCCTGTAGAAGAAGTCATACGATAGGAGTCGTACGGTTTAACCCGGAGTTGAAGATGGACTCAAAAGAATCACCTAGATACAAGCCCAAACAGTGTTGCACACCGCGAGCGGTCGACTACCCTGAATAGGCAATTGATTGTCTCATTCTCTGGAAAATCCAAAGACTGTTTGCAGTAGACTGTATAGTCGCTGATTGCAGCTGGTGTGTTTTGCTAACTTCGTCTTCCACGGTGCTTCGACCTCCGTGCTTCATCGTCTCTTCTTCGAACGTGTATGCAAGACATACCATCTCAACAATTATCAAGGAAAATGGATTATTGTACCGAATTATAATCAGATGCAAAACAAATCTTTGTGAATTTGTGCTTGTCTCCTGTTAATCAATTATCAATACTACATACTACGATCCAATCTAATAATGTTTGTTGTAGCTTATTGAGTAGGGTAGGACTTCATATGATGTGTCTACTATGATTGAAGAAATAAATTATGATGTTCTATACACATATAATAACTGATGTGCTACATCGACATGTAACTTATACAATCCAGCTCTAGTTCATGCGTAGGCCTTTCCAGATTTGATATCGGAAGATTACTCCTCATGGGAATGCTAGGACATTTTAGTTAAAATAATATTCGTAAAAAGGTTCCTTTATCCGTTTTAAACATGGCCCATTTTGTTTAAAATTCCCCAATGGGGACTCGGTCAGCAACATATATACACATACAAATTTAGCTCTGAATTGCAATGAAATAAGTTTCGCACACCAGAACATACACACATATATCCAACACCGAACTAGCTATTTCAACATCTGCGCACATGAGGGCAATACAGAACTTTGTGATGCTGATAACTTGGATATTTAACATTACTCTGTGCATTGTGCATAAGTTACACCAGAAATCGATAGGTAGACAACATGTCCCTTGACAAAGAACAAGGGAATAAGAACGGAAAGTAAAGACGAATTTACATTTTCTTCAGTTTTTTTCTTTTTTCCACGATAACAGCATGACAAATGGTGTCTATCCTGAAATAGCTTGCTCTAATACTAATTCTAAAATCTTCGGCATCCTTTTCTTTCCTCCCTACTAACCCAGTTAATCATTTCGCCAACTAATATCCAGTGTTGTTAGTGACTATAAGACTCATCGGAGTCTGAATCAGAAACCCCCAACATGGCTAGAGCAAAGTGATCTTTCATAATATTGCATCTTTCAGGCGGTTGGTCATGAAACTGAGTGCCAAATGGAGCAGAAAGCAAACAGCTATTGTTGCCAGTGAAAATGGACCAGTCAGTGCTACAACTGAACTCCTCTTCAGCATGCAAAATCTCAATGACCTTATCGATGCTTGGTCTTGTTGACTCTTCACTTTGTACACATAAAGTGGCTGCGCGAATCATTCTGTTCATCTCGCCTCTACTATAAGAGCCTGGTTTCAGTCTCGGGTCAACTAACTGCTCCACAGCTCTCTCACCTTGTTCAAGAAGGGGTTTCGCCTGCAAAAACAGAAGACGAGAAATATGCTTAAAAATCATCAATTTTCTTACAGAATTAATAAACCAAAATTTAGTTATTTCCTGTAACTGGTAGTATCTACTGTTAAACATATGGGCAGGACTGTCTTAAACTTTCTTAACTCATGTCATTGAATTGAAGATTTGAGTCCCAACAACTGCAGAATCCCACCAGAGAAACAGCCTCGGCTCTAGAGGCCCATAAGTGAAAATTTTGGACTATGGTACAATCATGGATGCAATTCAATATTATAGGCCCTTAATATAATATGAAATTGTATTATAATGCATGCAAGGATCAAGCTTTCTGCTTCCCCGCCTCCCAGATGAGAGCCATGTGGGTAGATCAATGTCTTGTGGATGCTATAAGTCAAGGCTCGGCTCGCATGATGAATAAGGATGCTAGAAGGTAACCCTACACCTAATGGTGCACCTCCAAGGTTCATGCTCTCTAGTTTGTTCCTTTTTAGATGCAAGCAAAGGAACTCAAATAAGGTTCAAGCATGAACATTAAGGGAAATGTAAGTATACACAAAATCAAAGGGAAAAAGTAGTAATGCATTGGAATAAGAAATATGAATAGATGGTTACACTCTTAAAAACATGAACATGCAAACACCGACACGGAAACAATGCAAACATAATTATATTGAATGCAAAAGAATCTAATAGAATACATTGAAACAGTCTCGTGCCCAATATGTATGCTTGACACAAGTGTTCAATACAATAGAGTATCCAAATAGAAGTGCACGTGTCGTAGGTTAATTTATATTGGACCTAAGGTACCATAAGGAGTTATCCTTCTGGGTCATATGGGTTCTAAGTTTATCAATTAGGATGCACCCGGCATTACAAGTTACAAGTGATAAAACAACACCATATGCCTTTAATTCTAAAATAGGAGTTGATGACTTATAAAGTGGAACCCCGCTTCTTAAAATTAATCAAATAAACATTACAATTTTCACATAAATTGTCATGTTTCTCTGTGTCAGGCAATATGTTGGTTTAAACATGACAAGCTGGCAACATTGTAAATAACACAAACTACATCTTCTCATTTTATGGTGTCTATAACAAGATATCAGATATATCAGTCCTACCTTACAAAAAAAAGGAGTATATACTACATAACTAATTTTAGTATTAAGTAATGATGGTACGAAAACAATCTCTTTCAACTCTGAACCCGTTCAGAAAATAATAGTTTGGAAAAATCATAATGCCGTGCGGCTGAATAGGTCAAACAATAATACTAATCCTACAGAGCCCATTCTCTTAATGTTGACAAATCCAACATTTTCTTGTTTGATGCACGGATTAAAATTATCTAAAGATATGAGACAGAACATGGAAGAATCAAGCGAGGTCTGTAGCCTTTACTTATGGTTTCAGTCTTTTTTTTTCCGTTAACGATGGGTTGAAGGGGGGGTGGGGGTTCCATTAAAAAAAATTTAACAAAACATACAACAAAAAATAAGGATTATGAAGTTCATAAAATTCAACAAAAAATAAGGATTATGAAGTTCATAAAATTCAACAGGCTAGGTCATGGAACTCATACTCCCCAACTAACAAACAAATAATACAACAAAATCTAATCCTACTCATCGACCGACAAACAAGTTCCCATGTCAACCCAATCTAACCTGAATACGTCAAACATTGAGCTCATTCTCTCATTCCCTTGTTGGTTTCAGCCTTTCAGATCAACAATAATACTAATACTACAATTATAGACTCAAGCGACAGCTACAACACAGATTCAAAAGACAGCAACAACACATAAAAAAAACTAAAATCTTGAGACCTACCCATAAAACCAAGTTTTCATCACCTCCAGGCCTACTCCGGTCAATTGCTTTTCGCCCAGTAATTAATTCTAGCAGGACCACTCCAAATGCATAAACATCAGTTTTATCTGACAGTTTCCCGTGCTGAAAGTATTCCGGAGCCAAATATCTGCATAAACAACACAAAGAAAAAAGGGGTATACATTACATTGGGCTTTTGATATAGAGGAGTCCAAGAGGGTGCATCACTAATAGTTTGTACCCAAAAGTTCCTTTAACAGCCTTGCAAAGGAAAGGCAAAGAAGGTCCATGAGTCCATGTCGCCAATCCAAAATCACATAACTGTATACAGAAGAAAAGGAAACTAATAAATCAGAGTGTAAAAAATATTTCTCAACAGCCTAATCTTTTAAAAAAGAAAAAAATCTGCATGGTCTTTAAAGAACATTTATTCCAATAAAAGGTTTGGATTTAGTCTCACGTTGGGTAGGGACATGATATTTTACATTGCTAAAGACCCAAGACAATATTAAGGGGTTTCTTTTTCAAAGGTTAAAGCCTGCTTACTAACTAGTACAACTAGGCATATATCTCTGATTAGAGGGTCTCTATCAAATTCCTACTGGAAAAGGGAAGATTACGCAGCCATATGATGCTATGCAATAAGGCCTAAATTTGTGCTTATTTTTTGTATGAAATGTATGATAACATTAATTGCACACCATGGTAAAGTTTGTCCCTTTGAGTAATGCTATGTGCACAAGTTACGCTCCAAAAGCCGATGTGGCATAATCTCCACCCACCTACATATTTATAGGAAGCAATACACTTAGTGGAGATTGTGGCACATCAGCTTGTGGAATAAAACTTGTGCAGGCAACATTACCCTTGTCCCCTTAGGTGACTTTTGGCATGTGGAATGTAATTATGTAATATTCCATCTAAGGAATGATCTATATTGGGTATAATGCATCTCATTCTTGAAATTTAACATTCTTGTGTTGGGTATCTTAAACAAATTTTCAGAAATGTCAATTTTTAATCAGTTGCATGTGGAATGCAATTATGTGTTGGCCAAGATGTTCCATTCTTTATGAAAAGTTTTGGCTTGAGTCATAAACGGGATAATTGTTGGGGAGAGGGAGCCAATGATTGTTAGGGAAAAAGAGGATCTTGTTGAGTCTTCGACACAATCTATGCAAACCACCAAGCAAAACTAGATCACACCAATCACACAAAGCACACAAGAATTATCCCGGTTGGGGCTTTTGCCTTAATCCGCGGGAGAAAGAACCCGAGATGTTATTTCAACTAGGGAAGAAACAAGAATGTTACAATTCTCACTATGACCCTCCCATAATCCTAACTGGAACTTGCTTGTTATTTACAATGGAGAAATCTCTCACCATCTCAGATGAAGTACTCACTTCTTTTATTCGACACTCAATAGAATCATATCATTCTAGAAGCCGTTACAATTGATTATATAGATTTAGAGAAACCCTAGTTTAATACACTTGATACACTAACCACTCGATTACTACTATAGAGGTAACCCTGCATTAAGAGTCGTACGATCTGACTTGAAGACGAAGTTGGGCTTCTCACGAATCAGCCAGACCCGAACCCAAATACCCACCAGCACCGCATACGGTCGACCGACTCCAAAGTGCGGTCGACTGTCCCCTCGCAGGAAAACACTCTGTACAATCGGGCAGTCGCCCGACCAACAAGACGGTCAACCGCAACCTGCTCCAGTTGCTGCTGCTGACTACTACCTTCTCTATCTTCAATCATTCGCATCGATCTTTCTCTTCGCTTCATCGTCTTCTTCATCGAACATGTGTATGCAAGATATACAAACCCAACAATAATGGCATTAAGGATTAGTTGGTCTTTGTTGAATCCAGATAATATATTCTGGATTGGGTGTTGCGGTGTTGTTCTGGGTGAGGGTGGTTGCTGGACATGGTTACATGGTTTTGATCCATCAATATAGCCTAGGAGATCATAGCCAATGAATAAGGTGTGAAATTGCAACTTCCAAGAGATGTTGGAGGTGAGTTTAAGAGGGGTTCTGCAGTGACATTAATGGTGATGACAGTGTTATGAGGGTCATTGGTGTTTTGAATGGTGGTAGGAATTGAGTTGGTGATCATGGGTGTTGGAAAAAAAATGGATTGGCTATCTCTTAAAGATGCTCTGATACCATACCAGAGTTTGGAGTGAATGAACTTTCGTTCCAATGTTTTCATTGATCAAAATAAGCATATATATACAAGAGAGTAACAAAAAGTATGTTACGATCCTATAAATCAGAGTTGTTGAAACTAACTCCTAAGCACTGTTTTAAATTTCGGCCAATACGGCCGAAATTTCCTTTCGGCTAGCTTGCCGATACAAAATCATTGATTTTATATTTCATATCGTTTTGGACCAAAATGTGTAGATTTCGGCCAAAATTGCCGTTATATCTGCCGAAATCGACACACCAATGTTATTGTGAATATATAACTTTTTTTATTTTACTTTTCGCATATAAGTTTTTCAATATAGGATCTTAAGCTAAGATAATGTGAGAATTTTGTCTCTCTATTGTTTGTATATGTAAAGTCAAGTAAGTATATTAACTAATATATTTTTTCTAATCAATGCAAATTCAATTTAGTTATATAATTATATTACATTCTTTTTTTATGTTATTGTTAAATTCTGTGAATATTTACTGTGATTGATTGATGTCAATAGTTATATTATATAATATTTTATATGATAAATTTCATGTAGAACATTCAATATCTTGTTTAGTAACAAAAAAGTATGTTTATTGAGTGTCCGAAATGACCATCCGAGATGATCATATTTCCCCGATATCTCCTCCGATAACTCCGATCCGAGACGAAATACCCCTTGCTACCCTTGCTGAGATGAGTCCGAAATGTGAGATTTAAAACCTTGCTCCTAAATCTGTTATGTACATCTAATAAGCCTTTTTAAATAATGCAAAGATAAAAAAAAAAAATCAAAATTAAGTTGCTAAAACTAAGGAGATGATCTGATCTTCTCTTACCAGTCATCCCAAAATCCAAACTCACTGACGGGAATCAGATTCCCCCTATCATGGTATTCTAATCCATGGTAAATTTTTATTCCTAGGTTTCTAAATTATAAGTTCTGTAAAACACGACAATTCAGATGCAAATTAGAGATAACCATCCAGATAATTAAGTACCAGGTGCTCCTTGGTTTCCTATTATTTCCTACTTGCTTGTAGTGTTATTGTTCTATGCTATAATCCACTGCACTAAAAAGATCACAGAAGGTCTACACAACTAAGTAAATAAAAGATGGTTGTAGCATAAAAGAAATGTGCATCAAGCAATCAACAACAACAACAACAACAAAATCTCACTTTTGAGGTTTTGTTGGAAGAGAGGAGGATATTCGAAGGCTTAATGTCTCGATGAACCACACACTTATCAGTTCCATAGTGCAAGTACTCAATAGCCTGTGCCACCCCCATCGCCACTTTATACCTCGTCTCCCACGATAACAACTTCCTCTTCTTTGAAAGCCCTATTCATTACAATGGAAACAGATATAATGCATGCATAATGTCTAACATATAGGAACCAAGGGGATGCAGGCAGAGAAGGCAGGTACCTTGAGAATGAAGACAGTGATCCAAACTGCCACCAGAAACATACTTATAGACAAGAAAGAGGCCCTCTTGGTCAACACAAAAGCCCAGTAAAGGGACAATATTTGGATGGTGAAGCGAGCTTGCTATCATAAGTTCCCTGCAAAAAGCCTTGGCGCTCTCACGGTCTTGCCCTTCTACTCTCTTTATTGCTACTGCACTTCTCGGGCCCAGCCCAATTCTCCCTTTGTACACTCGACTGTGTGGGCCCCTTCCCAGCTCCCTCCCTAATAACAATTAGTATCCAACAAATTAGACATTAAATCATTTGTTGTCTAGAAAAAAAGCGTTAAATAAAGTCCCATGGGTATGTAGTATTGACAGTGTTATCAATATTAGCATCATATTTGCAACATGAAGCCACAAGCTTGAAGGATTCCTCTTACACAATCATGCAAGAATTCATTTTAGAAAAAATAAATCTGGAGTGTGCTTATTGACTTTCTATTTTATTGCCCAAGGATAAGGCAAACATTATGTTCAACAAATTAAATTTGTTCAAAAGGCAAAACAAATATACTCAACATTATGCCCAACATTATAAGGCCAACAACATAGTTGTAGATGTCATGAGTCCTCTACGACATACATACCTAGATCACATTTGTTTTCTCCAAAGGTTAAATCACTTAAAAAGGACATAACAAAGCACTCATAATTCACAATTAAAACTGATCGTGACATCTAAACATTGGGTTCTTTCTCACATTTGATCAGTTCACTGGCATGGAGGACCTTAATTTCATATTTTAAGCACCTAAACATCTTCCGTTCTTTGGGCAAAATGAAGTTATCATCCAACCTCTAAAGTATCATATATCTTCTATACCTCATGGTGCTCATTCCAATCCTGGCACCAAATGCAAAACAAAGTGAAACTACTAATTGAGTAATTGCCTATCATTGCTCACTACCCAAAACCTTTAGCTCACCAAAATAGTAATTTAATTTCTTTAAACACCTATAATGAAATTTTCCAAATAAGCTCTTCAACTTGAAACACCAA
This sequence comes from Hemerocallis citrina, assembly GCA_017893485.1. Taxonomy (NCBI): domain Eukaryota; kingdom Viridiplantae; phylum Streptophyta; class Magnoliopsida; order Asparagales; family Asphodelaceae; genus Hemerocallis; species Hemerocallis citrina. The sequence continues at coordinate 181,596,030 of CM030360.1, forward strand.
ATAAATAGAACAACCACTTTGAACCAGAAATATACCAAGAATCCCTTAATCAACCAAGTTGTAACACCAACTGCTACTACACTCATTTAAAATAGACCTACCATTGCCCATTTGCTAAACCTTTCGCTAGCTCAAAAAATAAAATAATAGAATAATAAAAATAAAAATAAAGTTTCCTCAAACATCTACATCAAAATTTTCCAAATAAGATCTCCAACAATCAACACCAATTTCAATTAAACGAACCACTGTGATCCAAAGACCAACAACTATAGCAATAATCACAACTACATCAACAATATCCTCAGTAGCATTATCATCCTCTTGATTTCTACCCAAAACTCCATCGGACCATCAGCCAATTCACATAAAACACCTTCAGTAACGAATGAACACTTAAAACATCTCGGACAATAGCAACCACAAAAAATCCTGTATCCCAAAATTTTGAGTCGGCTACATGAACTCTTCTCCTCCACTTGACTCTATCAAGGGCAACCTTCTTCGCCAAATTAACACATTGCAACTCCCTATTAATAGCTTCAACCCAAGTCCGTATGCGACTTCCCCTAGTCCTCTTAGCTCCCGTAACTACTATCCTATTGATTTACCTTTAACATCTAATGCGTTATACAATTACCCTAAAAAACACTCAAACAGCAAAAATTATACCTCTAGAGAAACCCCGAGTAGCGGCCTGGATCTGGGCATAGCTAAACCTCACCAGCAACCCCACCACCGGTAAAATGTTCCTCTCCAATGACTCCAACCTCTTCCACTTCCTCCTCTCCCTCACCCCCATCTCCTCCCCTTCCTCCTCCACCTCATCCTCCAAGTTCACCAACAGCACCACAGCCGCCGCCGCCGTCTCCAAACCACCTCCCACCTTCACTCCAGCTTCTTCAGCCTCAGCCTGTGACCCAAAACTGAACCTAAAAGAAGAATGCACAGAATGCAGCTCCTCACTCATGACTCCCCTTTCCCCCCCATCTACATTCCCTTCTGCTAACAACCCACCACCCATTTCCTCCTCAATTGACTTCCCTTTTCTTCTCCTTCTCATTTTCCAACCCCTTCTTCTCATTATGGATAGGATTATGCTCAAACCCAAAACCATCTTCTTGTACTTCACTTCTTGTTGCTCTAGTTCTAATGGGTCAATTTGGGTGGTGTCTTTGAGGGGTTTTGGGGAGATGCTAATAATGCTATGATAACAACCCATTGGAGTGATTCAAGTATAAAGGTTGAGGAATCAAACCAAAATGGTGAAAGCTAAAGCAGGTGAGGGGGGGGCTTTGTTCTCTTTTTGCAGCTTTTTTTTATATTTTGTTTTCGTTTTTTTTAAAGCTTTGCTTGTGTGAAGAGAAAGAAAGGATATTCTACTTTCTTACTTGGCTAAATTTCAGAAAACCCCTAGCCTTTCTCACATTTGTTTCAATAGTTTGCCCGACATATTGTACCAAAAAAATGATACATCAAATCAAAATCAAATCGATTGCCTGGAGTTTAAAGGTCATCCCTCCAGCTTTTATTTACAGTTTGCCCATTGACAAATAATTTTAAATAATGAAAACACTTCCTTCCTAATAATTGTATCTTGTACAGAGCTGTCGAGTTAGTGTTAAACAGATTAGAACCTTTTCTTATTAAGGGGGAATTAGTGAAACAAGTAAATTGATTCTCGCTGACAAATTGGGGGTTATCCAAAATTTATCCTTCTTAGTTTCCTGATTTTCTTTTATATATTTTCCTTCAATTTTTTATTATTTTTCATTTTATTTTTCTTCTATTTCGATTTAGCCTTAATCACAATAGCAACAATGGTGCAAATGGGATTAATCTAACATTGATGAGGGGAGCGTCAAAAGGTGGTCAATGGTTCTGAAAAAGGAAAGATGATGTATTAAACGGATTAAAAAAATTAAATGGGCATAATTAATTTTGATTAAAGTTTAAAAAGCTTTGTGGTATGAAGAGTGTGACAAACTAGATCTTGGTTGTTTACAGATAACTAGTATAATGTACGTGCAATGTACATTTATAAAAGTATATTCATCAAATTAAATGAATATATATATATATCGAATAAGAAAAGAAATAATTTATATTTGAATGTTTTGATTTAGACTATATGTGCGGTGCACGCTTATATTTGTTAGATATAATTTGAACATGTATTGCACGGGTTTGTTTGGTTACAAAGTTAGGGTTTGTTTGGTTACAAACCCCAACTCTCATATTAAAATAGTAGAGATTACATATTATATTATAAATAGATAGATAAATAGTAATTTACACGTGTGATGCACATTTATTATAGGGTTTTTAACATGTATACCCCTAACAAATATTATAATATCATATATGCCCCTCACAAATGTATATTTTCGTTTATGTCCCTAACAATTTGGACATTATTTCATATTTACTCCTATGTTAGATATCACTAAGTTAACCATGATTTACCCTTACGACACAAATATAAATCAAATTAAAAGATTAGATTAGACAATCAAATGATAAAAGATTTAAGAGTTTTAGGGAAAATAAATGAGGAAGCTTATAATCTATCATTAAAAAATAAGATTGATGTCAATTTTGGAGAAGTACCGTTAGGAATAATGAAGATGCACTGTTAGTTTGTCCATTTCCTAAAAAAAATGAAGAAATTTTGAGACAAGTCAATGAGTCTCGGTTGGATTAACAATTGTCCGGATTACAAGGATGAAAAAGATAAAGTTTGAATGGTAGAGAATGAAATATTTCAGTCATTTTTCATCAAGTCCATTTTAAAAATCTGAAAATTCTCCATCGTTTTGAGTTTTTTTAACTAGAAGGGTAATTAAGAAATGTGGTATATATTATAGGGGACAAATACGAAAATACATATTTGTGAGGGGCATACATGATATTCATGTATTTGTTAGGGGCAGGGCATACATGTTAAAAACCCTTTATTATATTAAAAAAATTAAAGTAAAAATCTGACGTAGTTCGAACCTGAGACCTCCTTCATATTAGTTATGCACGTGCAATGCACGGGTTGGTAGATTGACAAATGACATCAAGGTCTTCTCCCATTATAATATTAGAGATTAGATATTAGAGATATCAAATTTGAACCCACACAATATCACATGGACTGAATGTACAAGAGCCCTAAGAGTCCGTCTGGTTCATTGTTTTGGAAATTTATTTTAAATTTTATTTTTTAAAAAAAATTATAAAGTTATTTGTCAGCAAAGTAATTGAAGTAGGAAACATATTATATGAGGAAGCAGCATATCTATCTTTAAGTTCAACCATCACCTTCTTGATCATTAGCTTGAACTTACCTGGAATGTGTATAGTTTGTTAGAAACACTGCATAGAGTTTTTTTTAACTTCGGCATCACTTTTAAATGCTTGTAATAGTTATGCAAGGACATGATCATATAGGTTTTATAGAGCTTACCCTAATCTCATAACCACTATGAGCATGTCTAAATACAATGGTAACCCAAGTGCAGGTATGAAGGTATATACAATATCATTAATCTAAACATTTGTTTGTCTGAGACTCAGTTTGCAATTGAAATACCTCTTATTATTATTTCAACCAAAATGTAATACATGAAATTCTCAAAACTCTAATCCAAACTAATCATTTCTTTTATCTCCACTTTATCTTCTCATTGCACATTCATAAAAAAAATGGATCAATAACAAATTTACTTTAGCTGTCTTTCTTGAGTGGAGAGTTTGCACCCTTCACTGGTAAACTCCAGTCATCTCAATCCTATATCCAAACATATACTAAAAGTTCTTATATGTTATGTTATCCATGGTTTCTAATAACCAGTTAAGGGAACACTTCATGATAGTATATTCTTGTCATGCCCCGCTTTCCAAAAAGAAGATACGGTATATGGATATGTGACTAAGTCCAGCGAATGGCTTTCACCATTCATAAGCTGTCAGGATCTTTACAATGAGTACAAGTATAAACAAGAGATATACAAGAGAAATAATCAACCACGCATGCATAACTGAATTAATATAGTCAACATGATTACTTGAAACAAGAAGCAAGAATACTGAATTTCAAATAATCACGTCTGGAACAAAACACAAGTCTGGGATAAAATGCCCAATACAAATATCTATGAAACAAATTACAATTATTCAAGATAAGCAACAAGAAATAAATAGATATAGCAAGAACTCTAGCCAACTAGAATCTTTGATCATCTACTCCATCGGACAGCTGATCACCATAATCTGCAATTTAATAAATTGCAGAAAAAGGAAAGAGAAACAAAATGCCCGTCAATGCAAGTTACGGACCGCTTGTAGTGCAGACAGTAAGTACAGAAGGAAACAAATAGACAAGAATAGAGTGACAGTGGAAGCAAGTATAGCATGGAAAGATGTAACAACAAAATAGAGTAACTAACTCTATGTCAAGAACAGAACAAGTAGCATGGCAAGATAAACGAGTGCAAGTGGCATGTAACAAGTGTCAAGTATCTTGTAAACGAGTAAAAAGTAATAAGTGTCAAGTATCAAGTATCATGTACAAGTAACAAGTCGCAAGTGTTATGTGATCATATTGTTTTTAAGTCTTGTATTTAGTCCTATCTAGGTAGCACTTCAAGCGTCCTAAATTTTACCACATGGTTGCTACATTTATGCAATTTACATTTTAGATTTCATAGTGGATCATAGAAGGCAGTGTACTCAGGGACAAGCTCCAAGTATTAAGTATCAAGCTCAAGTATCAAGTATCAAGTTCCAAGTATCAAGTATTACGTGTTAAGTGAGCAAGTGTCATGTATCATGTATCAAGTGTCATGTATCATGTGTCAAGTATCAAGCTCCAAGTATCAAGTAGGATCTATGAATCCTCTTCCGAGTACACGTTTTTGTATTCTCCACTATTAGATCTTTCCCTTTAAACTCCGGCTTAGTTTCTTGTTATTACTATTCGAGCAAGCATGGATGTGCACAAATAAGTCAAGAAACATGGTAAGATGACAAGGAACAAGTAAAAGTTGAATAAAGGACACGAACGGGTGATGAAAGACTCAAAATAGACTAAGACAACGAAAATTCTAGTTCTGGACAGCAAGACAATACTGCACCAAATATGAGATTTTCGTTGCCAAAAACATGCAAATCTGGATCTGTCAGAAAATCTAGAAAATAGACTCTCGGCCGAATCAAAAAAATATATAAAAGTCATATAATAATCACGGAAACAAGGCTCAAAATAGAATCATATACAGAAAACATGTTCAGCCAGAAATCACAAGGTTTTATTCACAAGCATGAAAATGGCATAAAAGCTTACTGATTAAATCCAAAAAAAATCTGGGTATTCCCTAGTATGTCTAGTATCAGTAAATATAATTTCATAATATTCCAACATGGATAACATAGTCAAATAAAACCAGAAGACAGCAAGATACGGCAAATTTGTAAATCTGAAACTCTTGACATAGTAGTACTAAAACAGCAATAGATTACAAAGTATAAATCAAAATCCAAATCCGTCAAAAGGGTGATAAAATAGATACAGTAGAATATATTTCATATTCACAAAGTTTTTACCAAAAGCAAATAAAATTAGGTTGAAATTTAGGTTCTTTACTAAACAACATGAAAATTCTAGAAGTATAGTAGTTGTTTGCAAATATAGAATAGTTTGTAAAGTCATCGAATTATTCCAAAAAAATTTGGGGTTAATCCGAGTCAAGTCTAGTTATACTCAGAAATATATTAGGTCTAAATTTTATGTTTAACATCAGTATAAAAATAAATAACTCTACAGAATTCGCATAAAACCGAATCTGGAATTTTCTATACATCTGTAGTAAAACAGCAATAACTTGCAACTCACAAATCGAAACTGAGATCTGTCAGAAATTATGAAAAATAGATAGAGAGATCTACGATTCATATTCACAAATAAATTTGATTTACTGACCTCAACAGTGTCTAAAATACTGAACAAAAATGGGACAATAGCAAAAACAGAAATCCTCATATGCATTAAATCGACTAGTTCATGTGCAACAAATCCAAATAAAAAAAAACACAAGCATGGTATAATAGATGTCCAAGCAACATGGTATGTGGTGTTTAACAAGTCTACAACAAGATATACTACGACTAACACATCATACATACAAGATCATACAACACATTATGGATCACGAATAACATACATATATGCAACAAGAATTAATTATTTCCAGGTTATTTCATGACGTGTGTGTAACGAGATAACTACGGATGGACCAACAAATAAAGACGATATCTAATAAGGAATTTGCACAAGAATGAATCTAGAGACGAAAGCTACACTACAGGTGGTATTTAGTACTTGTATTATACAACAAAAGAAATACAAGTTACTTGCCTTGAAATTGATATAAAAAATGATGCAAAGAACGAGAATAACGGGAATGGATTTCCGGGCAACGAACACAATAACACGTGCAAATCCCATGCACATGCAACACAAGAGAAAAAGAGAGGCAATCGGCATGGCCAACGGACGGCGAGGACAGAAGACAGCGACGGCGGGGTTGTCGCTCTCGCTATTGTTGCTATCTGACGATGGAGGGAGGTAGCACGGGGAGGCATTGAGGGCTGACGCAACGTCGGGAGGAGACACAGGCCGAGAGGGCGTTGTGTTGATGTTGTCACTACTGCGGGAGGGGGCAGCACTGTGATGCAGCACTGCTGCTGGCTGACGTCGGGACAGGGAGACAGGGGGTGCTGCAGATCGGGTGGAGCACAGGGTGGAGGCAGGACATGGAGCAATGCTGGATGGGGAGTCGGGATTTAGCGGCTATGGTTTTTGTGGATGTAACAGGGTTAAGTAAAAAGTGGGGGTTATATATATAGGAGGTGATATGCATATTAGGGTTTAGGGTGTGTGACGGGTAGGGTATAAGAGATATTGGGTTTTAAACCTAATAAGAATAGGATTGAGTTAAATGGGTTGTAGGGTTTAAAGATCCACAAGAAATAGAAATGAGGTATTAATAGGATCCAATAAAATATAGGATGATCCAATTAATGAGATAGGAACAAAAATAAATAAATAAATTAGGACATGAACAATTTATTAATGAAAATAAAAAATAATAGCCCGATCAATTAGAGATGAAACAATAGGTAGACAATAGAATCAAGAAGATCAATTTAAAGGAGACAAAACAAATAGATGAATATATTGAGAACGAAGATCCAATACACGATTCAAAAAGGAGTAGGAGAATACAAAATGAATAAATACTTAAAAAGAAAAATATATCTAAAATACAGAAAATGAAAAACATGGGTTACAAATCCTACCCACCTATCAAGAAGAATTTTGTCCTCGAAATTCAAACAAGATTTACATAGGGTAACCCAGAAAAGAAAACAAAGAACAAAACAAACAGCTACTCAAACAGATGATGAAACTTCTGCTGGATCTCCTCCTCCAACTCCCAAGTCAACTCACCTAGCGAATGAGGATTCCCAGAAACATGAACCAGCTTGATGACCTTGTTCTTCAGCACTTTCTCTTGCCGGTCTAAGATAGTAACTGGTGGGATCTCATAAGTCAAATCCGGCTGCACGGTCAACTTAGAATAGTCAATCACGTGGCTCTCATCGCGGATATATCTCTTGAGTTGTGAGACACGGAAAAATATTATGCACCCCTGATAAAGCCGGTAGCAATGTAAAATGATAGGCCACTTTGTCTACTCGTTCCATGATATCAAACGGTCCAATAAACCTAGGGCTGAGCTTGCCCCCACCACCAAACCAAATGACACCTCGCCACGGCGATACTTTTAGGAAAACATGGTCACTAACCTCAAACTCCAAAGCTCTCCAATGGACATCTGCCCATCTCCTCTGCCTGTCCTCAGCTGCCTGAAGATGCTTCCTGATCTGAGTCACCGCATCAACTATCCTGGTGATCAACTTCGGACCCAATAACTTTCTCTCACCAATGTCATCCCAGCACACCGGTGATCTACACTTCCGCCCATAAAGTGCCTCAAACGGTGCAGCTTTAATACTAGCTTGAAAGTTGTTATTGTACGATGTAAATGGCCCTCACATGATCCACCGAACTGCAACACACAGGACCTCAACATCTCCTCTAGAGTCTGGATGGTCCTCTCAGACTGTCCATCTGTCTGAGGATGAAAATCTGTACTGTACTTCAATTTACTCTCCAAACTACTCTGAAGACTTTCCCAAAACTGAAACCTGAACCTGTATCCCTGTCGGATACAATACTGGATGGAACCCCATGAAGTCTGACGATCTCTTACATGTACTTCTCAACTAGGCTCTCAGTAGACTGTCCGACTCGAAAGGGAATGAAGTGAGCACTCTTCGTCAGTCGGTTGACAATCACCCAAATGGCATTGTGTCCCTTAGGACTTCTCGGCAAAGCAGTCACAAAATCTATAGTGATGTGTTCCCACTTCCACTCCGGAATGGGAAGTGGTTGAAGAAGTCTGGTGGTTCTCTGATGCTCTTTCTTCACCTGCTGGTAGATCAAACACTGAGACACAAACCTAGCCACAGCCTTCTTCATACCATGCCACTAGAAATGAAGCTTCAAGTCCCGGTACATCTTAGTACCTCCAGGATGGATAGAATATGATGACTGGTGGGCTTCCTCAAGCAACCTCTGACCAACTTCACCCTTCAGGACACACAACCTGGATCCAAAACAAAGCGATCCATCAGCATGAATAACCATGTCCATTCTGGAACCAGCCTCAACTTTTGCTCTCAAACCTTGCAACTGCTCATTACTAGCCTGAGCCTCTTTAATCTAATCGATAAGAGATGACTGAAGCTGAAGCAGCAAGCGACTCTGATCAGAACTCAACAACAACACATCCAACTATAACTTCCACATCTGCTCAACTAAATCTCTCTGCTGAGTCAGAAACATGGCTGTCAGTCTCCTGCTCAAAGCATCCGGTACCATGTTGATCTTGCCGGGATGATACTGCAAATTGATATCATAGTTGGCCATAAGCTCCAACCAACGCCTTTGCCTCATATTCAATTTATTTTGGGTGAAGACATACTTGAGACTTTTGTGGTCTGTAACGATCTCTACTCGGTCTCCAAGTAAATAATGTCTCCACAGCTTCAAAGCAAAGATCACTGCCACTAACTCCAAATCATGAGTCGGATAGTTCCTCTCATGCGGCCTCAACTGCCTTAATGCATAAGAAACAACTTGGCCCATCTGCATCAGAGCTGCCCCAAGACCCTTGCCAGAAGCGTCATAGTGAACTACAAATCTGCCTGAATCATCTGGAATAGTCAACACTGGCGCTGACATCAACCTGTTCTTCAACTCAGCAAATGCCTCACTACAAGCCTCAGACCAACAGAACTTCTGATCCTTCCCTATCAGCTTCGTTAAAGGTCCTGCTGTTGGGTTTCGGGGCACAAACGCAGCGAAAAAAAAAATCCGAAACCCTAACCCTAGGATCCGTGTACAAGACATGGCTGATTATGGAGAAACGAAATTTTACCTTTTAAGAGCTTTACGAAGGCTGAAAGATGGAGGTCTAATCACCACGCAACCCTTGTAGCAAGATCCGTGTCTCTAAAGCAGTCCACACGAACGTCCGATCGTCCAACGATCAAGGGAGCCGGTACTAGCCGATGATGCTTGCCTCTATCTCTCTCTCTCTCTTGCCTCTCAACAGTTGGAGCGGCTAGGGTTTTCTATGGAAAACGAATTTGCCAAAAGATAAAACCTAAACCAATACATCTCTATGTATTTATAAGAGAGAATGAGGTGGGCTTAACCCTAATCGGTTTGGCCAAACTGATTTGGTTTAATGATAACTGATTTGGTTTAATGATTTAAATTCGAATTATACTTTAATTAATCAAGTCCAACTCAATTAAATAACTAATTTCGAATTTATAATCATTTAATTTAAATTCCGAATTTAAATTAAAACTCCTTTTAAACGTTCTAAGTGTGTGACCCTTTAGGTTATTATTACGTTGGCAATAATTTTATTATCTAATAATAAAATTATAAACAATGAGCGGCATCTAGTAATACATCATTGCTACCCAAGTAATAATAATAATTGGTGATTCAATTAAACCTTTCGTGACTAATGTCTCCGTATAATATAATCCTTTTAACCTTGATATTATAGATTAAACTAGAGGCATGGTTCGTGTCATCCTCTTAATAATTTAATCTTTATTTTCTTGATCGATGAGTAGACTATTCAAACAAATCAATATTTGAGCATGGTCATGCATTTCATAGTCTCACTCAAACAAGAGGCCGATAATATCGCTCCTAAAATTAGGAGGGTTAAATTCCATCTAGATCATTCACATTTCTCACACGATTCATAATGAACCCAATACTATCTTTATCATTACCCGATTAAAGATAACTTTTGATAGAATCAAAGTACATTAATTCTCGTGTAGAAATATAATGATTTCAGGTCAGAGGACCATTACACCATTATCACAGTGAGATTTCTTATGACACTTATCCATGTTGAATCTCACAGTGGGTCTGTCCAGTACAATGTACTCTTACATTTACCTATGTATTGATTTTAGTATCTCTATACTAATGACCCATGAGAGGTGGTCATCAATCAATCAATATACTAGTCTCAATGTATTATTACTGTCCTAATTATAATAATACTCGACTAGGGACATTTAAGATTATTATACTATATATAATCTCATGTTCATATAGTTCGTATTAATAATCTAAGGACATTTATCATGCTAACATTTATAACGCAGTAAATACGAAGCATAATAAATTATTAATATAATCAAATAGAACATAATGTCAATAATACTGATTACATAATATCATTGTATTGCCTCTAGGGCACCTACACTAATAATCTCCCACTTGCACTACAGCCAATCACTCATGTATCGAATACCAATAGAACTAGTGTGACCCTCGTGCTTCTGCTGCGACAAAGCCTTAGTCAGTGGGTCAGCTACGTTATCATTTGTTTGCACTTTACATATATGTATATCTCCTCGTTCATTAATCTCACGAATAAGGTGATATCTTCTAAGTATATGTTTTGCCCTGGAGTGCGATCTTGGTTCCTTTGCTTGTGCTATGGCTCCGCTGTTATCGTAATAAAGATCGATAGGATCTGCGATCGATGGAACCACACCAAGCCCTGTGATGAAATTTCGGATCCAAACTGCCTCCTTAGCTGCTTCGCAAGCACCAATATACTCAGCCTCCATTGTAGAATCAGCTACTGTTTCTTGCTTTGAACTTTTCCAGCTTACAGCACCTCCGTTGAGACAAAACACGAAACCAGACTGGGATATAGAATCATCCTTGTCTGTTTGGAAACTAGAATCAGTGTAACCTTTTACCACTAGTCTCTCTTCTCCCCCATATACCAAGAATGAATCTTTAGTCCTCTTCAAGTACTTAAGAATATTCTTGACAGCTGTCCAGTGACCTTCACCTGGATTAGACTGGAACCTGCTCGTCATACTCAAAGCATACGACACATCAGGACGAGTACATATCATTGCATACATGATAGATCCAATTGCAGAAGCATATGGAATCTTACTCATGCGGTCCTTTTCATCCAATGTTTTAGGACTATTGTCACTCGAGATCGATATCCCATGAGACATCGGGACAAATCCCCTTTTAGCATCTTGCATCCCAAAACGATGCAGTACTTTGTCAATATATGTACTCTGACTTAGGCCGATCAATCTTCTGGATCTATCTCTATAGATCCTGATCCCTAATATATAGGTCGCCTCGCCTAAATCTTTCATGGAGAAATTTTTTCCCAACCAAGTCTTAACAGCCTGTAGAGAAGGTATGTCATTCCCGATAAGTAATATATCATCAACATATAATACTATGAATGCTACGTGGCTCCCACTAACCCTTTTGTAAACACAAGATTCATCTTCGTTTTGAATAAAGCCAAATTCCTTGACTGTCTGGTCAAAACGAATATTCCACCTCCTTGAGGCCTGCTTCAGTCCATAAATGGATCGACGCAACTTACATATCCTTCTAGCATCCCTTGGACTGACAAAACCTTCAGGTTGTGTCATGTACACATCCTCTTCAAGGCTCCCATTAAGGAAGGCTGTTTTGACATCCATCTGCCAGATCTCATAATCATGATAAGCTGCTATTGCAAGCAAAATCCTAATGGATTTGACCATAGCTACAGGTGAAAAAGTTTTATCATAGTCAATACCATGAATTTGTTTGAAACCTTTTGCAACCAACCTAGCTTTATAGGTCTGAACATTTCCTTCCATGTCGATTTTCTTTTTGAAAACCCATTTGCACCCTATAGGTTTTACCCCTTCAGGTGGATCAACCAAAGTCCATACTTGGTTATCATACATGGAATCCATTTCAGATTTCATGGCTTCTAGCCATCTCTCAGAGTCAGGACTGTTCATAGCATCTTGGTAGGTGAGGGGCTCATCTTGATCTATGAGCATCAAATCACCATTTTCTATTAAGAGAAATCCATAATATCTCTCAAATTTTTGACGAATCCTACCAGATCTACGAACAATCTGTGTTTCTTGAGCAGTGTCATCTTGAATATTATCTTGAATATCCTGCTCAAGTTCCAATTCAGGTTCAACATTATCTTGTGGGTCTCGAGCTACATCGAGTTCTATTTTCCTCCCACTGTTTCTTTTGAAGACTAGCTCTCGTTCAAGAAATACAGCAGTGCAAGAAACAACTATTTTGTTCTCGGTCGGATTATAGAAGAAGTAACCCTTAGTTTCCTTCGGGTACCCCACAAAATAACACTTGTCTGATTTTGGTGCAAGCTTGTCAGAGATCATACGTTTCACAAACGCTTCACATCCCCATATTTTCATAAATGACATGCTTTGACGTTTCTCAGTCCATATCTCATATGGAGTCTTTTGAACCGCTTTAGTTGGAACTCGGTTTAGTGTATATGCAGCCGTTTCTAGGGCATAACCCCAGAAACTTATTGGAAGATCAGCATGACTCATCATCGATCGTACCATGTCCAACAAGGTACGATTTCTCCTTTCAGAAATCCCATTCCATTGTGGTGTTCCAGGAGGAGTGAGTTGTGATACTATACCACACTCCTTTAAGTAATTCTTAAAATCATGGCTTAAGTATTCACCTCCTCGATCAGATCGAAGAGTTTTAATACTTCCGCCTATTTGCTTTTCTACTTCAGCTTTAAATTCTTTGAACTTTTCAAAGGATTCAGATTTGTGTTTCAAAAGATACACATATCCGAATCTACTGAAATCATCAGTAAATGTTATGAAGTAATAAAAGCCACCTCTTGCCATAGAACGCATTGGACCACATACATCACTATGTATCAGTTCTAATCGTTCGTTGGCCCTTTCACCTTGTTTAGTAAAAGGAGCTTTTGCCATTTTACCAAGTAAACAAGCATCACATTCATCGTATGATTCAAAATCAAACTTATCCAAAAATCCATCTTTATGTAGTTTGGATATGCGATTCTCATTTATATGGCCTAATCGACAATGCCAAAGGTATGTTTGATTTGAGTCATTTGCTTTAAGACGTTTATTCATATTATAGACGGGAGTATAATCAAGATCAAGAACATATAAACCATTAAATAAACGCGCTACACCATAAGTTAAATCATTTAAACCAAAAGAGCAACAATTGTCTTTTATTATAAACGAAAAACCCTTCTTGTCCAAACAAGAAATAGAAATAATGTTTCTGCAAATCGCAGACACGTAATAACAGTTCTCAAGTTCTAAAATAAGCCCAGAGGGCAACGATAAAAAATAAGTCCCTACGGCCATAGCAGCAACCTTTGCTCCATTGCCAACGCGTAGGTCGATCTCTCCCTTTGCCAAAGATCTACTCCTTTGAAGTCCCTGCACATTAATACAAATGTGAGAACCACATTCAGTATCCAATACCCAAGATGTAGGAGTAGATAAATTGACTTCTATAACATAAATACCTGAATCAGAAATATTCAGAGATTTCACGTTCTTCAGACTTTCCAAATAAGCTGGACAGTTTCTCTTCCAATGACCTGGTTTCTTGCATCGGTGACAATCACCCTTATCAGGTTTAGCAACACCACCTTTAGGCTTGAGAGCCTTCTTGAAAGTGGGCTTGGAAGGAGCAACTGCATTAGATCCAATCTTTTTCTTGCCCTTCCATTTCCCCTTTCCCTTAGCACCTTTATTGCCCACCATCATTATGGGAGCATTCACAGGTGCCTTTTGCATGTTGGCTTCGGTGGTTCTTAATAGTGCCAACAATTTAGTGGGTGTTTTGTCTTGCTCGGTCATGGTGAAAGTCATAATAAACTGGGCATAGTTGCTGTTCAAAGATTGTAAGATAATATCTATTTGAGCCTCTCGAGAAAGCCCGGAGCCCAAACGGTCTAGGTATTCAAAATACCCAATCATCTTCAGAACATGCGGTCCAACCGGGTTATTTCCTTGCTTGCAGTTAAAAAGTGCTTTGTACGTATTGAACCTTTCTTGACGAGCCTGTACTTGAAACATCGTCTGAAGATGCTCAAGCATAGCATGAGCATCCATATGCTCATGCTGCTTCTGAAGCTCAGCACTCATAGTTGCAAGCATGAGACAAGCAACATCCTTTTCTACATGATCCTTTTCAAGCTAATGAAAGGATCGAGGTCAATCTATGGTGGAAAATATAAATACAATTACATGTCTTCATTCTCCTTGGTTGCTCCACTTCTTGGATCGTCCTTCAATCTTCAAGTACATTATATTGAATAATTGAAAACAACCTATACTAATGTACTTACATAATAAAACTCGAGTTACATTCGAGATTAGACAATTACAAGAATGAAGAAAACGACATGCAAGTCGTATTTATAAAACCAAAACCATAAACCATTAATCTAAGGGTCTTAAGGCCATAACCAGCACCATGCTCAAGTAAACAATTAAGAACACACACAAAAAAAAATATACAGCAGGGTTTCGGGGGCGGCAGCCCCCGGGAGGGGTCCGGGGGCGGCTGCCCCTGGCTGGGGTCGAGCTGCCAGGTCAGCTCGAAATCAGAAATTTTTTTAATTCCAGAAGACTATCCCTATTCAAAAATCATCGATTTCGAACAACAGATCATATCTTTTAGTCTCTGCCGCCACTGCATCATATACAGTTCCGGAACCATGTATCATATACATTCATATCACATCCCAGTTTACAGATCGTGTCCAAACACAATCTGTCCATCAGTTTATATCACCATATAAACCAAACATCATGCATAACATACAAAATCGCTTACTGATTAGTCATGGCAGATTGTAAAACATACCTGTATCATCAAATCACAATATATAGCATAACAGAATCATATATGATCGACATAACATATTATAATCGACATATCATATAACCGTATCAAGGCAGATTCATAAAACATGCATACATGCATCGAATGCAGTAAACACGTAACCAAATCAGCCCCTTATACATGCTGCTCTGATACCATTGTTGGGTTTCGGGGCACAAACACAGCGAAAAAAAATCCGAAACCCTAACCCTAGGATCCGTGTACAAGACATGGCTGATTATGGAGAAACGAAATTTTACCTTTTAAGAGCTTTACGAAGGCTGAAAGATGGAGGTCTAATCACCACGCAACCCTTGTAGCAAGATCCGTGTCTCTAAAGCAGTCCACACGAACGTCCGATCGTCCAACGATCAAGGGAGCCGGTACTAGCCGATGATGCTTGCCTCTATCTCTCTCTCTCTCTTGCCTCTCAACAGTTGGAGCGGCTAGGGTTTTCTATGGAAAACGAATTTGCCAAAAGATAAAACCTAAACCAATACATCTCTATGTATTTATAAGAGAGAATGAGGTGGGCTTAACCCTAATCGGTTTGGCCAAACTGATTTGGTTTAATGATAACTGATTTGGTTTAATGATTTAAATTCGAATTATACTTTAATTAATCAAGTCCAACTCAATTAAATAACTAATTTCGAATTTATAATCATTTAATTTAAATTCCGAATTTAAATTAAAACTCCTTTTAAACGTTCTAAGTGTGTGACCCTTTAGGTTATTATTACGTTGGCAATAATTTTATTATCTAATAATAAAATTATAAACAATGAGCGGCATCTAGTAATACATCATTGCTACCCAAGTAATAATAATAATTGGTGATTCAATTAAACCTTTCGTGACTAATGTCTCCGTATAATATAATCCTTTTAACCTTGATATTATAGATTGAACTAGAGGCATGGTTCGTGTCATCCTCTTAATAATTTAATCTTTATTTTCTTGATCGATGAGTAGACTATTCAAACAAATCAATATTTGAGCATGGCCATGCATTTCATAGTCTCACTCAAACAAGAGGCCGATAATATCGCTCCTAAAATTAAGAGGGTTAAATTCCATCTAGATCATTCACATTTCTCACACGATTCATAATGAACCCAATACTATCTTTATCATTACCCGATTAAAGATAACTTTTGATAGAATCAAAGTACATTAATTCTCGTGTAGAAATATAATGATTTCAGGTCAGAGGACCATTACACCATTATCACAGTGAGATTTCTTATGACACTTATCCATGTTGAATCTCACAGTGGGTCTGTCCAGTACAATGTACTCTTACATTTACCTATGTATTGATTTTAGTATCTCTATACTAATGACCCATGAGAGGTGGTCATCAATCAATCAACATACTAGTCTCAATGTATTATTACTGTCCTAATTATAATAATACTCGACTAGGGACATTTAAGATTATTATACTACATATAATCTCATGTTCATATAGTTCGTATTAATAATCTAAGGACATTTATCATGCTAACATTTATAACGCAGTAAATACGAAGCATAATAAATTATTAATATAATCAAATAGAACATAATGTCAATAATACTGATTACATAATATCATTGTATTGTCTCTAGGGCACCTACACTAACACTATATTCAAAAAATCTTGGACGAATTTCTGATAATAACCAGCAAGACCCAGGAAACTTCTCACCTCTGAAACTGACTTAGGAACGGGCCAATCCTTCACAGCTGCAACCTTGGACGGATCCACTGAAATACCATCGCCCGATATAATGTGCCCCAAGAAGGTAACTCTGTCGAGCCAAAACTCACACTTACTGAGTTTTCCATAGAGCTGATTCTCCCTCAAGGTCTGCAGAACCAACCTAAAATGCTCAGGATGATCCCCCCAGTTATGAAAATATACCAGAATGTCATCAATGAAGACCACCACAAATCTGTCCAGGAACTGGAAAAAGACCATGTTCATCAGACTCATGAACACAGCTGGCGCATTCGTAACTCCGAACGGCATCACAAGATACTCATAGTGCCCATATCTGGTTCTGAACGCAGTCTTCTTCACATCAGTCTCCTTCACCTTGACCTGATGATACCCAGAACGAAGATCCAACTTCGAGAAAACAGGTGCTCTGCCCAACTGATCAAATAAGTCATCGATCCTGGGCAGCAGATACCGGTTCTCCACAGTATCACTATTCAGTTCCTGATAATCGATGCATAGTTGACAACTACCATCCTTCTTGCTGACAAAAAGGACTGGAGCACCCCACGGCAAAACATTGGGCCTAATGAACCAAAAATTTAGCAAATCTTGAATCTGCACCTTAAGCTCTGCTAACTCGACTGGTGCCATCCTGTAGGGACTCTTCAATATCGGCACCGTACCAGGATGAACTTCAATACCGAACCCCACATCCCTATCAGGGGGTAAGCCAGACAACTCCTCTGGAAAAACATCTAGGGTCTGTTTGTTTCACGTTTTTTTTTTCTGAAATAATATCCTGAGTTGGCGTTTGTTTTAAGTGTTTTTTCCAAACACTATTCAGAATACTGATACCCCCCTCTTTTCGAAAACAACTCCTTCACTCTCTTCTCACATCACTCACTTCACACTTTACTCTCTTTTCTCCCGTTCGTCGTCTTCTTCCTCCATTCTTTTCCCATTCCAGATCTGAGACCACCTCCCTATCGGCGAAACCTCCTTCGCTCTCTTCTCGCTCGTCTCTCCCTTCACGAAGCTCCTCTACTCCTTTTTCCCCGTACGACATCTTCTTCCTCCCTTCTTTTTGAACGCAGATCTGATCTAAAACCCCCCAAATCAACGTTTTTGGAATGATTCTACTGTGAAATCTAGTCCAAACATCTAATTCTCTGTCGCTGGCAACTTGAATACTACTCTCCCTTCTGTCGATTTGGTGAGGGGTTGAGTGGTTTCGGTTGAGGGATTAATGGTCTGTACGACCCGTGCTGCGTACAGGAGAAGATATAGGGAACAACGGGCAAATCAAATCAAAAAGCGACTCAAGGTTGAATCCGTTGCTGACAATTTCTTCCTTGTTCAATTCCAATCAAAGGTATGATCCGTGGGGCACTTTATTTTGTTGTTTTTCTTTACGCCCTATGATTCCGGAGGATTGCGGTATTGCTTTTTACGAATTTTTTCGAATTTTTAATCTACTGTTGGCCAAAAAAAATTTGGGCGGCCGTCCAAACTGCATCTTTTTACGATTAATGTGTTGCCAATTTTTTGTTTAACTTGTGGCTTCTTGCAACCTACGGTTATCCGATCACAAGGGCTAATTGCTGGAATTTGGCATTTTTGTTTATTTTTATCGGTATTTCTTCAATATAGATGAGTAGTATGGGTAGGGGGAAGGAGAAGGCAGTGGATGAGGATTGTGGGAAGTGGCCTCCCCATATTGTACATTATTTTGTCACCCTTATGGAGGCTGCAGTTGACAGGGATAGCCTAAAAAGTAACACATTCGACGGAAAAACTTGGAGTAATTTTGCTATACAAATGCAACTCGCGTGTGGTCGTTCATTCACGGTAATGCAGTTGAAGACAAATTATCAGAGACTGAAAGCAGAATGGAAGGTGTTTTCAGATATGAAGAAACAGAGCGATTTTGGTTGGGATGAAGTCAACGGAACCATTACTTGCGAGACACCAGTTTGGGAACAATATCTTAAGGTTAATATATATAATCTCAAAGTTTGCTTTTTGTTTGTGAATCCTTTTTATTATACTTCATCTTGACTCTAATACTTGCATAGTAACAACAAATTCTATGATTAGATACATCCTGCCGCCAAAAAATATGCTAACAAGGGGTTGGCAGATTTTGATGCTTTGACCAAAATAATGGAAGATTCTACTGCCCAGGGCAATGTGACAAGGGCTTCCACACAAAGGGTGTTGGATGATGATGAGGAGCGGAGGATGAATTATGAGTTTGGCCATCCTCATCAGTCAAACGTACATATACTTGATGAGGATGATGATGTACCATTAGGTTCGGGGTCGGGCTCTCGTAAGAGAAAATCCGGTACCTCAAGTGGCTGGGGATCAGCTATGTCAATTGTGAAAGATTATATTAGTTCCTGTATGGAAACTCAGGAGGTAAAAAGAAGCAGGTTGAAGAACAAAATAGAGGTGGAAAGTAATGTCTCGACTGACCCTGCTTTGGCCGAGCTGGATCAATGCCAAGATATAATCAATGCGATGACATGGATTGATCCCAATGAAGCTGTGAAAGCACTAGACCACCTAATTTGTAATCCTCGTGCCTATCACAGTTTCCTTCGTATGACCCCAGCACATCAGGAGGCTTGGGTCAAGATGTATGGTCGGCAGTAGCCATCCCATTCGGTTGAATGGGATAAAGAAATCATAATGTGTACTATTTTTTACTATTATTTGCGTATTCGCGTGAGATGTAATGTACTATGACGGTTTGATGGTGATACGTTGCGGTTATTATTTCATTTACATTGAGTTTTATTTTTTTACCAAAAGTGATTTACTATTAGTAGTGAACTTTATTACTTTCTCAAATTGATTTCTATCTTTTTGTCATAGTGAGTTACTACTGCAAGTGCAACCTCTGTTATGGACACTTCTTCATCTAGTAGTGACGATGTTGATGAGTTGATGAATATAATCTTCCTAGCTGAATTATGTGATGAACTTGATGCTGAAGAAAGTACAACGTCCTCTCAAAAACAAACAGGACGTGAATATCTGAATGAAATGTTAGAGGGTTCCTAGTCCACGTTTCATGAAATATTCCGTATGAATCAAGATTGTTTTATGGCCTTGTGTGCTTTTCTAAAAAATGGGAACTACCTTGACGAAACAGAGGAGTCTTCAAGACGCAGACGCGTGTCTTTCGAGGAAAGTGTGGCAATTTTCCTGTATATTGTCGGTCACAGTTCAAGAATGCGACTAGTCGCTAATAGGTTTAACCACTCACTTCAAACAATCGAAAAGCATTTTACACTTGTATTGAAAGGTTTGGTAAGAGCGGCAACAATACTTATCACCCCCCCGACACTACACAAGTACATCAAAGGATCCTCAATTCCCCGGACTTTTATCCGTGGTTTAAGGTATTTTGTTACCTTCACCCGTCATGTATTATTAAAGTTTTTTCAACGTTTGCACGTAATATCTATTATTCGAATTCATTAATGTAGGGAGCTATTGGTGCTGCTGATGGCACATTAATCAAAGCTACTGTATCTGCTACTCGAAGTAATGCTTGTTGCTCTCGAAAGGGTATTATCAGCCAAAATGTTCTGGCAGCATGTGATTTTAACATGTTGTTCACATTTGTTTACGCGGGATGGGAAGGCAGTGCTAACGATTCCCGTGTAATACAGAGTGCATTAGCACAAAGACTGTTGGAAATCCCACCAAACGATAAATATTACTTAGTAAATTGTGGTTATACTAATATGCCTGATTTTTTTAGCACCATACCGTGGTGAGCCATACCACTTGCAGGACTTTCAAGGGGCCAACCATGCACCAACTCAACCAAGACAACTTTTTAATAAACAACATGCTAGGCTACGGAATGTGATTGAGAGAACGTTTGGTGTATTCAAGAAGAGGTTTGCCATCTTTAATGACATGCCAAACTACCTGTTTACAAGACAAGTTATGATAGTCACAGCCTGTTGTGCACTCCACAATTTTATATGTATGCACTCACAAAATGATGCTTTTTTTGAGGAACTTGACGATGAACAATTAGTACATCACCAACACACTGAAGATATCGCCTCCACATCTCAGGGGTTGAATTTGTCATCTTCCCAATTGAATCGTATGAATAGAAAAAGAGATGATATTGCCATGGCAATGTGGAATGCAACACACTAATGTAATTTGAATGTAAACATTTTCATTGTATCCTTTTTTCGAACTGTTTCGAATGTAATGTTTTCTGCAAGGTGTGTGATTTCATCTTGACAATTTATGGATGAACAAGTACTGCACACGGATTCAATTTTGTGCACATGATTGGTCAGAAAAATGGATGGAATTGTCGGTAGCAGTAAGTGATTTGAAATACAATTTTTTAAAACCTAACAAAGATGATGTCGTAATAGGCAATGATGAAAGGTTTTCATTCAATGTGGAATGTGTCCCTCCCTCACCCCACTGCCGCTTTCTGCTTGGTTGTATCGACAAGCAACGGATATTGAGATTGGGGTATATGATTGAATAACCACTGAAATGATGTATAATACCCTTTAAACTGATCTGTGGTTGATGTTTGGAATGAAAGGTTAAGTAAGAATGAATCCATTATGTTAAACAATGATGATGAATTCAGTTCTTGTTGACGACAATGTGGGAAGGGGATGGGGGGGGGGGGTGAACATTGTACTTAGTGGCAGTAGGCGTGGCATTGTAAAAATGCAGCCCTAGTGTGGAGTTTTTATCATTGATTTGAACAATCTGAGCCTACGACAAATATGATTTTCTTTTTTCCTTCACAGCAAATATCAAAAGGATTCACAAATCCTGATTACATCATAATACATTTGCAGAATCATAGAACACAGTAGAATCAGAGAATACAAGTGCAATTCATCAGAACATATCAGATGCTCCCCAAACCATGAAAACATGGTCTGTTTGTTCCAGGTTTTTTTTTATTTCCTGAAATAATATCCTGAGTTGGCCTTTGTTTTAAGTGTTTTTTTGGAAACACTATTCAGAATACTGATACCCCCCTCTTGCCGAAAACAGCTCCTTCACTCTCTTCTCATAGTTGGATTATCAGGTTTGTCACTACAAAAGATACTGGTTTTACCGGCGATTATTCCCCGGCGTTTTACTAGTAGCATCGGGGTAGGGAGCGAGTAGGAATTGGGCGCCAGATGGGATGGTCATACACCGGCGGTCGATTTAAAATGCCGGCGTATGTTAGTATTCACCGGCGTTTTACTTAAAAACGCCGGTGAAGTTTATTATTCACCGGCGTTTTTATTATAAACGCCGGCGAATATACGGACACATTCACGGGCATGTCTAATTAAAACGCCGGTGAATAACTGCGATAAAACCCGTGAACCCTAATCTTTCGCTCGCCATTTTCCCAAAACCCCCCCAAAAAAAAGGAAGCGGCGCTTCGTTTCCCTCCTTCCTCGCTCTACTTCCCGCGCGTTTGCCTCCGCCGCTTCGTCCTCTTCGACGGCCTTCGACCTTTCGAAATCGTCCCTTCTTTCCTTCGTCTTTTTCGATTTCCCTCTTCCCTCTCTCTATTTGGAGGTGAATCGGCGGTCGCCCCGCTATCTCTCTCTCTCCTACACCCCCGCCCTCGTCGCCCCGCTTCCTATCTCTCTCTTCGGTATGATCTCTTGATTTCCCTTATTTTTCAAAAAAAGCAGCTTTTTTCAGTTTATTCATCTTGATTTCCTTAACATGAATGGTTTAGTTGAGATGAAGAATTAATAGAAAAATATATGCTTAGATAATGGAAATTTTCATCTTCTTTTACTGTTAATGAAGCTGATTTCATGCATCTGATTGTCTTCATGGCATGTTTATTTTTTTACCCAAAATGGGTTCACTGTGAACTGAGGATGCTCTAGGTACGTATGCCAATATCCTCCGGCCGGATATGCACAACAATTGGATTTTAGATTTAGTTGGGCACAGTGAATTAGTAGAGCAACATATAAGCTCACATAATGGGAAATTTTCATTTTCAGATACTGTTAAAGTAACCTGATTGCAATCTTTGGCGTGATTTTTTAACACAAAATGGGTTCACTTCCAAACTAAGTATGCTGCTAGCATACCCATTTTCTTTCACTGTTAATGAAGCTGATTTCATGCATCTGATTGTCTTCTTGGCATGCATGTTTTTTTACCCAAAATGGGTTCACTGTGAACTGAGGATGCTATAGGTACGTATGCCAAAATCCTCCGGCCGAATATGCACAACAATTGGATTTTAGATTTAGTTGGGCTAAAGAAGTAGTAGAGCAACATATAAGCTCAGATAATGGGAAATTTTCATTTTCAGATACTGTTAAAGTAACCTGATTGCAATCTTTGGCATGGTTTTTTAACACAAAATGGGTTCACTTCCAAACTAAGTATGCTGCATAGCATCCCCATTTTCTTTCACTGTTAGTGAAGCTGATTTCATGCATCTGATTGTCTTCTTGGCATGCATGTTTTTTTACCCAAAATGGGTTCACTGTGAACTGAGTATGCTATAGGTACGTATGCCAAAATCCTCCGGCTGGATATGCACAACAATTGGATTTTAGATTTAGTTGGGCTAAAGAAGTAGTAGAGCAACATATAAGCTCAGATAATGGAAATTTTCATTCTCAGAAACTGTTAGAGAAGCTGATTGCCATCTTAGGCATGATTTTTTAACAAAATGGGTTCACTTCCAAACTAAGTATGCTGCTAGCATCCTCATTTTCTTTTACTGTTAGTGAAGCTTATTTTCATGCATCTGATTGTCATCTTGGCATGTTTTTTTTGACCAAAATGGGTTCGCTGTGAACTGAGGATGCTATAGGTACGTATGCCAAAATCCTCCGGATACGCACAACAATTGGGTTTTAGATTTAGTTGGGCTGAAGAAGTAGTAGAGCAACATATAAGCTCAGATAATGGAAAATTTATCATTTTCAAATACTGTTAAAGTAACCTGATTGTCAATCTTTGGCATGGTTTTTTATACCAAAATGGGTTAACTTCCAATCTAAGTATGCTGCTAGCATCCCCATTTTCTTTTTTTGTTGTTAGTGAAGCTTATTTTCATGCATCTGATTGTCATCTTGGCATGTTTTTTTTTACCAAAATGGGTTCACTGTGAACTGAGGATGGTATAGGTACGTATGCCAAAATCCTCCGGCCGGATATGCACAACAATTGAGTTTTAGATTTAGTTGGGCTGAAGAAGTAGTAGAGCAACATATAAGCTCAGATAATGGGAAATTTTTCATTTTCAGATACTGTTAAAGTAACCTGATTGCAATCCTTGGCATGGTTTTTTAACAAAATGGGTTCACTTCCAAACTAAGTATGCTGCATAGCATCCTCAGTTTCTTTCACTGTTAATGAATTGAAGCTTATCCCATGCATCTGATTGTCATTTTGGCATTTTTTTTGACCAAAATGGGTTCACTGTGAACTGAGGATGCTATAGCTCTATGCCAAAATCCTCCGGCTATGTACAACAATTGGTTCACTCTGAAAAATATATGCTTACATACTGGACATTTTCATTTTTCTTTTACTGTTTCTTTATTATTATTATTATTATTATTATTATTATTATTATTATTATTATTATTATTATGAGATAAGTGATTATTAGTAGTCATGAACAGAATAGTTCATGAGTCATCAGATCTTCTTGTTACCGTAGTTACAGCACGACGCGCTCATTATTCGGCCGATTCCTCTTCATCAGCAAAATACCCTTTACCATCATCATCTCCTTGAACGGAAAGCCAAATACAGGGGAGACTATAGTCGATTTTTTTTTATGCTCGAACACAGGGTGTGCGATAAAATACCACTAAGGTGGTTGTGATCATTTCCACAAAAGGTCGTTTAGGGTTTGGTGAATAGAGTAGATTGTGTTAAGATGTAGTTTTTTTTTGTACATTTTTTGGAGCCACAATTTCTTTATTTTACAGTTAAAGATTATATCGTTTATTTATTTGCAGCTAGGGATGGTTTTCAAATAGGTGAAATTTAATATACAAAATGCCTTTTACTGTTATTACTATTTAATATATCAAATTTTAATTTCAGACTGTGTGCTATTGATATAATGGATAGAAGTTGGATTAGTAAACCACGATTATCCAAGGAGTACCGTGATGGTATTAAAGATTTTATTATCTTTGCCAAACGACATTCCCGTGATCCCAACCTAATTCTTTGTCCATGCCTCCGCTGTACAAATTGTATGCTGAGGACATGTGACGTAGTACATACACACTTGGCTGTCAACGGTTTTCTTCAAGGGTACACAAGGTGGTTTTGTCATGGAGAGGATCATACGGCAGCCCCTGTTCGTCCGGTTGTATTAGAAAATGAAGCTGAGCCCTTAGTGAACGAAGACTTAAGCGTTCCCGATGAGATGCATGCTTTGTTACAAGATGCCATGGGGATTCATAATGTTCCTTTCCACACCAATAACCCAACAACCGAAGTTCACAATGAGTCAATAGAAACAAACCAGATTGGTGGTGGGGTGGACGAGAAAATATCTGGCCCCACCCCTGAAAATAATAAGCAGCAAGAATCCTTCGCTAAGTTACTTGAAGATGCTAGTACTCCGTTGTACCGCGACTGCACCAAATTTTCTAAGTTCTCATTCATTGTCAGACTATTTCAGATTAAATGTTTAAACGGGTGGTCTGCTAAGTCCTTCACTATGCTACTTGAATTGTTGAATGAAGCATTTCCTGAAATCTGTATTCCAAACTCAGCCTATAAAATCAAAAAATTCCTAAGTTCTCTCGATCTAGGATATGAGAAGATAGCAGCATGTCCAAATGACTGTATGCTTTTCACGAGTGGTAAGGAAAGTCTGGAGAATTGCGAAGTGTGTGGTTCTTCAAAATGGAAAGAAAGACCAAATCAAGACGAGGGAGCCAGTGGATCTACTAAGCGAAGTAGGAAAAAGAAGCCTGCCAAAACATTGCGTTACTTTCCTCTGATTCCTAGGCTACAAAGGTTGTTTATGTCTACGAAAACTTCTTCTGATATGAAATGGCATGCTGAAGGTCGCACTAATGATGGGATTCTTAGACATCCTGCTGATTCTCAATCTTGGAAAAAATTTGATGAAAGATATCCTGATTTTGCGGAAGATCCTCGAAATGTGAGACTTGGACTAGCTAGTGATGGTTTCAACCCTTTTAGGCAAATGAGTAGTACATACAGCATATGGCCGGTTGTGTTGATACCATACAATTTGCCGCCTTGGAAATGCATGAAGCAGTCTTCATTTATTTTGTCCATGATAGTTCCTGGACCGAAAGGTCCTGGAAATGATATAAATGTGTACCTACAACCGTTAATAGATGAACTTCAGAAGTTGTGGGTGGGTGTTCCAACCTATGATGCTGTGGCTAAAGAAACATTTTCTCTTCGTGCCGTGTTGTCTTGGATAATCAATGATTTTCCAGCATATGCAAATTTATCTGGATATAGTACTAAAGGACGTTATGCATGTCCATGTTGTGCTGACCAAACTAGTTCAAGGTGGTTGTACAATGACAGAAAGTTTTGCTATATGGGTCATAGGAGATGGTTGCCTGACACACATATATTTCGGGCAGAGGCAGCGACATTTGATGGCACCGACGAGTGGGAACATGCTCCTGGGTCTTCTTCTGGTTCAGATATTTTGAGGCGGGTAGATGGTCATCAATTCAAATATGGAAAAGAACCAGAAATCAGGACAAAGGGCAGGAAAAGGGCAAGGCCGGAGCAAGGTGAGGAGACCGATCTATATGGCGAAGATGAGGATCAAAACTTGACGAGTTTAGGTGCATGGAAGAAGAAGAGTATTTTCTTCAAGTTGCCGTATTGGGAATTCAACTTACTGCGACATAATTTAGATGTGATGCATATCGGAAAAAATATTGGTGAGAATTGTATAGGAACAGTTATGGGAGATGATCGGAAGACAAAGGACAATCTCAAGAGCCGACTTGATTTGAAGTCAATAGGCATCCGACATGAGTTGCACCCAGAAGAATTGCCGAACGGGAAAGTACTCCTACCTCCTGCAATCTATTCAATGTCAAAATCGGAGTTGGAGTTGTTTTGCAAAGTACTACTTGAACTTAAAGTCCCCGATGGCTATTCTTCTAACATGGCAAGATGTGTCAACTTTAAAGAGAAGAGGCTTTAGGGTCTAAAGTCACACGACTACCACATCCTAATGCAGGATCTCCTTCCTGTGGCCCTAAGGTCTTCAATGTGTGAGCAAGTCACTACTGTCCTGAAAGATCTTTGTAGCATATATAAAGGTATTTGCTCAAGAATGCTTCGTGTTGAAGATCTGGACCAATTGGAGCAGCAGGCGGCATTGACACTTAGTAAAATGGAGATGATATTTCCTCCATCGTTCTTCACTATTATGATTCACTTGATAATCCACCTTACTGGTGAAGCCAGAATCGGCGGTCCTGTTCACTATCGGTGGATGTACCCCATTGAGAGGTAAAATAATTCATTCATCTTACGAAATTGAATTTTCAAAAGCTCATTTCTTTTAATCCCCTAATCCGCTCTAGTTTATTAATTGTACATGTTCAGGTACCTATACCGGCTAAAGGGTTATGTGAAAAATAGAGCATATCCTGAAGGGTCAATAGCCCAGGGATATCTATCAGAGGAGTGCTCACATTTTTTTCCAGGTATTTGCCTGGTGTGGAGACATCTTCCAGTAGACCACGTAGAAATCCAGACATTTCCAACCTTGATGGTGCTCAATATCTTCTTGATACCGCTGGCACTACTGTTGGTAAAGTTGATGCATTTGAGCTCGATAGCTTAGCGTGGGAACAGGCACATCGATATGTGCTAGACCATCATGCATCAGTGGAACCATTTCGAAAGTAAGTTGTTTTTGAATTTAAATCGAATACAGTGAAAACCGCGGAGTTCGATATTTTTGATACTTTTGTTATTCCTAATTTCAATTGCTTGTTTTTTAGCGAATTTGTCAGGGACATCAAACGAAGGGCTAGACCAAGAAGACTACCACCACGTGAACAAAACAAGCTGATGAATGAAAAATTTCATAAGTGGTTTGAATCTCATGTAGGTGAATTACAGTTATGCAAGTTAATCTTTATTATATCTACATTTTCTATGGTGCTGATACGATTTGCGCAAAATTAATAGGTACATTCTTTGGGTCCTGAAGGTGCGTCATCTGAAATACAAGTACTTGCCAAAGGTCCCTATCAGATGGTCAAAAGATACGGAGGATACATATTCAATGGTTTTAGATTTCGTACTAAGGATCGTGAATATAATTTGAAGTCTCAAAGTAGTGGAATGGTAGTGACGTCTAAGACTAGAAGTTATGCTTCCAAATCGGACACGAGGCCTGTAGATGGAGATCTCGACTACTATGGAGTGCTCACGGATATCATTGAGTTGAATTATTTTGGCCATTTCTGTGTTGTCTTATTTCGTTGGGATTAGGCTGAGTTTGATAGGAATTTTGCTAACAACAAGGACAAGCTTGGCTTCACAGTTGTAAACTTCTCAAAGTTGATTCACATCGGTACACACATTAGCCATGAGCCATTTGTGTTTCCATCCCAAGTGCAACAAGTGTTCTACATTGAAGATCCAACCCTGCCAAAATCGTATGTGGCTATCCCTATGCAACCAAGAGATGTATTCCAACTGGGTGATACTTCAGACGATGAAGATGGTGAAGACATGAACAGTTACATTGCTTCTGAGTTTCCCGTGTTTGATGTAAACACAACCGATGTTGGAATTTGCGGGACTTGGCTCCGCAAGGATGGAGAAGAGGGCGATGTACTGGAAGATGTCGTATTGTAGTGTACATGATTTTCAATTGGGTTTATTATATGTCTGTAATTTTATGTCTTAAATCTTGTTGTAATATTATGTCTGTAATTTCGAATATGTTCATTGTGAATTTAATACACTGGTTTAATTATTTTTCTATTTTCTACTGCTTGGTATTATTTACATTAAACTATGCTTAGTGTCATTTGAACCAAACTATCGTTGTAATTTAATCTATTACAAATCTCCTTTTTTTAATTTTTTTACAATTATGTTGGTTTGTTAATCCTACTAAAGTACAAATTTTATGATAGTTATTATAAATATGTTATTAATTAAATTTGCATATCTAAGGAAGTTATCGAATCCTTGACAGGTACAACATGCCGAGGCGTGGAAAGAGGGTAAATATAAATGATGGCAACGAGAGCCATGGGGATGAGCAGCCACTAAATAATAGTGGCAGTCAAACATATGAGAGTGAGGGTAGCACGCTGCCCACTGTCAAAAAACATCGGTAAGTCTTAAAATTGGTATTTTTAAAGAGATTATGGTCTTGAATGCATGAAAGACACGTACTAGTGTTTGTGAGTCTGCATTGTGGCTGTCGTCTATAAGCATTTCGTCTATGTTTCTTAAGTGGGCTGTGATTAGAAAGAAAGGGCTAGAGTGGAGATCTGGAAACCCAAATAGACACATCTCGTTTATTATAATCTACACTTATTGTTGGACCAACCCCCTCTTGCTGTTGTTGCTGATGTCTCTTTGTGTGCGTGTAGTGAAGAGAATGAAGGGATGAGAGAGAGAGATGAGGAAAATACCGCTATGTTAGCCTGGTGTATCCTCATTCTCTACCATCCCTCTTTCTGGCTCCATATATGGCTTCTATATTAAATTGGTTTCCTTCCACGATGACAGTCCGTAATACTACACTTGATATGAGCCCATGTTCATAGCTGCACCCTATTGCATACTCACAAACAACTAATACTTGTCGGCCTTGCATCGTATGCCCAACCCCACTTTGGCACATAACATGGTATAGATGACATTGTATGACCTGCAAACAAGGATTGTTCAGCCGTGTTGTTGTACTGATTTGGAGGATTTTGGTATGCTAGCAGCATACGTAGTTTGGAAGTGAACCCATTTTGGCTAAAAAATCATGCCAAAGATAGCAATCAGATGCATGAAATCAGCTTCTTTAACAGTATCTGAAAATGAAAATTTCCATAATCTGAGCATATATGTTTCTTTAACAGTGACTGTGAACAATTGTTCTTAATTGGGCTGTGATTAGAAAGAGACGAGTTGGAGTGGAGATCTGGAAACCCATATAGAGACATCTTGTTCAGAATAATTTATTATTATTGTTGTTCTTGTCGCTCTTGCTGTTGTTGCTGATGTCTCTATGTGTTCGTGTGCTGAAGGGAAAGAAGGGATGAGAGAGAGATGAGGAAAATGCCGCTATGTTAGCCTGGTGTATCCTCATTCTCTACCATTCCTCTTTCTGGCTTCTATATTTGGTTTCCTTCCACGATGACAATTCCAGTTAAAACTACACTTGCTATGAGCCCTAGTCGTATTTTTCTTCCATGAAGAATTGATCTATGACTACAATCTCCATTCAAAACCCAATTGTTCTATATTTGGTTCCCTCTTGCTGTTGTTGCTGTTGTTGAAGTGAACCCATTTTGTTTTATTATTAGTGAAGCTTATTTTCATGCATCTGATTGTCATCTTGGCATGTTTTTTTGACCAAAAATGGGTTCACTGTGAGCTGAGGATGGTATATAGGTACGTATGCCAAAATCCTCGGGCCGGATATGTACAACAATTGGGTTTTGCGATATAGTTGGGCTAAAGAAGTAGTAGAGCAACATATAAGCTCAGATAATGGAAATTTTTTTATTTTCAGATACTGTTAAAGTAACCTGATTGCAATCTTTGGCATGGTTTTTTTAACACAAAATGGGTTCCCTTCCAAACTAAGTATGCTGCATAGCATCCCCAGTTTCTTTCACTGTTAGTGAAGCTTATTTCACAAACCTGATGGTCTTCTTAAGCTATTTTTTGGTCTTAACTGTTAGTGAAGCTGATTTCATGCACCTGATTGTCTTCTTGGCATGTTTGTTTTTATACCAAAAATGGGTTCACTGTGAACTGAGGATGGTATATAGGTACGTATGCCAAAATCCTCCGGCCGGATATGCACAACAATTGGGTTTTGCGATATAGTTGGGCTAAAAAAGTAGTAGAGCAACATATAAGCTCAGATAATGGAAAATTTTTCATTTTCAGATACTGTTAATGTAACCTGATTGCAATCTTTGGCATGGTTTTTTTAACACAAAATGGGTTCACTTCCAAACTAAGTATGCTGCATAGCATCCCCAGTTTCTTTCCCTGTTAGTGAAGCTTATTTCACAAACCTGATGGTCTTCTTAAGCTATTTTTGGTCCCATTTTCACTTAACTATTAGTGAAGCTGATTTCATGCACCTGATTGTCTTCTTGGCATGTTTGTTTTTATACCAAAAATGGGTTCACTATGAACTGAGGATGGTATATAGGTACGTATGCCAAAATCCCCCGGCCGGATATGCACAACAATTGGGTTTTGCGATATAGTTGGGCTAAAAAAGTAGTAGAGCAACATATAAGCTCAGATAATGGAAAATTTTTCATTTTCAAATACTGTTAATGTAACCTGATTGCAATCTTTGGCATGGTTTTTTTAACACAAAATGGGTTCACTTCCAAACTAAGTATGCTGCATAGCATCCCCAGTTTCTTTCACTGTTAGTGAAGCTTATTTCACAAACCTGATGGTCTTCTTAAGCTATTTTATGGTCCCATTTTCACTTAACTGTTAGTGAAGCTGATTTCATGCACCTGATTGTCTTCTTGGCATGTTTGTTTTTATACCAAAAATGGGTTCACTGTGAACTGAGGATGGTATATAGGTACGTATGCCAAAATCCTCCGACCGGATATGCACAACAATTGGGTTTTGCGATATGGTTGGGCTAAAAAAGTAGTAGAGCAACATATAAGCTCAGATAATGGAAAATTTTTCATTTTCAGATACTGTTAATGTAACCTGATTGCAATCTTTGGCATGGTTTTTTTAACACAAAATGGGTTCCCTTCCAAACTAAGTATGCTGCATAGCATCCCCAGTTTCTTTCACTGTTAGTGAAGCTTATTTCACAAACCTGATGGTCTTCTTAAGCTATTTTATGGTCCCATTTTCACTTAACTGTTAGTGAAGCTGATTTCATGCACCTGATTGTCTTCTTGGCATGTTTGTTTTTATACCAAAAATGGGTTCACTGTGAACTGAGGATGGTATATAGGTACGTATGCCAAAATCTTCCGGCCGGATATGCACAACAATTCGGTTTTGCGATATAGTTGGGCTAAAAAAGTAGTAGAGCAACATATAAGCTCAGATAATGGAAAATTTTTCATTTTCAGATACTATTAATGTAACCTGATTGCAATCTTTGGCATGGTTTTTTTAACACAAAATGGGTTCCCTTCCAAACTAAGTATGCTGCATAGCATCCCCAGTTTCTTTCCCTGTTAGTGAAGCTTATTTCACAAACCTGATGGTCTTCTTAAGCTATTTTATGGTCCCATTTTCACTTAACTGTTAGTGAAGCTGATTTCATGCACCTGATTGTCTTCTTGGCATGTTTGTTTTTATACCAAAAATGGGTTCACTGTGAACTGAGGATGGTATATAGGTACGTATGCCAAAATCCTCCGGCCGGATATGCACAACAATTGGGTTTTGCGATATAGTTGGGCTAAAAAAGTAGTAGAGCAACATATAAGCTCAGATAATGGAAATTTTTTTATTTTCAGATACTGTTAAAGTAACCTGATTGCAATCTTTGGCATGGTTTTTTTAACACAAAATGGGTTCCCTACCAAACTAAGTATGCTGCATAGCATCCCCAGTTTCTTTCACTGTTAGGGAAGCTTATTTCACAAACCTGATGGTCTTCTTAAGCTATTTTATGGTCCCATTTTCACTTAACTGTTAGTGAAGCTGATTTCATGCACCTGATTGTCTTCTTGGCATGGTTGTTTTTATACCAAAAATGGGTTCACTGTGAACTGAGGATGGTATATAGGTACGTATGCCAAAATCCTCCGGCCGGATATGCACAACAATTGAGTTTTGCGATATAGTTGGGCTAAAAAAGTAGTAGAGCAACATATAAGCTCAGATAATGGAAAATTTTTCATTTTCAGATACTGTTAATGTAACCTGATTGCAATCTTTGGCATGGTTTTTTTAACACAAAATGGGTTCACTTCCAAACTAAGTATGCTGCATAGCATCCCCAGTTTCTTTCACTGTTAGTGAAGCTTATTTCACAAACCTGATGGTCTTCTTAAGCTATTTTTTGGTCCCATTTTCACTTAACTGTTAGTGAAGCTGATTTCATGCACCTGATTGTCTTCTTGGCATGTTTGTTTTTATACCAAAAATGGGTTCACTGTGAACTGAGGATGGTATATAGGTACGTATGCCAAAATCCTCCGGCCGGATATGCACAACAATTGGGTTTTGCGATATAGTTGGGCTAAAAAAGTAGTAGAGCAACATATAAGCTCATATAATGGAAAATTTTTCATTTTCAGATACTGTTAATGTAACCTGATTGCAATCTTTGGCATGGTTTTTTTAACACAAAATGGGTTCACTTCCAAACTAAGTATGCTGCATAGCATCCCCAGTTTCTTTCACTGTTAGTGAAGCTTATTTCACAAACCTGATGGTCTTCTTAAGCTATTTTATGGTCCCATTTTCACTTAACTGTTAGTGAAGCTGATTTCATGCACCTGATTGTCTTTTTGGCATGTTTGTTTTTATACCAAAAATGGGTTCACTGTGAACTGAGGATGGTATATAGGTACGTATGCCAAAATCCTCCGGCCGGATATGCACAACAATTGGGTTTTGCGATATAGTTGGGCTAAAAAAGTAGTAGAGCAACATATAAGCTCAGATAATGGAAAATTTTTCATTTTCAGATACTGTTAATGTAACCTGATTGCAATGTTTGGCATGGTTTTTTTAACACAAAATGGGTTCACTTCCAAACTAAGTATGCTGCATAGCATCCCCAGTTTCTTTCACTGTTAGTGAAGCTTATTTCACAAACCTGATGGTCTTCTTAAGCTATTTTATGGTCCCATTTTCACTTAACTGTTAGTGAAGCTGATTTCATGCACCTGATTGTCTTCTTGGCATGTTTGTTTTTATACCAAAAATGGGTTCACTGTGAACTGAGGATGGTATATAGGTATGTATGCCAAAATTCTCCGGCCGGATATGCACAACAATTGGGTTTTGCGATATAGTTGGGCTAAAAAAGTAGTAGAGCAACATATAAGCTCAGATAATGGAAAATTTTTCATTTTCAGATACTGTTAATGTAACCTGATTGCAATCTTTGGCATGGTTTTTTTAACACAAAATGGGTTCACTTCCAAACTAAGTATGCTGCATAGCATCCCCAGTTTCTTTCACTGTTAGTGAAGCTTATTTCACAAACCTGATGGTCTTCTTAAGCTATTTTATGGTCCCATTTTCACTTAACTGTTAGTGAAGCTGATTTCATGCACCTGATTGTCTTCTTGGCATGTTTGTTTTTATACCAAAAATGGGTTCACTGTGAACTGAGGATGGTATATAGGTACGTATGCCAAAATCCTCCGACCGGATATGCACAACAATTGGGTTTTGCGATATAGTTGGGCTAAAAAAGTAGTAGAGCAACATATAAGCTCAGATAATGGAAAATTTTTCATTTTCAGATACTGTTAATGTAACCTGATTGCAATCTTTGGCATGGTTTTTTTAACACAAAATGGGTTCCCTTCCAAACTAAGTATGCTGCATAGCATCCCCAGTTTCTTTCACTGTTAGTGAAGCTTATTTCACAAACCTGATGGTCTTCTTAAGCTATTTTATGGTCCCATTTTCACTTAACTGTTAGTGAAGCTGATTTCATGCACCTGATTGTCCTCTTGGCATATTTGTTTTTATACCAAAAATGGGTTCACTGTGAACTGAGGATGGTATATAGGTACGTATGCCAAAATCTTCCGGCCGGATATGCACAACAATTCGGTTTTGCGATATAGTTGGGCTAAAAAAGTAGTAGAGCAACATATAAGCTCAGATAATGGAAAATTTTTCATTTTCAGATACTGTTAATGTAACTTGATTGCAATCTTTGGCATGGTTTTTTTAACACAAAATGGGTTCACTTCCAAACTAAGTATGCTGCATAGCATCCCCAGTTTCTTTCACTGTTAGTGAAGCTTATTTCACAAACCTGATGGTCTTCTTAAGCTATTTTTGGGTCCCATTTTCACTTAACTGTTAGTGAAGCTGATTTCATGCACCTGATTGTCTTCTTGGCATGTTTGTTTTTATACCAAAAATGGGTTCACTGTGAACTGAGGATGGTATATAGGTACGTATGCCAAAATCCTCCGGCCGGATATGCACAACAATTGGGTTTTGCGATATAGTTGGGCTAAAAAAGTAGTAGAGCAACATATAAGCTCAGATAATGGAAAATTTTTCATTTTCAGATACTGTTAATGTAACCTGATTGCAATCTTTGGCATGGTTTTTTTAACACAAAATGGGTTCACTTCCAAACTAAGTATGCTGCATGGCATCCCCAGTTTCTTCTTTTGTTGTTAGTGAAGCATATTTTCATGCATCTGATTGTGATCTTGGCATGTTTTTTTGACCAAAACGGGTTCACTGTGAACTGATGATGCTATAGGTACGTATGCCAAAATCCTCCGGATACGCACAACAATTGGGTTTTAGATTTAGTTGGGCATAGTGAATTAGTAGAGCAACATATAAGCTCAGATAATGGAAATTTTCATTTTCAGATACTGTTAATGAAGCTGATTGCCATCAAATGGCATGATTTTTTAACAAAAAATGGGTTCACTTCCAAACTAAGTATGCTGCTAGCATCCTCATTTTCTTTCACTGTTAATGAAGCTTATTTCATTAAGATCCAGGATGGAAAATTTTGACTGGGCTATGATTGGATTGTTTAGTGGATGTTGTCTATGTTCTTAATTGGGCTGTGATTAGAAAGAGTGGGCTCGAGTGGAGATCTGGAAACCCATATAGAGACATCTTGTTCATAATAATTTATTATTATTGTTGTTCTTGTCGCTCTTGCTGTTGTTGCTGATGTCTCTTTGTGTTCGTGTGCTGAAGGGAAACAAGGGATGAGAGAGAGATGAGGAAAATGCCGCTATGTTAGCCTGGTGTATCCAAAGTCTCTACCTTTCTTCTTTCTGTTTCCATTTCTGGCTTCTATATATATTTGGTTTCCTTCCACGATGACAGTTCCCTAAAAATACACTTGATATGAGCTCTATCTTATTTTTCTTATTTTTCTTATATTTGGTTTCCGTCCACGATGACAGTTTCATGGATTGTCTGAACAATCCATGAAGGACATGCTTAGATACTGAATTTTCATTTGTTTTACTATTTTAGATAGTGGATATTCCCAATCAGAGGAGAATATAAAGGTTTCAAGTTAGATACTGAATTTTCATTTGTTTTGTTATTTTAGATATATTTAAAAACAAAATTAAGTACTAGATTTTTAGCATTGCAATGTAATTATTTTACCTCTGTATATATCATTAACAATTCCATTTGCAGTTGGCACTTTGATCTTATAATTTAAGATACAGGTAGTTCTTTTTGCAAGTTTAAAAAATATGTATATTCTGTATTGTGGTCTACTGTTCAATTAAACTTGTTTTTTTTCACAGAGCGGTCGTCAAGATGAAGGAAATTCTGATGATCAGAGCTGAAGCTACTCGAGGGGTATGAATCTGCGGTCCTCCTTGCTGTTCTTATGTTCTCCTTGCTGTATGGTTGTTGTTCTTATGTCCTCCTCCTTGCTGTTGTTATGTCAGACTGGTTTTTTTATGAGAGTTATGTCAGACTTTTAATTTGGGATATTTTGGATATTTGTCAGACTGGTTTGTTTAGATATTTGGGATGTTAGTCTCTATATTAATTTGTTAATTATGACACTGTTAATTAATCAATGAATTTGGACGTTGATATGACACGTGTGAAACTTGATTATCTTTAATTATTCTTGTGTTTGGTTGTGGTTTGCGCAGTAATATGCAACGAAATTGATTGAATCAGTTGTGAGAATTAGTTTACAGGTTTTGTAAATGAAACTGTGAATTGAAATCGAACGGAAAAGCAGAGTATCGAAAATAAACGGGCATAGCCAGAACGGCGTTTTAAAAAATGCCGGTCTATCTAATCTAATTGTTGGATTGTGTGATACACCGGCGTTCCAACGCACGCCGGTGAATGTTGTCAGCTGTAACGGCACAGACGTACACCGGCATTTTATAAACGCCGACGTATATAACTACACCGGTGTTTTTTGGTCGCGCCGGTGTTCGTAAATAGGGAAAACCAGGCACTCATAAACGCACATACACCGGCGCTCCTTGACCGCCGGTATACTTTCGTTCTACACCGGCGTTTTCATACACGCCGGTGAATGAATAAATACCGGCGGTTTATGACCGCCGGTGAATGTATATAGGTGCACAAGAACGGCACTCAGAGACCGACATACACCGGCGTATTATGACCGCCGGTGTAGTTCTAACATTTACCGGCGTCCACCAAAACCGCCGGCGTAGACCCCTTCGTTTCAGCGACGCCCGCTTCGGCGGCATTTGGACCGGTGCTATTGTAAACACCGGTGAAAGTTTCACCGGCGTAAAAAAATGCCGGTAAAGACGTCAAAAAGCGCCGGGAAAGCTACTTTCTTTTGTAGTGTGTGCAGTATGGTTTTGGCTTTATGATCAGGTTTTGCAAAGTCTTCCCATACTTGGATGACTGTATAAACTTTTGCATTTGTATACAGTCAGCTTACATTGGCTCTATACAGTATGTTTGTGGCTTTTCATCTTATTAATGTGTTGTTAATACTTTAGTCAGTGGCCTATCATATCTATTGTCGATGTGCATTAATAAAAATTGAGTATGAAAGGCTTCTCATACTGATTTTGAGGATGAATTATGAGGTTTCGGCCTTGCACTGGCTTTGCATTTGGGCAGTATTCTTTCTGTTAGAATGTGTTTTAAGATGGCATTTGTTTTTGGCCTTTTTTCGAAACAGTGTTTTGGAAATTGATCAGGTTTGTGACTGACATTTCTCACTTCAAGAGCAGTAAGTGAACAAATTTGTTTTTAAACCTAACGAAGATGATGTCGTTATAGTCAATGATGAAAGGTTTTTAGTCAATGTTGAATGTGTCCACACCCCCCCCACCCCCAGAAACAGATATCCAAAATATGAACTATATGTGTGAATAACCACGGAAATGATGTGTAATAGTCCTTAAGCTGATCTGTGGTTGATGTTTAGTCTTATGTGAAGTAAGAACGAATCCATTATGTCAATGAAGAATGCTGAAAACAAGTCTTTTTGAAGACAATGTGGGAGGGGGGGGGGTGGACATTGTACTTTGTACTAGTAGGCGTGGCATTGTAAAAAATGCAGCTCTAGTATGGAGTTTTTATCATTGATTTGATGAATCTGAGACTGTGACTAGGTTGGTTTTTTTTGGCATTATGCTGTTTTCATGGTTTTGGGCAGCATCTGATATGTTCTTATCCAATTTTGTTGGTATTATGAATGCTACCCTGATTGCAAAAACATGGATTATGTTGTTTTCATGGTTTTGGGCAGCATCTGATATGTCCTGATACTACACTTGTATTCTCTGATTCTACTGTGTTCTGATGATTCTGCAATTGTATTATGATGTAATCAGGATTTGTGAATCCTTATTTGTGAATCCATTCTGACAAAAAAGGAGCTGTTTTCGGCGGGAGGGGGGGTATCAGTATTCTGAATAGTGTTTCCAAAAAAACACTTAAAACAAAGGCCAACTCAGGATATTATTTCAGGAAATTAAAAAAAAACCATAGAACAAATAGACCATGTTTTCATGGTTTGGGGAGCATCTGATATGTTCTGATGAATTGCACTTGTATTCTCTGATTCTACTGTGTTCTATGATTCTGCAATTGTATTATGATGTACTCAGGATTTGTGAATCCAGAAGAGAGTAAAGGAGCTGTTTTCGGCAAGAGGGGGGGGTATCAGTATTCTGAATAGTGTTTCCAAAAAACACTTAAAACAAAGGCCAACTCAGGATATTATTTCAGGAAATAAATAAAAAACCCTAGAACAAACAGACCACATGTTTTCATGGTTTGGGGAGCATCTGATTTGTTCAGATGTATTGAGCAGTATTCTCTGAATCTGCTGTGTTCTCTAATTCTGCACTTGTAATATGATGTTATCAGTATTTGTGAATCCTTATTTGTGAATACATTCTAACAAAAAGGAGCTGTTTTCGACAAGAGGGGGGGTATCAGTATTCTGAATAGTGTTTCCAAAAAACACTTAAAACAAAGGCCAACTCAGGATATTATTTTAGGAAATAAAAAAAACCTAGAACAAACAGACCACATGTTTTCATGGTTTGGGGAGCATCTGATTTGTTCAGATGAATTGAGCAGTATTCTCTGAATCTGCTGTGTTCTCCAAATTTTGCACTTGTAATATGATGTTATCAGGATTTGTGAATCCTTATTTGTGAATAGATTCTGACAAAAAGGAGCTGTTTTCGGCAAGAGGGGGGGTATCAGTATTTTGAATAGTGTTTCCAAAAAACACTATAAACAAAGGCCAACTCAGGTATCAGTATTGGGCAGTATTCACTGATTCTGCTGTGTTCTCTGATTCTGCACTTGTATTATGATGTTATCAGGATTTGTGAATCCTTTTGTTATTGGTTTCTACCCCACTTACTCTTTATACCACACTGTTCTGATGAAATGAGCTTCATACCACACTGATACATCATTATCCTGGAGCTTTATACCCCACTGACTCTTTCTGGAGCTTTATACCCCAAAAATTTGGAGATGATCAGTACTGATCCTGTATTGTGATGTTATGATGTTATCAGGGTTTGTGTATTCTGATGTCTGACCCTGTATTGTGATGTCTGATCCTGATTCTGCACCTGTGTATTATGATGTTTTCAGGATTTGTGAATCCTGTTGATATTTGTTGAATGACTGTATTTGGTATACAACAAAATCAGTGTGCACATGCCTTTTGATACTGATTCTGCACATGCCTTTTGATACTTAACTGTATACAATATAAAAAGGTACTGCATTGAGATTGGGGTGTGCATTAACATGCTGCGCACGTGCTCTCAAGATTTGGGTAATATTCTCATCGGTATGCTGTTCTTTTTTGAAAATATTTTAGTTGTGAAGGAAGATACAAAGTGGGAGATGATGGTTTTTGATCCCGAATTTTATTTTGTATTCTATGCTTCCCGTATTTTATTTTGTTATCTGCTTAAGAATGCTTTCAAGTCTTCTCATATTTAGGTCTCAGTATGCAAAACAAAGAGGGTAACTGGGGGCTTTCTAAGCTGATTGTATCAAAAGAGGGTTGCTGCAAATATTTGGTTAATCTTCTTTCCGCTTTGGTTTTCTTTTTTCCTTTTTTTTCCTATGATTAATGTAGCTCTGAATATTGACAACAGGTACAAGTTTCTTATATTGTTTCTTTGCTTCTTGATATACCTACTGTATAGTTTTTAAATCAAATTTGTACAAGGAGTTAAGAAGCAACAGCAGCAGCTCCAGGCAGCAGCAGTGACTGTAGGCAACAAATGATGATTATTTTGAAACTTGGTTGTATTGATTGTTTGTAAAAAATTGTAGAACTTGTTTTCATAATATATGTATCGATCCCATGCCATTGTTCCTCAGTTTACATGGGATTGTTGAACAATGTAAACAGCAGTAATGAAGTAAGCTTGTTTTGTTGAATAAATTGGTTGAGCATGTTTACATGGGATTGTTTTTATTTTGATTATCTAGTGCTTATTTTCTTGAATAAATTGTTTGGCTCAGCTTTCCGAAATTTTCTTTCATATAATCTTCTCAACAACTGCAGCCTGCAAGGTGAGCATATTCAGTTTATCCAAATATAGTTATCCAAATACTCCATGCAATCCAATAAATCCAAATACTGCTCACATTAAAAAAAAAAACATCCTATTTGATCTCACATGCAATCTTCTATCCGACTACTGCTACTACTTGCTCTCACATGCAATTTCAACAAAACAAACTAAAAAATACTCCTCATTTAAGACTGAAGAACTGCAATTACCAAAAGAGGCAATGATAACATCAAAACATTTATCCAAATAGAATAACTGATACATGAACTGAGATTTGTTGCTTAACAAAACATCATTGAATCTATATTATGTACATACAAGATTTTGAAATAAATTTTGTACTCTAACGTGACGAATCAACCGTGGAGATGATGGCGTCTGATTTTTGCTCGATTCACATGCTGCTCAGGTTTCTTGTTCTCATACTTGTACAACATTGCAATTTAACTGCAACAATTAAAAAAATGTCAGCAAATGATGAATGCAAACAGCTTTCAGATAACAGTTTTCAGCTAGAAATATAACAGTACAGCTTTTAAACTCTCTTTTTCAGAAAAACAGCTTTCAGATAACAGTTTTCAGCTAGAAATATATCCGAACAGCTTTTAAACTCTCTTTTTCAGAAAAACAGCTTTCAGATAACAGTTTTCAGCTAGAAATATAACCGAACAGCTTTTAGACTCTCTTTTTCAGAAAAACAGCTTTCAGATAACAGTTTTCAGCTAGAAATATAACCGAACAGCTTTTAGACTCTCTTTTTCAGAAAAACAGCTTTCAGATAACAGTTTTCAGCTAGAAATATAACCGAACAGCTTTTAGACTCTCTTTTTCAGAAAAACAGCTTTCAGATAACAGTTTTCAGCTAGAAATATAACAGAACAGCTTTTAAACTCTCTTTTTCAGAAAAACAGCTTTCAGATAACAGTTTTCAGCTAGAAATATATCCGAACAGCTTTTAAACTCTCTTTTTCAGAAAAACAGCTTTCAGATAACAGTTTTCAGCTAGAAATATAACCGAATAGCTTTTAAACTCTCTTTTTCAGAAAAAACAACTTTCAGATAACAGTTTTCAGCTAGAAATATATCCGAACAGCTTTTAAACTCTCTTTTTCAGAAAAACAGCTTTTAGATAAGAGTTTTCAGCTAGAAATATAACCGAACAGCTTTTAAACTCTGTTTTTCAGAAAAACAGCTTTCAGGTAACAGTTTTCAGCTAGAAATATAACCGAACAGCTTTTAAACTCTCTTTTTCAGAAACAGCTTTCAGATAACATTTTTCAGCTAGAAATATAACCGAACAGCTTTTAGACTCTCTTTTTCAGAAAAACAGCTTTCAAATAACAGTTTTCAGCTAGAAATATAACCAAACAGCT
The DNA here is from genome assembly GCA_017893485.1 of Hemerocallis citrina. Classification (NCBI taxonomy): domain Eukaryota; kingdom Viridiplantae; phylum Streptophyta; class Magnoliopsida; order Asparagales; family Asphodelaceae; genus Hemerocallis; species Hemerocallis citrina. The sequence goes on from CM030360.1 coordinate 181,638,505, forward strand.
TTTAAACTCTCATTTTTAGAAAAACAGCTTTCAGATAACATTTTTCAGCTAGAAATATAACCGAACAGCTTTTAAACTCTTTTTTCAGAAAAACAGCTTTCAGATAACAGTTTTCAGCTAGAAATATAACCGAACAGCTTTTAAACTCTCTTTTTCAGAAAAACAGCTTTCAGAATACAGTTTTTAGAAATAAATATAACCAAACAGCTTTTAAACTCATTTTCAGAATTTTTTTTTTCAGAATACAGTTTTCAGAAAACTCTATTCAGAAAACTCTTTTCAAAACAACAAAACAAACGCAACCCTAGGAATTCCCGCACTACTAGAGGTGCAGCCTTACAGCCTGAGTGCAACTCCATCGCACAATTCTCCTGATCAACTGCAGTCTTAGCTCGATCTAAGGGTGTCTCCCCGGCATGGAACTCAAACTCTGTGCAACCTGGGATTCGGAACACAACTTTTTTGGCACGGCAATCAATGATGGCGTAGGATTTACCCAACTAATCCATATCGAGAATGACATCGAATCTTGAGTTCCCAATGATAATCAGGTCGGCATTAAAATCTGCGCCACCAATAACCACAGGACTCTGCTTGCACTCCCAGGAACAAACGACAACACCACCACCTGTGACAATGCTCCAAGCCTCTGACATGACACTGCAATCCAACTGATGGTGAGCTACAAAGTGGAAAGAGACAAAGGAATGGGTTGCCCCGGAATCAAAGAGAACATGAGCAGGGAAGGAGCAAACAAGGATACCACCTAAGATAGAATAAAAAAGGCAAGGGAAAAAGGAATTGATGATCAAAGGGTGAGAAAAATAACAGTGCAGAAAGATAGCATGAATGAACAGTACAAGATAAAGAAAGAAGCAAAGGAATAACAAAGCAACAAAATACAAAATATACCTACAACAACACCTTCTGCCATCTCAGCATCTGCAGCAGTCAGGTTGTAAGTTTGACCTCTCCTGGGTGCAACGGTTCTTTGACCGACAATCTGGCGCTGAGGGGAAAGCGGTGGTCTAACTAGAACACGAGATGGGGCTACCTGCTGAACTGGACCCCCGGTTGGAAGAGTCGTCCTCTGCTGTGGACAATCCCGAAATGTATGGTCAGGAGCACCACAACCAAAATTGCGGCGATTGGCACGCCTGCAGTCATTGCGCTCATGCCCATCAAGTCGAAAAAAGTCACAAAAACCAACCCTCTAAGGACCAGCAGATGAGTAAGGAGCTGTCCTGACTGAATGGGCTGGGACAGGCCTTCGAATAGGCCGACCAGAAGGCCTAGAAACAACACCAGAGTGCTAAACAGTCTGCTTGGGAGAAGCCAACCTGCCACGAGCCTGCTCCTGAGCTCGAGCTGCCTCAAGAGCCCCAGCATAAGTACATAAGAGAAGGGAAACGAGATGCTTCTGAATATCTCGCTCAAGCCCCAGCATGAATCTACGAGGCCTGTCCTTTTCGTTTGCCACAAGAACGACTGCGAAGCAGCTAAGCTTGGTAAATTCTGCTGTATACTCATCCACTGACCTGGTGCCCTGTTCCAAGAGAGCCTCATATTACAACATTACATGGATAATATGTAACAAAGTTCCAATAATAGAACAACGACCAACCTGTTTCGGGGCCAGGAACTGCAGCTGCATTTCAACCCGAGTGCTGCTAGGGAATAACTTCTCCAAGAAGCTCCAAGTAACGTGGCCCAAGCAATAGGCCGCACGAGCCTTTCGGACTCGGTCCTCCACCTTATGTGGGCCAGGTCCACCAACTAGATGGTCACCACATCCACTCGATCAGCATCGGCAACTCGCACTGCCAAAAGCAATTGCTCTGTCCTGATCAACCATTATTCGACCTTCAAAGGTGTAACACCTCTAATTCCAAATAAGACTGAATTTGCAGTTCCACAGGATCTTTACACTTCACTTCATACAATTTTATAAGGAATTTTGAAAATTTTTATTACAACAATCTTTTACATTAATAACGCATTGTAACAACTTTAACATTTAAATAATCATTAGCATCAAATTCATCTTTATATTTTCTTGTAAATTCTAAGTCCTACAAATAAAACTGTGGGCACGTCAGTTGTTTACAACCGATGAAATATTATACATGGTCATCCTCGCTATGCCGAAAGTATAACGATCTTTTAATACTTTAATAACCACAAACTTGAATGTAAAATAAAGTGTTAAAAGTGAATACTCTAAACATGTAAGTGTATACAATGCCTTGATGCCTAATGCAGATGTTTTACACTAAGATGACACTAATGCATACTTGTTCAGATTCTATGCATTCCATACTACATAGGTCCGAGGGAAAGGACCTACATACTCCACATCAAAGGGTTTGATCCCTCGTCATGATAACTACCCGGTAATAAAACAAAGTTTAGACATTCTAGGAGTACGGATCCCAGTCCAGGAATCCATCGTCCGACTATACAGAATTCTCATCGTGCGAACATCCCGTCAATATCCCTCTAGCCTCGGTATATGTATATACACTGGAGTAAGACATACTATCCGTTGGACTAATCATAGTCCCATATTTATATTAAAGATCGCCTCCATCGAGAGCAACCACAGTCCCAGAATCCACCGCCCGATTGGGTCTATAGTTCCGGAGATCCACCGCCCGCCTATATAGAGGCCCTCCATTCACGTTTGCCCAAGTTTACTACATCTTCACTTAGTACCTAATCCTTAAGTTCAAGATATGAATAAATTATAATACCTAGTTAGATTTCCCCTCCTACCAGACTTAAACACAAACACCGAGATAGCCCACATAGCCATATCTCAAAATCAATCATTTAATTCAACATTTGCCGGTACGCGGGGTCTCACTAAACCTCTATATCATAACCTTTCATGTTCTAGAATTCATGGGTATTCATACCCTTCAATCATGTATTAAACTTCATTGTATTCATATCTTCAACTTTATTCATTCTCATATTAATCAATTCATCTTACTCTTGTAGCTATCATTCATGAAACTCATTTCATTCATTTATTCATAATTTCTTCAAAAAAAATTTCTTTTGAACTCACAACGTAGAGTAACTCACTTCAATTCTCATTGGCAATTTTAATCACATATATTATTTTAAGCAACATCAAGTATTCTTAATCAACAAAAAATAATTATAGAATCTCATTAAGAGAAAAAAAAATCAATTGTATTGCAAATTTTAATCTTCTTCTAATCAAAATAAAAGTCATATTTTTAAACGAAAATTCCAAATTCTTCAACTCATTATCTATTGCAAATTCTACCTTTAATTCTCACAAAATACATAAAATATTGTGGAAATTATTTTATAAGGCCTAAATAATTTTAGGGGAATATTAAAAATTTTCTCAGCATTTTAAACTCTTCAAAAACCCAAAATATTAAAAAAATCAAAATGGGGCTACCGGGTTTCGAACCCAAGACCCCTGCCCAAGCTACAGTAACTAGACTAGGGCGCCACCGAAGACAAAGAAGTCCAAGGCGCCTCACTGTCATGAAGGTAGGCCGCAAGCTATAGGTACTGTGTCTAGTACCTTGAGTAAATAAAAACCAACAAAAAGAAGGGGCTACCAGGTTTCAAACCCAGAACCCAAGGCCAGATGCCAGCTACAGTAACCGGACTAGGGCACACCCGATGACCAGTAAGTCCAAATGGACTGACTGATATGGAAAAAGGTTAATGGATTTTTGTTTATACCGCACTGTTATTTGTTTTCTTTCAATAAACTCGATCTTTCAATCGATCTATTGTTCTAATAAAATATAAATAATTTTTCAGAATGAGTCTCTTTGAAAAACAGTATAAAACAATTATAAAAATTCTTATTATATACATACATACATATATATATATATATATATATATATATATATATATATATATATATATATATATATATATATATTTTGACATTGTAAATAATTTCTCTCTTAATCGCACACATAAACTCACATTACTCACATTTTTAAAAATAAAATTTGTATCACTTATAAACAACTTTATGAACTTCTTTATACTAATTAAAAATTTACTAGTGAGGCTAACACCATATTTCTTGACTACAATAGAATTTTAAGGCTCTTTCATGTAAGTTGCATTATTTGACCTAATCATTCTAACATGTATAAACTAGTAGATTTCATGCAAACAATTTATTAGTTATTACTTTCTTTTCCTCTTTCTAATTATCATGATATCTATCCATTAAATTGAACACGACATTATTTCTACAAGTCATGGCACAATCACAATAACATGGAGCAGTCTACATTAATCATGTCAAAATAATCTACATTACTCATATGTCAAAAACTAGCATGCTCACCCTACAAATTTTAGAAAGTATTCAAGAACACCCACCTCTAAGAAGACTTGCAAAAGTGGAAACACAACTCCTAGAAAACTCCTAGCTCCAACACAATCACCTAGCCATTCTCCTCCTAGCAAAAGCAACTCCAAGCCTCCAAGGATGCAAGACAAGAATTCTCTAACTCTCTTTTTTTTCTTCTCTCTTTGATTCTTAATTTGGTGCAAGAGACAAACACTAGGGGGTGGGTGGGTGGGGGGGGGGGGGGGGGGAGGGGTTATTTATGGGATAAATGTATGGCTAGGATTTGATCTTATAATCAAGCAACTACCCACTCTCTCCACTCGCCCACTCTCCCACTCTCTCCACTCCTCCCAAAACCGGCCTCAATTTCCTTATGCATACACGTGCACGTGTAGTGCACAAGTGCACACTCTCTCTCGTTATTATACATATACTTTTATTTGTGTGTCAACAAGTTGTTACATATCATGTGTGAGACCATGTACAACTAATTGGTAGGATTAAGTTAGTGGGCTTGATTTTAATTTAATTAATTAACCTAGTGGGCTTAGAGTCTTCTCTTAGGCCTATGGGTTTTATTATAAGAAGTAGACAAAATAGAATAAAATATAAAAGAGAACTCATGTATACTGCAAAAAAATAATTTTTGAATGAAAGGGAAAGAAATTTTCACGTGTGTTGCACGTGCAAAAATGGGAAAAAATGTACTTTTATTTAAGAAAATTTATACGGAATGTTACAACACTCTCTCCTTAGAATAGTTCCGTCTTCGGAACTACACTTAAGAGTGAGAAAAGACAAAGAAAGAAAAAGAAAAGAGTTTACAAATTTTAGTTGAAAATCTCAGGGTGATCTCTCATCATCCTCTACTCTGATTTCCAAGTGGCCTCCTCAACAAAATGGTTCCTCTAGACGACCTTGACCATAGGTATAGTCTTATTTCTCAAGATCTTCTCCCGACGATCTACAATCTCCACTGGACGCTCTGCATAGCTCAAATTCAATTGCAGACCCTCTGGCACTTTGGGTAAGTGATGACTCGGATCCAGAATATAACCTCGTAACATAGATACAAGGAAGACATTGTGTACTTGGGTTAACTCTTCCGGTAGTTCTAACCGATAAGCTGTCTTCCCAATTCTCTTCAATATCTTATAAGGACCTATGTATTTCGGGGCTAATTTTCCTCCTCTTTCAAACTGAATCACTCCCTTGGTTGGAGACACCTTCACAAAGACAAAATCACCTTCTTCAAACTCCAGATCTCTCCTTCGGTTGTTGGCATAACTTTTCTGCCTGCTCTGTGCGTCGACTAATCCCTTCCTGATCAGCTCGATCTTTTTTGAGGTCTGTTGCACAATCTCCGGCCCATACTGCTGTCGTTCCCCCACATCATACCAACATACTAGTGTCCTGCACTTTCTTCCTTACAGAGCCTCATACGGTGCCATCCCAATGCTTGCCTGGAAACTGTTGTTGTAGGCGAATTCCACTAAAGCCAAATGCCTCTCCCAGCTGCCACCAAAGTCCAACAAGCAACATCTCAGCATATCTTCTATTACCCGGTTGACCCTCTCAGTCTGCCCATCAGTTTGAGGATGGAAGGTCGTACTGAAATCAGTCTTCGTCCCCAAAGCTGCTTGAAGACTTCTCCAGAAATGCGAGGTGAATCGCGCATCTTGGTCGGATACTATCGATAGAGGAACTCCATGTAGCCTCACGATCTCTCCAACATACAACTCGGCCAGCTTCTCCATCGACCAAGTAAGCTTCATCGCCAAGAAGCGAGCCGATTTGGTGAGTCGGTCCACTATCACCCAAATTGCATCATTGCCCTTGGAACTCTTGGGCAATCCTGTGATAAAGTCCATACTGATACTATCCTACTTTCACTCCAGAATGGGTAATGGCTGCAACAAATCCCCGGGTTTCTGATTCTCGGCTTTGACCTGCAGACAAATTGCACACATGGAAACAAACTCGGCCACATCTCGGTTCATCCCTGACCACCAGAAATACTGCTTTATGTCCTTGTACATCTTGGTATCCCTAGATGCACGGATAATAAAGTAGCATGTGCTTCCTGAAGAATACTCTCCTTCAGTTCTGCTTGATTTGGCACACACAGTCGCTCTCCAAACCACAACACTTCATCCTTCACTTGAAATTCTGTCAACCTGCCAGTGCCAACCTGTTCTCTCATCTCCTAAATCTCTGGGTCGGTCTTCTGACTGTCGATGATCTTGTCCCTCAATGTGGGTTGAATCCTTAACTGAGCTAAGGAAGCTCCCAATCCTTGCAACACCACCTCTATCTCTGCTCAATAAAGTTCTTCTGCCAACTTCTCCTGAATTGTGATCAATCGGGACAAACTGCTCTTCCTGCTGAGCGCATCAGCCATTACATTAGCCTTGCCTGGATGGTACTTGATTTCAGGTCGGATATCCTCCAACACTTCCAACCATCTCCTCTGTCTCAGATTCAAGTCATTCTGTTGGTAGATGTACTTCAGATTTTTATGATCCGTGTACATGCTGACTTTCTCCCCATACACGTAGTGCCTCCACTGCTTCAGAGCAAAAATGATCGCTGGCAACTCCAGATCGTGGGTTGGGTAATTCTTTTCATGCAGTCTCAGCTATCTAGACCCATAAGCTATTACCTCTCTTGCATCAGCACACAACCCAATCCGCGATGGGAAGCATCACTGTAGACATCATAGTCGACTCCTGCTCTTGGCAATGCCAGAATGCGAGTGGTAGTCAATCTTCCCTTCAACTCTTGAAAGCTAGCTGCACACTATTCCGACCATTTGAAACTCACGTTCTTCCTTGTAAGCCCTGTGAGTGGTACAACTATCTGGGTGTAGCCTTGAATGAACTTTCTATAGTAGCCAGTTAAACCCAAGAAGCTCCTAATCTCTTTCACTGTAGTCGGTCTTGGCCAATCTTTCACTGCCTCACTCTTCTGTGGGTCAGTAGTCACTCCTGCCTTAAAAAGGATGTGACCCAAGAAGGTGACTTCGGTTTTCCAAAAGTCACATTTGGACAACTTTGCATACAGTTTCTGCTCATGTCGCTTCTTCATTACCTCTGCTAGGTGCTCTACATGCTCTTCTTCTGACTTGGAGTAGACCAATATGCCGTCGATGAACACAATGATGAAGGAATTGATGAACGGCCGCAGGACCCTGTTCATCATGTCCATGAAGATAGAAGGTGCATTGGTTACTCCAAATGGCATGACTAGAAACTTATAGTGACTATATTGAGTTCTGAATGACGTCTTGTGCACATCTTCTTCCTTTACTCGGACCTGGTGATAACCGGACCGTAGGTCTATCTTAGAGAAAATAGCTGCTCCTTGTAGACGGTCGAATAGATCATCGATTCGAGGAATTGGATACTTGTTCTGCACTGTCACCTTGTTCAATTCTCTGTAGTCGATGCACATTCTCATCGATCCATCCTTCTTCTTTACCAAAAGAACTAGGGCTCCCCAAGGTGATGCACATTCTCATCGATCCATCCTTCTTCTTTACCAAAAGAACTGGGGCTCCCCAAGGTGATGCACTTGGCCTGATGAATCCTTTGCCCAACAACTCTTCAATCTTCTTAATCTCATCTTGTTCAACTGATACCATTCTGTACGGTGCCTTAGAAATGGGTGCACTCCCTGGCTGAACGGAGATGCTGAACTCTACATCCTGCTGAGGAGGAAGTCCGGGTAGGTCTTCTAGAAACACTGTTGGAAAATCCCAGACTACTGGAATATGCTTCACTTCTTCAGGAACCTTCTGCTTAGTCAAAGCTGCTACCAACTACTTACACTTCCTCTTTCCTTGAAATGTAACCGCTAGTCCCCCTAGTGCCTTCACCACAAACTCCTTACCCTTGCACCCAATAGTGGCACTATAGAATGACATCCAGTCTATGCCGATGATGATGTCGACCCCCAAAACTGCCAACTCAATGAGGCCGATGCCAAAGATTCTGCTTCCAATTTTAAGATCACACCCTTCATAATATCGGTCGGTAGTCAAATTTTTTCCTGACGGAGTAGCCACAGATAGAATCTTGCCAGGAAAAATTTTAGGTTCGACTCCCAATCGTTTTGCAAATGAGGGTGACACAAATATGTGCGATGATCCCGTATCAAATAAAACTAATGTTTTTATTCCATTTATCTGAATATCTCTCATGATGACGTTATCAACATCATCAGCATCGGCTTCGATCAAAGTGAACACTCACCCCTGCCGGAATTGCTTCTGTCCTGTGTTGGCCTGCTTCTGACTTGGCCCTTCCCACTGGAGCTGAGGTCAAAATGGCTTGATGTGGCCCTCCTTACCACAAAGGAAACAAGTCTTACCCCCCTGCGACTTTGTACACCCAGTAGCTATGTGGCCCGCCTCTCCACACTTGTAGCAGGTGGGTACCCTTCCAGTCACTGCAACAACATTTGCTCCGGTGGGTTTGAACCGCTGTGCTGGGGGTTGTCCCCTGAAATTTCCCAGTGCTGCAGGACTCTTGCCAGTGCTCCAGTTAATAATCTTGACCTGTGCTACCTGGTACTGGTTCATATATGCCTCAGTAGCGGCAGCTCTCCGAACTAACTTCTCAAACCTTCGGATACCTAGGGGTATCATTCGGGTCCTCAAACCTTGCCCGAACTTCTGTGCTTTCTTGGCTTTGTCCAGAACAATTTCTGGCGCGTACCTCGAGAGTTGATTGAATTTGGTTTCATACTCCCGCACAGTCATCCCTCCTTGTTGCAAACCCAAAAACTCCATAGCTTTCTTTTCTTGAACATCCATGTGAAAGTAGCGACTTATGAATTCTCCAAGAAACTCCTCCCAGTAATCGACACATTGCCCAAGGTTCTCTTCAGTGATTGCCACCAAACTCCTACGTCTTTCTCCAGCTGGATGGTGGCCAGCTTCACCTTACTTGCCTCAGGGGTCTCTAGAACTTCAAAGACCGTCTCAATCTGCCTAATCCATTCGTCTGCAGCATCTGGATTTGCCTGGCCCTCGAACACAGGCGACTTCATCCTTTTGAATGACTCCACTAGCTTGATTGCATCAGGGACCTGTACAGCTGGCCCCGGCCTAGTGTTCTCGGCGATGTTGGTGAGAAAGCATTCAAGGTCTGGTACACTCGAGCTATTTCAGTCTCCAGATCGAGCCCATTCTCACCACTGTGCCCTTTGTCGTTCCTGTTCCTTCGTGCCATTTCTGGGTCATAAAATTTTTCATTAATCACCATAAATAACACAACTTGCATTCCTTCATCAAAATTTTATTCATTCCAAAATTAAACTTTTTACATTCGAAAAGAAAAACTTGCTTCATTACATCCATTACATCCCTTTTACATAAAGACATCCTAGATTCTACGGTTTCTCTTGGCTTCTTTGAGCTCTTCCCGCAGTTCCTGGATTTCTTTCTTCATATCTTCAAACCTCTGATGATGCTCCTGCTTGTCCCAGCGAGTGATATGGTCCGGTTTGGCGAAGTGTCGATCATTCACGTGTCGAACCTTCTCGAGTTCGCACACTTGGTAACTCAGCTCTTGAATGCGCTCCTTATCTTCTGCCCGTTGCAATTCTAAGTGGTTTACTCTCCACTTCTGAGCATCCAACTCTCTTCGAAGGGAAGCAACAATACCACCTTGGTTATCTGAAATGAGTTCTTCGTCTGAGGATTCTTCTGGGGAATCAGGCGGAGGTGGAGTAATCTCCCTGGACTTGGGTAATTCCTCTTCTATTTCCTCTGGGTCTTCTTCTTCCTCCATTGGTCCTTCCTCTTCTTCCTCGAAGGGAACGAACCATTGCACCTCATTCTCAGGATCATGATGATTGGCCATCTTATAGGGAAAGGAGGAGAAAATGTCATCATATAGAGCAACACAAATGTAAGTTACTTACATTTAAATCTCTATAACTTGAAACTCGCACTCTAATGTCCACCCTAATGTGTCGTTCTTATAAATTTGTACTACTTATTGAAGCGTGGCTCTGATACCACTCTGTAATACCCCGAATTCCAAATAAGACTGAATTCAAAGTTCCACAGGATCTTTACACTTCACTTCGTACAATTTTACAAGAAATTTTGAAATTTTTTATTACAACGGAGTCTTTTACATTAATAACGCAGCAGAAAGTAAATTGAAGTACAATAATGAAAAAATATACAATTGTAACAACTTTAACATTTAAATAATTATCAGCATCAAATTCATCTTTATGTCTTCTTGTAAATTCCAAGTCCTACTAATAAAACTGTGGGCACGTCAGTTGCTTACAACCGACGAAATATTATACACGGCCATCCTCGCTATACCCAAAGTATAACGATCTTTTAATAATTTAACAACCACAAACTTGAATGTAAAATAAAGTGTTAAAAGTGACTACTCTAAACATGTAAGTGTATGCAATGCCTTAATGCCTAATGCAGATGTTTTATGCTAAGATGACACTAATGCATACTTGTTCTGATTCTATGCATCTCATACTACATAGGTCTGAGGGCAAGCACCTACGTACTCCACATTAAAGAATTTGAACTCTCGCCATGATTACTACCCGGTAATAAAACAAAGTTTAGACATTCCACGAGTACGGATCCTAGTCCCGGAATCCACCGGCCGACTATACAGAATCATCGTCGTGCGAACATCCCGTCAGTATCCCTCTAGCCCTGGTATACGTATATACACTGGAGTACGGCATATTATCCGCCCGAATAATCATAGTCTCGGATTTAAATTAAAGCTCGCCTTTACCGGGAGCAACCACAGTCTCGGAATCCACCGCCTGATTGGGTCTATAGTCTCGAAGATCCACCGCCCGACTATATAGAGGTCCTCCACTCACGTTTGCCCAAGTTTACTACATCTTCACTTAATGTCTAATCCTTAAGTTCAAGACATGAATAAATTATAACACCTAGAGTTAGCTTTCCCCTCCTACCGGACTTAAACACAAACATCGAGATAGCTCACATAGCCATATCTCAAAATCAATCAATTAATTCAAAATTTGCCGGTACGCGGGGTCTCACTAAACCTCTAGATTACAACCTTTGATGTTCTAGAGTTTATGGGTACTCATACCCTTCAATAATCATGTATTAAACTTTATTGTATTCATATCTTCAACTTTATTCATTCTCATATTAATAAATTCATCTTACTCTTGTAGCTATCATTCATGAAACTCATTTCATTCATTTATTCACAATTGCTTCAAAAAAACATTTCTTTTGAACTCACAACATAGAGTAACTCACTTCAATTCTCATTGGCAATTTTAATCACATATATTATTTTAAGCAACATCAAGTATTCTTAATCAACAAAAAATAATTATAGAATCTCATTAAGAGAAAAAAAATCAATTGTATTGCAAATTTTAATCTTCTTCTATTCAAAATAAAAGTCATATTTTTAAATGAAAATTTCAAATTCTTCAACTCATTATCTAATGCAAATTCTACCTTTAATTCTCACAAAATACATAAAATATTGTGGAAATTATTTTTATAAGATCTAAATAATTTTAGGGGAATATTAAAAATTTTCTCAGCATTTTAAACTCTTCAAAAACCTAAAAAATATCAAAAAAAATCAAAATGGGGCTACCGGGTTTCGAACCCAAGACCCCTACCCAAGCTACAGTAACTAGACTAGGGCACCACCGAAGACCAAGAAGTCCAAGGCGGCACACTATCATGAAGGTAGGCCGCAGGCTATAAGTACTGTGTCTCAGTACCTTGGGTAAATAAAACAAAACAAAAAGAAGGGACTACCAGGTTTCGAACCCAGAACCCAAGGCCAGATGCCAGCTACAGTAACCGGACTAGGGCACACCCGATGACCAGTAAGTCCAAATGGACTGACCGATATGGAAAAAGGTTAATGGATTTTTGTTTATACCGCACTGTTATTTGTTTTCTTTCAATAAACTCGATCTTTCAATCAATCTATTGTTCGAATAAAATATAAATAATTTTCCAGAATGAGTCTCTTTGAAAAAAAGTATACAACAATTATAAAAATTCTTATTATATATATATATATATATATATTATATATATATATATATATATATTGACATTGTAAATAATTTCTCTCTTAATTGCAGACATAAACTCACATTACTCACATTTTGAAAAATAAAATTTGTACCACTTATAAACAACTTTATGAACTTCTTTGTACTAATTAAAAATTTACTAGTGAGGCTAACACCATATTTCTTGACTACAATCGAATTTTAAGGCCTTTCATGCAAGTTGCATTATTTGACATAATCATTCTAACATGTATAAACTAGTAGATTTCATGCCAACAATTATTACTTTCTTTTCCTCTTTCTAATTATCATGATATCTATCCATTAAATTGAACACGATATTATTTCTACAAGCCATGACACAATCACAATAACATGGAGCAATCTACATTAATCATGTCAAAATAATCTACATTACTCATATGTCAAAAACTAGCATGCTCACCCTACAAATTTTAGAAAGTATTCAAGAACACCTACCTCTAAGAAGACTTGTAAAAGTAGAAACACAACTCTTAGAAAAATCCTAATTCCAACACAATCACCTAGCCTTTTTCCTCCTAGCAAGAGCAACTCTAAGCCTCCAAGGATGCAAGACAAGAACTCTCTAACTCTCTTTCTTTTCTTCTATCTTTGATTCTTAATTTGGTGCAACAGACAAACACTTTTTTTTGGGGGGGGGGGGGGGGGGGTATTTATAGGATAAATGGATGGCTAGGATTTGATCTCATAATCATGCAACTACCCACTCTCTCCACTCTTCCAATCTCCCACTCTCTCCACTCCTCCCAAAACCGGCCTCCATTTCCTTGTGCATACACATGCACATGTAGTGCACAAGTGCACACTCTCTCTCGTTATTATACATATACTTTTATTTGTGTGTCAACAAGTTGTTACATGTCATGTGTGAGACCATGTACAACTAATTGGTAGGATTAAGTTAGTGGGCTTGATTTTAATTTAATTAACTAACCTAGTGGGCTTAGAGTTTTCTCTTAGGCCTATGAGTTTTATTATAAGAAGTATACAAAATAGAATAAAATATAAAAGAGAACTCATGTATACTACAAAAAAATAATTTTTGAATGAAAGGGAAAGAAATTTTCACGTGTGTTGCACGTGCAAAAATGGGAAAAAATGTACTTTTATTTAAGAAAATTTATACGAGATGTTACAAAAGGTATCTTAGTGCCCGAGAATCTGTCAGGATGCAGCCTCATGAAATCTGTAATTGTACCCGGACGAGGAGGAAGAGCTGCCTGTGTAGGCACAGCGGGATTCGAAACCCGGGCAGCTTCCAAAGCAGCCATCACAAGGTCACTGTGGTTTTGCTGCATGTTGATCAACCGTTCCAACACATTTGTAACGGCCTCAAGCCCGGGTTGTTCTTCCTGAGGACGGGAAGTGAAACCTCTGCGAGCCATGGTCTACACAAGATCAAAAATAGTTAGCATCCAGATCAAAGTTGATTATAATTCATTCATGTTATTGCATGGTCTGTATAATGTTGAGCCAATTCTTGATCGAGCACAATTTGTCTAACATATTAGTCAAACTAATACATTAGCTAACCTGGTGCTCTGATACCACTAAAAACCTTATCACGTCCCGCTTCCCAAAAAAGAAGATACGGAATACGGATACGTGACTAAGTCCAGCGAATGGCTTTCACCATTCATAAGCTATCAGGATCTTTACAACGAGTACAAGTATAAACAACAGATATGCAAGAGAAATAGTCAACCATGCATGCATAACTTAATTAATATTGTCAACAAGATTACTTGAAACAAGAAGCAAGAATATTGAATTTCAAATAATCACGTCTGGAACAATACACAAGTCTGTGACAAAATGCCCATACAAATATCCAAGAAACAAATGATAATTATTGAAGACAAGCAACAAGAAATACATAGATATAGCAAGAACTTCAGCCAACTAGAATCTTTGATCACCCACTCCATCGGGCAGCTGATCACCATAATCTGCAATTTAATAAATTGCAGAAAAAGGTTAGAGAAACAAAACGCCCGTCAATGCAGGTTACGGGCCGCTTGTAGTGCAGAAAATAAGTATAGAAAGAAACAAATAGACAAGAATAGAGTGACAGCAGAAGCAAGTATAGCTTGGAAAGATGTAACAACAAAATAGAGTAACTAACTCTAAGTCAAGAACAGAACAAGTAGCATGGCAAGATAAACGAGTGCAAGTGGCATGTAACAATTGTCAAGTATCATGTAAACGAGTAAAGAGTAACAAGTGTCAATATCAAGTATCATGTACAAGTAACAAGTAGCAAGTGTCAAGTGATCATATTGTTTTCAAGTCTTGTATCTAGTCCTATCTAGGTAGCACTTCATGTGTCCTAAATTTTACCACATGGTTGCTAGATTGATGCAATTTACATTTTAGATTTCATAGTGGATCATAGAGGGCAGTGTACTCAGGGACAAGCTCCAAGTATCAAGTATCAAGCTCTAAGTATCAAGTATTACGTGTCAAGTGTGCAAGTGTCATGTATCATGTATCAAGTGTCATGTATCATGTGTCAAGCTCCAAGTGTCAAGCATCAAGCTCCAAGTATCAAGTAGGATCTATGAATCCTCTTCTGAGTACATGTTTCTGTATTCTCCATTTTTAGACCTTTCCCTTTAATCCTAGCTTAGTTTCTTGTTATTACTATTCAAGCAAGCATGGACGTGCACAAACAAGTCAAGAAACATGGTAAGATGACAAGAGAAAAGTAAAAGTTGAATAAAGAACATGAACGGGTGATGAAAGACTCAAAATAGACTAAGACAACAAAAATTCTAGTTCTGGACAGCAAGACAGTACTGCACCAAATCTGGAATTCCCGTTGCCAAAAACATGCAAATCTGGATCCGTAAGAAAATCTAGAAAATAGACTCCCGGCCAAATAAAAAAAAATATAAAAGTCATATAATAATCACGGAAACACGGCTCAAAATAGAATCATATACAGAAAACATGTTCAACCAGAAATCATAAGGTTTTATTCACAAGCATGAAAATGGCATAAAAACTTACTGATTAAATCCAAGAAGAATCTGGGATATTCCCTAATATGTCTAGTATCAGCAAATATAATTTCATAATATTCCAACAAGGATAGCATAGTCAAATAAAATCAGAAGACAGCAAGATACGGCAAATTTGTAAGTCTGAAACTCTTAACACAGCAGTACTAAAACAACAATAGATTACAAAGTATAAATCAAAATCCAAATCCGTCAAAAGGGTGATAAAATAGATACAGTAGAATACATTTCATATTCACAAAGTTTTTACCAAAAGCAAATAAAATTAGGTTGAAATTTAGGTTCTTTACTGAACAGCATGAAAATTCTGAAAGTATAGTAGTTGTTTGCAAACATAGAATAGTTTGTAAAAGTCATCGAATTATTCCAAAAAAATTGGGGTTAATCCCAGTTAAGTATAGTTATACTCAGAAATATATTAGGTCTAAATTTTATGTTTAACATCAGTATAAAAATAAATAACTCTACAGAATTCACATAAAACCGAATCTGAAATTTTCTACACATCTGTAGTAAAATAGCAATAACTTGCAACTCACAAATCGAAACTAAGATCTATCAGAAATTATGGAAAATAGATAGCAAGATCTACGATTCATATTGTAACACCCCGTAAAATTGGAAATGACAATTTTGCCCTTGTATGTTATGCACGTGTATTTTGTAACGTGTTTTCACAACGCATTTTGATTACCATCTATTTATTTATTTCTCATATTGGTTTTACCCTATTTTGAATCAACAAAAATATAATATTTCAATCTCTGTATTTTTACGTGCTTTTTATGTGTTTTCGATGCACGTATCAATTGCGTATTTTTCCATCACTAAGTGTGATATTTCTATGTGTATTGACTATTTATTTTACGTGTTCAAACTCGTTTTATAAAACGGAAATTTATTTCCCCCTATTTTGATTAAAATGCATTTTTCGATTTTTGCACGTATAATGCACGTGCTAATTTTTCCATCTCTAATTCCTACTCTCGTTTACCAATTTTTAGCATGCATAATCTTATTTAGCCCTTTTATTTAACCCATGGACCTAAAGTTAAATTCTAGCCCATTAGATTAATTAAAAGAAGAGCCCACTAGAATAATTAAGTTAATAAATTAAAATGAAAGCCCATGGGACAAGCCCATTAATAAAATCGTAATTTAAGTTGAGCTTGGACTAATACATGACAAGTTACAATTTTTAGTACACATTTAGAACTATAAAAAATGTATTTTATTTTGTATGTGCATGTGTACATTTGTACACCTAGTGTTGGCCTGATTATGACTAGGGGGTAGGCCAGTTTTTGATGGGAGAGGAAGGGAGTTAGAGTTTTGTAATAGTGGGGAGGGGAAGAGTTGGGAGTTTGGGAGTTGAGTATTTGGAGAGTTTGAGGGAGGAGTTAGGAAAGTGAAGAGGTAGACAGTTTAAATGAGGAGTTATTAGGTTGAGAAGTTTGCAAATTAGACTCTAACAATGTCCTATAAATAGCACCCCATTCTCCTTCTCTTTCTACACCAAAAAAAAATAAAAATAAGAGAAAGAAAGAGAAAGAGAGTAGAGCGTTCTTGCTTGGAGGAGTTCTTACTAGGAGAAGAAGAAATTGCTAGGAGCTAGGAGTTGTGCTTCCACCTTTTGTTCAATCTTCATTAGAGGGGGGTGGTTTCTTACTTTTTAGTTGTAGAATATGCATGCTAAAAACTATAAATGAGTAGTACAAGTTAATGTTGATGTGAAATATATAGATAAAATTCATGCTAGTGTAATATGCTATGAATAAGAATAGTCTTGTTGTAATTAAGTAAATAGTAGATACCATGCTAATTAAAAAGAAGAAATGCTTTATACTATGAATCATGTTAGTATGCTTGCAATTTTTATACATGTTGAGTCTATGGAAATTTGGTGAAGAATGTCGTATTCAACCCATGCCTTAGAATCTAATGACTAAGAAATAAGAAAGAAAACGAAATGAATGTAGTTAGTACCATGAAATGTGTTGGCATATGTATATTTGCCCTATTGTATTTGAAAGTAATAATTTTCTTGCATGACAGAGGTTTTTGTGAAATTCTCATGATTGAGAGACATGTCGGTGTTATTATAAATTTTTAATTTGTATAAGTAGTAACATAAACTAGTTTTCATGAACACCATTTTGTAAATTCAAGTTTTAAGAAAAATACAAGCCTATGTGTAAAATGAGAATATGAATTGCTTAAAGAAATGGAAACATGGTTTTAATAAATTTAAAATTTGTTGTTTACTATTTTTAAAAATTCATTCTCAGTCAAGAGGAAGTTTGTTTCAATATCCTAAAAGGATTGGATTATTGGATAAATGAGTTTTGCGAAAAAGAACCAAATTCATGTTCATAAAAGAGAAGGAGATAATTCGAAATATAGATACAATGTCTAAAATATAAATTTGGAAATTCAGGAATCATAGTTTTCAGGTAAACTCCGTTTGGAAATAATTTGCCCAAACCCAAATACTGCAGTCTATAGGTGTGACAGTCGACTGGTAAGTTTCGACAGTCGACCATCGCGAACCTGCCTACAGTGATTTCTAGAGTTTTGGATTTTCGTGCGGGACAGTCGACTGACCCTTTATCACAGTTGACTGCCACTGCTCTGATTTATGTTGTCTTGAGTTGGATTTCACGTGGGACAGTCAACCGTCTACAGTACGCAATCGACTGTCACTACTCTAATTGATGGATTTCTTAAGTTTGGGCTTCACGCGGCACAGTCGACCGATCACCCTATGAAGTCGACGGCTACTGCTCTAACTGATATTTTTTGAGTTTTTTGATACTTCTTTTAAATGAAATACTTGATGTGGGTTGATATATGAATTGTTGTGTGAGCTTAAAATTGCTAATGAGACTTAAGTGGATGAATCTATCTTCATGAAAAGAAATATTGCTTTATCTTTGAATCATAAATGATGCCAAATAAGACTTTGATTAATTTTTGAATAAGTTGAAGATAAGAATACCTTGAGTTAAGACATGATTATTGAAGGGTATGAATACCCATGATTTCTTGTACATGAAAAATTGTGATTTAGAGTTAGTAAGACCTCGGGTACCGACACTATTGAAATAAAAGATTTGAGATATAATTTTGAGATATTGCCATGGAGCTGTCTCGTATTTTTGTGACTAAGTCCGGTAGGAGGTAAAACCAATTGTAAGTATGATAAATTATTCATGTCCTGAACTAAGAACTAGGCACTTAAGAGAAGCGTAGTAAACCTGAGCAAACGTAAGTGGGGCACTCTATATAGTCAGGCGATGTACTTCGGAACTATAGACCCAGTCGGGCAGTATACTCTGGGGCTGTGGTTGCTCCGATGGAGACGAGTTTATTTTAAATCCGGGACTATGCATAGTCGGGCGGATAGTTTGTCGTATTCCAGTGTATATACGTATACCGGGGCTAGAGGGGCACTTGCGGGGGATTCGCACAGCGAGGAGTCTGTATAACAGTCGGGTAGTGTACCTGGGACTGGGATCCGTACTCATGGAATGCCTAAACTTTGTTCTTACTACTGGATAGTGTCATGGCGATGGATTGAGCCCTTTAATGTGGAGTACGTAGGTGTTTGCCCTCGGGCCTATATAGTATGGGATGCATAGAATCCGAACAAATATGCATTAGTGGCATCCTAGTATGAAATGTGTGCATTAGGCATTAAGGCATCGCATACACTTACATGTTTAGAATAATCACTTTTGACACTTTATTGTTCATTCAAATTTTTGTGGCTTGTTGAAGTATTGAGATCGTTATATGTACGACATAGTGAGAATGGCCGAGTATAACGTTTTCGTCAATTATAAGTGACTGACGTGCCCACAGCTTAATATGCAGGTAATGAACTTTTCCATGAAGAAGTAAAGATGTTATGATGCAGTTGATGACTTACATTGATATAGTTGTACAAGTTGTATTTTACTTTCAATGTTGTATTTCTTTTATTCTTCCGCTGTGTAAAAAAAAGTAAAGAACTCTGATGTTGTTAAAAAATTTTAAATTCCTTGTAAAATTGTACGAAGTGAAGTGTAAAGATCCTGTGAAATCTCGAATTCGGTCTTATTTGGAATTCGGAGCGTTACACATATTCACAAATAAATTTGATTTACTGACCTCAATATGGTCTAAAATACCGAACAAAAATGGGACAACAGCAAAAACAAAAATCCGCTTATGCATTAAATCGACTAGTTCATATGCAACAAATGCAAATCAAAACAAAACACAAGCATGGTATAATAGATGTCCAAGCAACATGGTATCGGGTGTTTGACAAGTCTACAACAAGATATACTACGACTAACGCATCATGCATACAAGATCATACAACACATCATGGATCAGGAACAATATACATATATGCAACAAGAATTAATTATTTCTAGGTTATTTCATGACGTGTGTGTAACGAGACAACTACAGATGGACCAATAAATAGAGACGAGATCTAACAAGGAATTTGCACAAGACTAAATCTAAAGACAAAAGCTACACTACATGCGGTATTTAGTACTTGTATTATACAACAATAGGAATACAAGTTACTTGCTTTGAAATTGATGACGAAAACGATGCAAAGAACGAGAATAAAGGGAACAGGTTCCCGGGCAACGAACACAATAACACGTGCAAATCCCATGCACGTGCAACACAAAAGAAAGAGAGAGGCAATCGACACGGGCGATGGACGGCAAGGACAGAGGACAGCGATGGCGGGGCTGTTGCTCTGGCTGTTGTTGCTGTCTGATGATGGAGGGAGGCAATGCGGGAGGCTCTGAGGGCTGACGCGATGCCAGGAGGAGACACGGGCCGAGAGGGCGCTGTGTTGATGTTGTCGCTGCTACGGGAGAGGGCAGCACTGCTGCTGGCTGACGTCGGGACGGGGAGACAGGGGGTGCTGCAGATCCGGTGGAGCACAGGGTGGAGGCAGGATGGGGAGCAACGCAAGAGGGGGAGTCGGAAATTAGCAGCTAGGGTTTTTGTGGATGTAATAAGGTTGAGTAAATAGTGGGAGTTATATATATAGGAGGTGATATGCATATTAGGGTTTAGGGTGTGTGACGGGTAGGGTATAAGAGATATTGGGTTTTAAACCCAATCAGAATAGGATTGAGTTAAATGGGTTGTAGGGTTTAAACATCCACAAGAAATAAAAATAGAGTATTAATAGGATCCAATAAAATATAGGATGATCCAATTAATGACATAGGAACAAAAATAAATAAATAAAATAGGACATGAACAATTTATTAATGAGAATAAAAAATAATAGCCCGATCAACTAGAGAGAAAACTATAGGTAGACAATAGAATCAAGAAGATCAATTTAAAGGCGACAAAACAAATAGATGAATATATTGAGAATGAAGATCCAATGCACAGTTCAAAAAGGAGTAGGAGAATACAAAATGAATAAATACTCAAAAAGAAAAATACATCAAAAATACAGAAAATGAAAAATATAGGTTACAATTCTTTGTAGTAAAGGAATTAATGTAGCATATTTGTCAAGTTATTTTAAGTTGCTGATCAGCTTACCTGTCCTGCTATAGTTTGGAAGCCCAAATTGAGGCTACCAAATAATCCATCTCTCACTTGCGTATACCTTAAATTAAAACCAATAAAAAAAATCTTCAAATAAATCACCAAATTAAAATTTTTTAAACCCGAAAATAAAACAATCATACATCTCTGAACTTAGATCCCATGCACACACAAAATTCGAGTCAGCAAAAAATTATGTAATCCCGTGCACACACAAAATTAAAAATTAGAATGAGAATTCGGTTAATGAGATGAAATTTGAGTCGCCGCATCGCATGTAGAGGCTCTCAATTCGGTGGAGGGGAGTCACCGATACTAAGTCGCTTGATATTCACGCTCGATTTTGTAGAGGGAAGTCACTGATACGGAATCAGCAGCGGATCAAATATCGGCAATGACCTCTTGATTGAGGTTCGACACTGGATTTGGATTTGGATTTGCTTTGAGATTTGCACTTGAGAGAACGATGGAGGCTTCGCCAATAGAATGGAAGCGAAGGTTTAAGGAAAATGGTTTTATGGATTTAGAGTTAGCGGCTTAGAAACCCTAGGAGAGAGTGGGAGAGAGAAAGAGAGAGAGAGAGAGAGAGAGAGAGAGAAATTGGAGCTCTCTGGTTTGGGGAATAGAGGGAGCAAATAGATCTGAATAGGAGAGAGAGAGAGAGAGAAATAATTAAATAAATAAAGAAGTTGTTTTGGGGGATTTGAATTTGAGTTTTAGGGGAAAACTTTGGGGGGAGAAAATGTCTTTTGGGAGCTTAGATCTGAACCATTGATTTCCTTACTATTGAAAGAGAGCCACTTGATAGCTTTTCTTTGTGTTTTATTATATATATGTACATACTATATACATACATACGGTATCATATACATACATATATACATACTGCATACATATAAACATATACATACATATTTGTATACAATATGTTGGTTGGGAAATGAAAAAACGGATATCTTTACCTGTTTTCAGTTTTTTTTTAAACATAGATATTAAGTGTAAATTTTTAAAATGACATTTGCAAAATTTTGTATCCAAACACAATTTATCCTATGTTTTGATTTTAAAAACCGGAAATTGATTTATAACCACAAACCAAACGCAGCCGATCTCTAATTTAATTGTAGATCAATGCTTATGGTATTAAGATTAGCACACGTATTAGCAAAGATTTTCTCTCTCTAGAAAAGTATAGAGAGAGAAACTAACCCCCAAACCAAAAAAAAAAAAACAACAACCATAGATCTGAGATAAGTGGGGGTGGCGGCTAGGGCTAGCCACCGCCGCCCCCTCATCCCTCCTTCGTCCCTCCCTCCCCTCGCTCTCCTCCCTATTGTGCTCCTACGACGGAGATGCCCCCCCATCCCCCGATGCATTTCTTCACGCTCCGCCCTCAGCCCTTTCAGTGCGCTCCTCCGTCGCCATCGATTCCCCTTCATCGAGCTCCTCTTTCGGCGGCACCTGGGGTCCATTCTCCTAAGGTAGTGGCTTGGGTATCCTCGCCCACTGCCGCTGTCGCCTTCCCATCCCCGTCGAGCGACGCTTCTCTTCAGCCTCAACTACCCCCGTCATCCCTGCCGTCGAGCCCTGCTGTCGAGCCGACGACCAAGCGTCAAACCCAAGACCGTGCGTCGAGGGATCCCTGGATCCCTCCTTGGTTTCGGTTTGTGGGAGATTTGGAGATGGGGGTGAGTAGGTTGGGGTTTGGGTTAGGTTGGGGTTTGGAATCTGTGCCTAGTGGTCTGTAAGGGAGGATTGGAGGAGTTGCCTAAGTTCGGTTTTGATCGGTGTGAAGTATGTTGTGCTGCACGATTGTGGGGCTTGGACCCAAAGACAGGGTCCCCCCATGAAGTGCGCAGAGTGCAAATGTAGAGTTGGAGTGGTTTGGGATTTTGGCTGTCAGTGTGTGAGTCACACCCTGAATTCGACCTCCTTTAACTGACTGCCACAGGCTTCGCGACAGCACCGCCACTACGCCCTCATCATTGAACCTGGAATCTACAACATCCATCGCCCGCAGGGGCGAGAGGGGAAGGTGGTGCTTCAGTTAGTTGTGGTTTGCTTCGGGTTTTTGCGTGAGAGAGTGAGAGAGTGAAGATGTTGCTTCTCACTACTCTATGCAGGTGTATGTTTGTGTTTGTGAAAAATCACTTGAGAGGGTAAAAGCGTGAGAGAGGCGAATGTATCCTCTTCACGGCTCTCTCTTTGACTGTGTACGTGGTTAGGGAGAGTGAGAGTTTTGTTTGATGAGAAATCACTTGAGAGAGATAAAGCGTGAGAGAGGTGAAGGTATCCTCTTCACAGCTCTCTCTTTGATGGTGACTTTGACTGGCCCGAATGTGAGAGTGTTTTGGTGAGTTAATAGGAGTTGGGGAGAAGAAGGATGAGAGCGGCGAATATCTAAATCCCACGTGATTCGCTTCAGGTGAGTATGCGCGTGCCGTGGAGGTGGTGCACAAAGCTTATTTAACGTACATACAATTAGTTGATCCTTACTTTGTGACTAGGCCCAAGATGGGGTCCAGTACAATACTGGTGGAGGTCGGGGCCAAGCTGTGGCCGGTTCGACCTAGTCGATTCTAGATTGTTGATTTTTGGATTGTTGGCCCACCCTTTAAAGATGTTGGAGTGAGCTCTGATTGTATGTACTGGTTATGTCGCTTCATGTTCTATTTTCCTGTTTGTAGTTTGTGATTTGGACCAGTATGCTGAGTTTGTTTGATTAATTTCCTATTAATGAAATAAGATGGCCATATTCCACCTTCTCCTTCACAAAAAAAAATGCTTATGGTATCACATAGTATACTCTTTCTCCTACAATTAATTAATATAAATTAGAATACATTTCACAAAGTTGTGTACTCTAGTAGAAAAGGAATAATTTTCCCAAAGCATGTGCTCTGGATCAGTTATGACATACTTCATTTCTCACTGTATTTAAAGGAATTTTCTGGTTCATAAATTTATGCCACATTACGTAGTGGAATATGTAAGTCTGCTAACTAGTAATTCATATGGGAAAAAAAGTTTTAGTGATAAATTTTGTTATAAACACGACGATTAGAGTACACTTATACTAATTGCTATTTTTTTTGCTTTATCTTAAACTAATTGGTACTTACCTACGTTTCACTGCACGTTCAAGTGAAGACTTTGAGAGTTGGGAATTTCCCAATTGCAAGTCATGGGTTTTATAAATTGATGACCAAAAAAAAAAAAAAGCAAAGTACTAGTTTTTGGGATCTAATAACATGCAGTTGATGCGCATGTGCATGCACCATTTTCCTTGATGCGCATGTGCATGTTCACTAAACTATAGCAACAAGATGATTTTTTAAAATGAAAATTGAATTATTTGAAACTCTTTGATCTTTAAGATTTTAAACCTTATTTTGTACTCTTTGAAGTTTCTCGTAAGAGCATCCGCAGTCGTGATTACTGAAAAATAGCAAAATGTATATTATACATAGAGCAAAGTCTCAAATGTATATTACACATATAGCAAAGTCTCGTTTGCTGCAGTGGTGAAATGCTATAATATAGCAATAAAAAGTAAAAAAATGATTGGACGGAACTCTAAGTTCCGCCCCACAAAAAAAAATTCCACTCATTTTTTAATAAATAAATTGAATATTTTAATAATTTTAAAGATCAGGCGCAACTTGAAGCTCCGTCGGAGGAGGAAAAAAAAATCTAATTACATGGGATGGAACTTCCCATCCCCACATTTGATGGACGGCACTTGAACACCCGTCCAAGGTGATTTATTTTATTTCTAATATATTTTTTAACGAATAAATGATCTAATTTAATCGGACGGCACTTCGAGTTCCGTCCGATATAATAATATATATATATATATATATATATATATATATATATTTGGGATGGAACTGACTTTCTACATATGCATCGTCCAAAGTAACGTTTGAAGCTCCGTCCTTTATAATATGCATTTTCTCATATCGCCTCTCAAATATAGCGATCTTCTGTAGTGATTTTGCCAAAATATGAATAAATAGCAAACGACTGCAGAAGCGCAAGTGCTATAATATGGATAAAATAAAAATTTAGCAAACGAACTGTGGATGCTCTAACTAATTCATATTTTAAGAAACTCCTTCAAATTTTTTTCTTTCTAGTAATTAAAAAAAAAAGCAAAAAAAGCTACAAAGTAGACACAAATCTCATTTAAGAGATTACTTTTAACATTTTCCTCAGCCAAAACAAGGCACTCTGGATCATGGGTATTAACCAACAGAAAACTTCGACCATTACTATGACCTATCTTTGCAGGAAAATCGGCACACACATGTTGCATCCCAAAAAACAAGAGTAAGATATCTTGAGGGTTGAAAATAGATTTTGGAGAAATAAATTTTATTATTATTCATTTATTTCTCTATTGTATACATCTATATATAAGAGTTACATTCTTGGAGGAGAAGAAAGGAGATTGAGAGAAGATTGGGGAGATGAGAGATTTGGGGAATCTGTTTCCTATAGATTAGGAAATAGAATATACAATTACTATATTTCAACACTTCCCCTCAAGTTGGTGCATAGATATTGAACATGTCCAACTTGTCAACAAATTTCAAAAAGAGCCGATTCGAAACTACCTTGGTTAGGGTATCTGCGAGCTGATTTTCTGACTTCACTTTTGATATCTCAATGACTTTCTCATCTATTTTTTCTTTGATGAAGAATCTGTTCACCTCTACATGTTTTGTTCTGTCATATTGAACCGGGTTAGTAGCAATATCACACGCTGCTTGACTATCACAATATATTTTCATAGGTTCATTCGGACCATAGCCTAAGTCCTGTAACAACAGTTTCAGTCATAAAGATTCCGCTATACTTAAAGCTACTCCGCGATACTCAGCCTCTGCAATAGAGAGCGCAACAACATTTTGCTTCTTGCTCCTCCATGTAACTAAATTTCTTCCAATAAAGGTGAAGTATCCTGAAGTGGAGCACCTATCAATTATAGATCCTGCCCAATCAGCATTAGTATATGCCTCAACCTTCAAGTGACCATATTTCGTAAATAAGACCCCTTTTCCTGGAGCAGACTTAATATATCTCATAATACTCATCACTGTATCCATATGTTGTTCCCGAGGCGCATGCATAAATTGACTTACAACACTGAAAGCATATGAAAAATCTGACCATGTATGTGCAAGATACATCAGCCGTTCAACCAATCTCTGATATCTTTCCTTATCACAAGGTACATAATCAGCTTCATTGCACAGTTTCAGTTCTTCTTCTAATGGTGTACTAATCAGCTGACAAGCAGACATTCTAGTTTTCCTTAATAAATCAAGAATATACTTTCTTTGAGACAAAAAATCTCCTTTCTTGAGCGAGAAACTTCAATACCAAGGAAGTATCTCAAAGAGCCAAAATTTTTCATTTCGAACTCTTGTGGCAAGTAGTTCTTTAATGTCTTCCTGTAACCCATGTTTTTCACTTTTGGTATTGTTGAGGGTATTTTTCATTTTTGTGAATTATTATTTTCCATTGTATTTTTCGGAACAATAAATTTAATTATCTTTATTCTATAATACTTTTTCTGGCAGTTTTGACCTCCTTTGTGATTGTGCGCCGTTTGGCCGTTTTTCGACATTTTGAGCTCTTTTTCTCAATTTCTTGATCCCGATCATGTATAAATATTATTTTAGGGTCATGGTGGATTTTTTAGGAGAGTTTTGACCAATTTGAGATTTTTGGCCCTTAAGGAGATTTTTAGGAGCTATAGGATTCATTGTATTTTGTATTCCCATTTGAAATCTACCCAATATCTATTACCCAATTGTATACCTATTGTTTCCTATTGATACCCACTACCCATTAACCCATATTTGATTCCCTATAAATACCCCCTCATCTATTAACCCTTAACCCTAATCTATTTTCTCTCCCTCTCTAATTGTAGCCGGCTCCCTCTCATATTCCTATCCCGGCCTGCCTCCATATACCCCAGGCTGACCCTCTTCTCCCCTCCTTCTTGCATTGCCGACCACATATAATCCCCCATCCACTATATTCTACAACTCCGCTTCAAAAACTCATCTCTCCTCTCCTTCTTGTGTCCGGCCAGCACCCAAGGCAGCACCCAACCATCCCAAAACAGCACCTCAACATCCCCCCTCGTTGTATTGAGTTGTGGGCATCTCCCACTTTGGTTCGTGGGTCAAGAGATCAATCGTTGGAGCGTTTTGTTCGTGGGTTTTGCTAGAAATCGCGTTAGAAGGCGTCTTGCTCGTGGGTTTTCTTTGAAAGGCTTGGATTTGTCGCGTTCGTCATCACATAAAGGCAAATAACTTGTACTTAAATTTCTTAGGTTGATACAAGTAGAAAGTTCACACATAGGATATGTTGAGACTAGAGACGGACCAAGATCATGTTTTTACTTGTGGATTTCGTCTCTATTGTTCAAAACAGGCCATAGACGACTTAGGTCATGAAGTTTGATAGGATTGTGCCTTAGGATTCACCCAAACGCGATTTTGATCGCGTATGCGACATATTGTATACTTGATGTATGTTTGAACACCCATATGAGAAATATTGAATTTTGACATGTTAGAAACCCTTAGATATGATATTTAGACAATGGGTAGACAGTGTTTTGAATTTGGAAGAGTTTGGATGATTTTTGAGGAAGTTATGACGTTTTGAAACTTAGTTGAGAAATCAGGAAATTTGGATTGAACTGGATTGATTGCAGTTTTTACCTGAATTAGAGTCCGAATCTCCACATGACTATTTCTGAGTAATTTGTAGAGAATTGAATCTAATTTCTAATCCCACTGATTTTAGCCTGTTTGGAGTTCGTATGGAGTAGTTATGATTATTTTAGTAACTGTATGTTGGTACTTTCCAGAATCAGTTCGGGGTAATTTTTGTGGACAATTTATTTTCAAGATCCAAGTTAGTCATAATTTCATGCTACAAGATTTTGTCCAGTGTTTCAATATGATGTTAGGTAGTTCTCTGATTTTTGTGATAATTAAAAGATGAGTTTTGAGTGATGCCTTACATCCTTTTCTATAGATCGCTTTTGCTGTAAACTGCGTGTGATTGTATGTTGAATGCCGTGTTCACCTTATTTCTAATTACTGTATGAATATTTTATGTGAGATATGAAAGTTGGGTAATTGTGTATACTTTCACTCTGTTTTGGCGGAAGTGGATTTTGATGCGCTGTGTGCAAGATATGCATGATTTTGTACAGTGGTGTTGAAGAATTCCAGATCCATCAAAATTGTGTTATGTGTTATTTTCTATTTTTGAAAACATATCTATACTTTCTGGAAAAATATGAAAATCTATATTTTGAGACTATACATATAGGGGATTACCCCAGATTTTTTGTGGATTTAATTAATGACTTTATATGCTGTTTTCATGTGGTTTAAGTTATTCCCCTGTTTTCTGACTGTACATGAAAACTGTGTTGAATTGCGTTTTGAGTCGAGATGTTGTGAAATAGCATATAGATTTATTATAACCGTTAGAAGCGTGTGAAAGTCTAGTTTCCAGATCCTTTGACGGATTATGATTTTCATTTCTGTAGATCGTTGGATCACTGTTTTTGTACAGACTGGTCTTGCTGACCTGATTACAAACATACACTAGTTTGCTCGTATTTGTGAATGTATAGTATCTATACTTACTGATCTGATGCCCTAAACCTAAACCTGATCATATGATGTTAGTTTGACACCCTTTAGCTCACATTCATGTTTGTTAATAACCATAACAAAAGTAATCAAGCCGGGGTATGGGAAAGATCTAGTAGTGGGAAAGCATAGAAATGTGTACTTAGAATGGGGCCCGTGTTTCCCATATAATTATCTGTATTCTGACCCTGTCTACATTGCTTCTTATGTAAGAAGGTGTAGAGTAGAAGAGAACCACTAGGTTCTATCTATCTGTTTCTGACCCTGTCTACATTACTTCTTATAGGAAGGTGTAGAGGAGAAGAGAACCACTAGGTTCTATCTGTCTGTTCTGATATCTGTCTGACCCTGAGTACACTGCCCTATAATATCCCCTACGAAATCTACAAGCGAAACTGCATTGACTGTAGCAACCATGTGATAAAAGTATGGCGCATGAAGTGCTACCTAGATAGTAATCACACAAGACTTACATTAATCTGAGATATGAGATTTGAATATATTTCTGAGGTCTAAATCTGAATCTGATATATGGAAATCTGAATCTGAATCTGAATACCTATTATCTGAAATCTGTTATCTGATTTACCTGACATATCTGAATGTCTGTTTACCTGACATATCTGTTATATGACACTTGATACTTAATATCTGAGACATCTGCTAGGATACTATGTTAGTTGAGTTTACCATACCATATTAGGTCTGTTTCTGATGATTAGTTAGATCTGTTTATTTTTTCCCATATGCTTGTATCCTATTCTATTTGTGACCCGGACTTGCCATTGACGGGTACTTTGTTTTCTTCTTTTCCTTTTTCCTGCATTCGATGATTGCAGATTACAGTGGACAGATTCAAGAAGGTACTGGTGGTTCGCAGTCTTAGTTGCTGATTATTATTTCTGTTAGAACTTTATTCTGTATTCGTGAACTTGATTATTTCTGTACTTGAGACTTGAGTATTATTTGTATTGGGCGATGTGACCCAGAATAATTGTTTTTCCAGACTGTTTATTTGAGAACATGATATTTGATTTCAAGTAATTTCTGTTGGTAAAAATTTGTTTCAATGTAGCATGTTGGTTTCACTTTTGCTTCCGACTCTGATATATTCTGTGATGCGTTGCAAAGATTTCTGAAACAGCTTAAGGATGATAATAATCATTCGCTGGGCTTTTGTTACGTGCCCATATTCCGTATTTTTGGAAAGCGGGGCGTGACACTTCCTCTCCTCAGGATCATCACCAGTTACTATCATATCATCCACATAAATAATGAGAGCAGTAATTTTACCTTTTTTCCTTTTAGGAACAGAGTATAATCTTAATTACTCTAATAGTATCCGAATGTCCTCATTGATTTTGTAAATCTCCCAAACCAAGCTCTTGGCGACTGCTTAAGTCCATACAATGCTTTCTTCAAAGGACATATTTTATTGCTGTGTTGGACTGGTCTGTTCGACCCTAGTGGAAGATCCATATAAACCTCTTCTGTTAATTTCCCATGCAAAAATGCATTCTTCACATCAAATTGCTCCAACGGCAAGTCAAGATTTACAGCAAGTGACAGTAGGACTCGAACAGTATTGAATTTGCCATAGGTACGAATGTATCTTCATAATCAATTCTATACGTTTGAGCGTATTCTTTGGCAACCAGCCTTGGTTTGTATCGCTCTATTGAACCAACGGACCTATACTTCACCGTATAAACCCATCTGTATCCTACTAGCTTCTTCCCTGCTGGCAGCTCGACTATCTCCCGAGTCTCATTCTTTTTCAAGGACTTCATCTCCTTATCCATAGCTGCTTTTTACTGTGAATCAGTAAGGGCTTCCTGCACACTATTAGTAATAGATACAGTAGATAATTGATTTGCAAATGACTTATTTGATTCTGACAAGCGGTGAGTGGATACATAATTACTCTTGTGATATTTGACGTTACTAGTGGGATCAGGTTCATACGTGGATTTTGGAATATCTCTATTAGTACGGTGCGGGAGTTCTCTTCGAGGGACTTCGGACAACGATGACGATTGGTTTTGGAGTTCTGATGGTTCACTCTTACTGAAATTCGGTACTGGTTGTAATTCTTCAAGAGGGTCTTCTTAAAGATGGGCTTCTTTCCTTGGTTGCACTTCTTCGTGAGGGTCTTCCTCCCTTACTAGGTCTTCATTCAAGTGTTCCCCATTATTTGTATGTAGCTGTTCGTTCTGACTGGTAATTACTTCATCATACCCAAGAGTCTGAACTTCACTAAGCCCTTCATCATAGCCTAGAGTCCGAACTTCACTTCAGTACTTCCCCTAAAGTTCAGTCGTTGAAGAAGAAAATGCATCTAATCTTCATGGAGCACAACATCCATAGTTACAAACATCCTTTGAGTTGGTGGGTGATAGCACCGGAACCCTTTCTTATCCTGTGCATATCCCACAAAAATACAGCGGACAGCTCGAGGAGTTAACGTATTGCGTTCATGTTGATGAAAATGAAAAAATGCAACACACCCAAACACACGAAGTGACAAGTTGACGACTTTTGGTGCATTCACAGCTTCAGTTAATCCTTGAAATGGTGTGAGGAAGTTTAGGATACTAGAGGGAACTCAGTTCCCTCTAGTAGTAGCAGAAGCAAGGGCTTCCCCTCAATAAATGAGTGACATATTTCCATAGATAAGAGAAGCATGGACCACCTCGAGCAAGTGTCTATTTTTTCTTTCTGCAACCCCATTCTGTTGAGGTGTATATAAGCATGTAGTCTGGTGAACAATGCCGTGTTCCACCAAATATTGTTGCAGATTCGAACTCAGGTACTCTCCACCATTATCACTCCTAAGGACTTGAATCTGTGATTTAAACTGAATCATAACATGCTTGTGAAAATTTTGAAACAAGCCACTAACTTCACTTTTTGATTTCATCAAACAAATCCAGGTCATACGAGTACAGTCATCAATAAATGTCACAAATCATTTGGCTCCTCCAAATTTAGTGGTTTTGGATGGACCCCAAACATCAGAATGGATAATCATAAATGGAAGAGAGCTTCTACTCGGACTTGGAGGAAAAGAGACACGGTGACTTTTTGCAAGTTCACACACATCACACCGAAAGGCAGAAATATCCAACTTAAAAAATAAACTTGGAAATAATTTTTTCAAATAACCAAAAGAAGCATGCCCTAGACGTCGATGCCATAGCCAAATATCTGACTTCTTTTTCTCATCTTCGAATTCTTCCACACTTATAACTTGAGAAAACTTGCTTGAACTTTCAAATTCTAAATCCAGGTAATAGAGCTTTCCGTGTCTAACCCCATAACCAATCATTGTGCGAGTCCGAATATCCTTAAACACACAATGTTAATGCCAAAAGACTACAATACAATGTAAGGCAGCAGTTATTTGAGTAACAGATAATATGTTAAAATTCAAGGATGGCACAACTAGGGCAATATCTAAGGTTAGGTTGTTTGTGAGGGGTATGGTACCCTCGCCAGTAGCAGTAGCAAGGTCACCATTGGCAGTGGACACAGTTCATTTGGTGGAAGGTTGAAAATTTTGAACTTGTCTAAAATCAAAAGTCATATGGTCGGTAGCACCCAAATCAATTATCCATTTATTATTCATAACAGAGTCAGAAATATTAAAAACCTTACCATCATTACCTGCAGCAGCACGATCAGCAACTCCAACTGCGATAGTGGGTTGATTGCAAGTCTTCTCCCAAATATCCCTACTATGATCCCAGATCTCCGGGTAGCTGATAATCTTATAACAACGAGCTTTCGTGTAGCCGATCTTGTCACAATGAGTACACTTCCTTGACTCATACGTATATTGTCCCATAGCAACACAACAAACAGCAGAGCAAGCAGAACCAATAATCCAATCACCAAACAACAGACGACGGGATAAAAAACAACAAACAACACTCTCCCAAAACAGCACATACCAAAAGAGCACAACAGCAACACAGATTTGGTGAACAACCACCAAATGAAAAACAAACAGCAATCGAAGATTCACCCTTTCTGGATATGAGCTTCGGTCGGTTGAGGGAGGCTGAGGCGTAGTCGGGTTTGGCTGGCTGGCGGACGGCAGGGTCGACGATGGGGGCGACGACGGCGGCGTGGGGATCTGGGCGGAGGTTCGGGGGGGAGGAGGACAGAGCACGGGGGGGGGGGGGGGGGGGTCTGAACGGAGGCGGAAAGGCGGCCTGCTCGTCGAACGGGAGAGGGAAGCAAGGGGGTTCGGAGGTGGGGTCACGGCTGTTCTGAGCGACGAGCTGGGCGTCGACGGGAGGGTTGTCGACGGGGAAGGAAGTGGTCGACGGGGTTAGCCGGAGGGAGGTCGGGGGGTCACCAGGGAAGATGAACAGTAGGTGGGTTGGTTTTGATCGGGGAGAGAGAAAGCGGGAGGAGAGGGAAAGAGGAGAGAGGAGAGAGGAAGTTGGGGTTTCGGGGTTCAGGTTCGGATCTGAGATTGGTGATCGGTGAGGCTAAACACGCATCTTCTTCCTCTTCTTCACGTAGCCTAAGATATTTTAGGCTCTGATAGCATGTTGAAAACTGATTTTGGAAAAATAAATTTTATTCTTATTTATTTATTTCTCTACTGTATACATCTATATATAAGAGTTACATTCTTGGAGAAGAAGAAAGAAGATTGAGAGAACATTGGGGAGATGAGAGATTTGGGAAATCTGTCACCTATAGATTAGGAAACAGAATATACAATTACTATATTTCAACATTGAGAAATTGGGTCATGACAACTACTTGTATGGATATGATCGACGACGAACTTCAAGTTTGAACACTGCCCTCATGAGACAAGGATCTTATCAACATTGAAATAATCGGGTCCCACCAACGAACATCAGATTCTCGTGCTAATATTGGTAACCAGTGATATTTTTCCTTCAAGGACCCAGCAGCAAATTTAAGTTTAATAAACCATTCAAGCTAAGCCACCCATTTGAATTGATCGAGACATTCTTTCAATGTGGCAAAACAAATTGAGATAAGTAGCCTAGTTGGGATATTGGGCTATCATAATGGACTGGTTGAATTTCTGATGGAAGTTAATGACCAACAAATTGGGCTTCTTTTCCTATAAAATGATAATTGGGCTTTGGAAAAAAAGGGCCCGCAATGAACAATCATTGTCTGATTTGGGACTTACAACGAACTTTTCATCTATATAATAAAATACAAAGAAAAGCTATCAAGTGCTCTTATTCGATAGTAAGGAAATCAATGGTTCAGATCTAAGCTTTCAAAAGACACCTCCCTCCAAAAAGTTTCTTCCCAAAATTCAAATTCAAATCCCCCTCCAAACAACTTCTTTATTTATTTAATTACTAGATTTGCCTGTGGGCACGTGCCTACGGCACGTCTTCGGAACAATACAACATATGAAAGTCTTGTAAACAGTAAAACAACAATTATGAAGCTTAAGTTTGAATAGTAAAATAATAATTAGTTGTAAATAAAAGTCCATATTTTCATTAGTATATGTTGAAAAATAATTATAAATAGGAGTGTTAAATCCAACTTCTTAAAACTTTTGAGTGTGGAAAATGATGAAATTTAACTGTTGATGAGATATTTGCTATTTTCAATGTAACATGAGCAATAAGACAATGCATAAAAAATCTGAAAATTTACAAACCTGAAATATGAAAATATAAATTTCTGAGTAAATAGAGAGAATGAGTGAGAGAGAGAAGAAAATAAAAATAAATAAAGGAGTTGTTTTGGGGGATTTGAATTTGAGTTTTGCACCGCGCGGGGGGGGGGGGGGGGGGGGGGGGGGGGACTTTTGGACGGGAAAATATGTTTTGTGATGTTAGATCTGGACCATTGATTTCAACCTTATTAAATGAGAGCCACTTGATAGCTTTCTTTGTGTTTCATTATATAGATCTCTCTCTCTCATTCTCTCTCTATTTACTTAGAAATTTAGATTTTCGGATTTTAGGTTTGTAAATTTTCAGATTTCTTATGTTTTTTTTATTGCTCATGTTATATTGAAAATAGCAAATGTCTCCTCAATAGTTAAATTTCATCATTTTCTACTCTCAAAATTCTAAGAAGTTGGATTTTATACCCTCATTTATAATTATTTTTCAACATATACTAATGGAAACATGAACTTTTATTTACAACTAATTATTGTCATACTATTCAAACTTAAGCTACATAATTATTGTTTTACTTACAAGGCTTTTCATATATTGTATCGTTCCGAAGACGTGCCGTAGGCACGTGCCCACAGGCAAATCTAGTATACAGATAAGGTATGAATATGATTGGCTAGATTGTAGTTTTTTGAGTTTTAAGAAAGTTCAGTTCTCCTCAATCGATCAATCCATGGCTGCATTCACAGGCTCACAATCCATTCTTCTTCGCCCTCCCATCTCCAAACCTCAACTCACATGTTCACCATCAAACCAACAACAACCTCAAACAAACAGCCAATCGATGCAGCGCAAGATGCACTGATATGGTTCAAGAACTGCCAAGAACTCAATTACCTCAACGCATCAAGAACACAAGCCAAAGCATATCAATCACAGCTTCTCATTCATCAAAGTAACCATTCCTGATCAGAACTTAAAGGAGAGATCAAGGATTGAAGAAGAAAATGAAATTGCAGGAATAAGAAGATGAAGAGGATTGAAGAAGGAGATTTTAAAAAGAAATGTATCAATCAATTGCTTATTCTATTACATTTCACCTGTATTTATACTAATTTTGGACTGTGTAACTGAATGAATGCTGACACGGCTTTCCCACCAGATTCTTGTAACTAACTAACCGCATGAATCAGGTTTCTTTACGCACAGTGCACATGCTTATTCATACGCTTTCAAATAATCAGGTTTCTTTTTCACTCTTGTGGATTGCTGTGGCCTCATACCCATCCCATTATCCACCCGATCATTCAAAACGTGCATCATTGCCGCCCTCTTCGAAGATAACCTTGTCCTCAAGGTCAAAACTGGGAAAAGCACTTCTCATTGCAGCACAATCCTCCCACGTACCTCACTCATCGACAACCCTACCCATTGAAATAACACCTCATCCCTGAAATTCACTCCTTCTTCATGTCCTCTTCTCCAACACCACCGATGGTGTTACTGCAGGAAAGGGCATTGTCATATCAGTTGGAAGTGCACCACCCTCTGATTGTTGTGCTTCACTATAACACTGGCGCAACAATGAAACATGAAATACATGATGAATCTTCTAATCAAAAAGTAGTTCAAGTCAGTAACCCACCACACCAATGCGCTTACTCACCCTGAACGGTCCATCAAATCTCTTGGAAAGTTTAAGACAACTTCAATGGGCAACTGATTGTTGCTTATAGGGTTACAACTTCACAAAAACCCAATCTCCTACTTCAAATTCCTGTCCACCCTATGCTTATCAGCCAAACTTTTCATTATTGCATGGACTTTGAGCAGATTCAGTTTAAGCAACTGAATTACCTTGTGTTACCTTGTGTTTTCTCTGTAATTCTTCATTAACTTCAAAATTATGAGACATGCCTTCCAAAATATCTTGGTAAAGCTGGTTCCTTTCTACCATATTCTGTTGGATATATAGGTATATTCTCAATATAATAAAATATTATTGTGTATAATGTTCTATGGGACAACACGTGTTGAGCACGTGTTATCTGTGAGTTATTGGACGGGGTTGAGTGAGCCAAAAGCTCAGTACCCAAAACACAGTCTTATCCCATATATACTGATCTTGTGGTAGTGCTCTGTGATATTCCAATTCATAATAAGTAGAATATAATATCTCAAGCAGTAGGGATATTAACCGTAACCTAATTTCTCTTATTATTATCTCTCATAATCTCTTATAATCTCGAAATATTAGTAAATTAATTTTGAGATTAAGAGAGAGATCGTCGAAATCTAATCGTTGTAGTCGTCCAAGTGCCCGTTTGTCAGAATCTGCAATCGCCGCAGCTGGGCACCGCCGCCGCCGCTGACACCGGCGCCGCCGCTGACACCGGCGTCGCTGCAAGTCGCTGGCCTCGCCACCGCCAGCCACCTGCACCTGCTGCAACACCCCTTCTTCTTCTTTTCCCGATCACTGAGTGTGATCGGGTTTGGGATCAGATGAGATCCATTTTCTTATTGGATGGATCATGGTGTTTGGTGTTCGGGCCCAAGGAGGGATCATCCACTGCCAACTTTCAAGTCATTGTTTTGACTTCATATCCAACTTTTGATTGGGGTTTGGTGGTGTTTTGTGTTTGAGCCCAACATCTGATCCATTGCAGTGCTAGCAGTTGATTCAGATATTGTGCTCTTTGATTGGGTTCAGATGCTGCTGTTTTGTGTTTGGCTGAGGACAGGATCTAAGCTATTGTGCTTCCGATTCAGATCTAACCCTCTACTACACCTTGATTTACTATAAAATTCGGTCCACTCTAAACTTTAAGATTTGTGCTCCTAATTAATTAAATTTTGTTTATTGTTTATTATGCAGTTTTACAGAAAACTCTTCATTTTACTGAAATTATGCCAGTAGTAATTATTCAGAAATAACCCTCTAGATTTTGGAATATACTGTTTATTCCTTAAGATGGAAAAACCAAATCGAGCATACAAGATTCCGAAACTAGAGACATTCGATAATTCTGAATTTAACCATTTGTGGAAGAAAGCAAAATACGAGATGTGGATAAATTTTTTAGAGATAGTGCGGGCAGAGAAAATGTTGTTTTGACTAGATCCAACTATGACTAGACTGGATCAGATCTAAATTAAAGATAAGTTCTTTACCTGCATATATAGTTTAAATATTTGTTGTTGCTTAGTGCTAAACTTTTAAACCGTATTAACCGTTGTTCAATTAAATACAAGTTGAATAATTGTTTTGGTTATGCGCTAAGGTTCAAATATCTATTTCGATAAGTTAAATTATAGTTTTGACTATAAATTTGTATCTCCAATTAATTTGTTGTTAGACTTAAATAGTGCAAATAATTTGTTTGATTGACTAATCTTTAACAATTTGATGAATGTAGGAACTTCAAAGTTAGTTACATATTGTGTGTATTGAAGATGATGGATTTACATCATGGTAGAATAAGTCTGCACTACGCAGGCTTCTCCATCGAATTTGGAAAACACTTCTAATCTAATCCTTTTCAGTATTTTCATGTGATGAGTGTGTTACCGTTTCGTGTATTTGATCACATGATTGGAATTTTAGATCATAATAGTCTCACTTTGAAAATAGCATGTTTAGGGTTGTTAAATGTGCCTTGTCATACTGTGTGTATAGATATATTGGGTAACCCATCGTTTGCAGTTTGTGTGAGATTATATATTTGCTTCTCTAATAAAGATTGATGTATAAGATCCATAACAAATGTCTGTAAATTAGGTGAGAGCATATCGTAATACACGATATGAATCCATTGGTTATGCTTGTTTTTTCTCATTCAATGTACTATGTGTGCAAAATTGAATTATAAAATATTAGACATTATCTCGTTTAGCATTATGAAGATGACGAAAAACAAATAAGGAAAGAAATTTTTGCTCAATGTGGTTGAACATATGGACATTATTGAAACCATGAGAGAAAACATGCTATTCTGTAACATGTAGTAGAGTATTTTGTATTAACTCATATTATTATTATTTTATAATGTGCTTGTATAATTAATGACATATGTAAGTTGAGTTTAACAAACGAAGCAATTGAAAATAGTATTTCTAATTTGTGTAGTCCTTGAACACGACATAATAGGCTAAGACATGTGAACTATATATTAAATTGTTTGTTCATGTTAAAACTCATAATTCTGTTAAATAATACCTCATTAATTATGATAAATGTAATTTTGTGCTCAGATTATGATCACTAGAAAACCATTCAGTATGGTCTCTAGGAGTACACAACTTTTAAGTCAATACATTCTGATAGTTATGGTCTCAGTAGCTTTGTGACTAGATGAGATAATGGTTGGTCAGAAATATTTGATCACTTTTTTAGATGATTATTGAAGGTTTGTCATACATATATGGAGAATGAAGCACTTGTTAATCTTAATAAATTAAAATCTAGTTATATGCTAAGATCAAGGATTTAGATTTGAAAGAGGTGATGAATATGTTTTAATAATTTTAGAGAAGTTTGAATTTGGCATAATCTCTAGTGCACTTTATTTACCATTGTCAAACGATATTGATAAAGTTGGAATCAAATATTTAGTGAAATGTTGAATTCGATGTTATTGACTATTAGTTTGACTTTGTGTGATTATGAGTGATGTTGTATTAATTAATCATATTCCTAATTTGTTACCACACTCTAAACTATTTACACCTTGTAGATTATAGCATAAAAGCAAAAATTATTTTATTAAAGTGAAAATATGTGTTGTGATACATTTGTTAGAGTACATGACACTAGAAGGCCTAGTGTTGGCATTTGGGTCGACCGAGCTGGGTTGGGTCGGACCCGCGCGGGTCGCATCCGTACTTGGGTGGGTTCGGGTGGGGTCAGAGCGTTAACCGAGCCAGCCCGGGCCAGGTTCGAAATTGAAAAGTTCGACCCGGTCGACCCGCGAACCCATCAGGGTCAAACTTGTTTCGGGTCAGGCCGGGATGCGGGTTGGCCCGATTATTTTTTGTTTTTATTACAACGTCACTTAATTTCTTTTTTACAGCAAGTATAAATGTATAAGAGTAAAAAAATGCATATATTATTGATTATTCATTTCAACTACTATGAATTTTTTACAAATTTTTTACATACAAATACAAGTTTTTCCCCCCACTCTTTTTACCTAAAAAAGTAAATAAATAAAAATTATACAACAAGTATAAGAGATTAAGAATTAAATAAAATTGTATATATTATTCATTTCAACTTCTATAAAATTTTTATAACTTTTTTACATACAAATACTGTTAAAAAAATATACAAATTCCTTCAATTATATGTTTAAGAGGACAATCTAGAGTTCGAGATAGCCTAGAGTTAGATTGAAGAGAGGGCATTAGGCTACTGTTGTGCACCTCTACTTAACCTAAACCTATGATCTCATCGCCCTAAATTTCCTAATCTTATTGTTGGACTTCAGGGGAGTTACTTCCACTTGTTGATGTAGATGCCGCTTTTCCTTGAGTTCTGTCTTCAGCCTTCATCCAATCTTCAGTGCACACGAGCATCTCCATTGAATCCGGCTTCAAGTGATTCTTGTAATCTGTTAGAACTCTGCCACTTGTAGAAAAAGTACTTCCGGAAACAACTGTGGAGACATGATGAGTTAGTAGATCTCTAGCCATATGTGAAAGAATAGGAAAAAGATTTTCATCTTCTTTCCACCATTGTAGCACTTCAATCTTAGTATTAGAACTTTCACTATCTTGTTGATTATACCAATTTAATTCATTAGATGCATTAGGTGTAGTAATAGAGAGAGCAAGAGAGTAAAGTGTAAATTTTTTTAGATTGAATTAAGGGGGGTATTTATAGGGAAAAAAAAAGCCAGCCCAATGGTTCTGCCTACCGTTCCACTCGCGGGTCCAAATCCGCGGGTCGAACCGCAGGTTGGCGGGCGGGGTTGACTTAGTCAATGGGTCGAGCGGTCCGGGTTGAGCGGGTTGGGCTTACGATTTTTTTGACCCGGGTCGACCGTGGTAGACCCGCGGACCCGGATCCGAACCGCATAATTGCAGGCCAGGTTCGTGTGGGTGGGTCGCGGGTCAACCCGGCCCGGTTGCCATCCCTAAGAAGGCCTAAAGATTGACCTATAACAAATATTTGAGTATACTTAGAAAGTCCATATTGTAGTTCCATGGAAAGATTTTGGATCTATCTAATTTGTGTTAGTAGAATCTAAACTTGCAAAGTTCTTTGATGATGTGTTCATCAAAGCTAAATGTATAAAATTATCTAGTCCTATAGACACGATAAACGATTCACAGTTGGAATCAAGAACCAACCTTACCAACACTTAAAACTTCAATGACAAATGAGCCAAGAAGAATCTTTAGTAGAATGAAATGAATTCTATGTTATACAATAATACTTTGAATTAGTTGATTTGCCGAAATGCACTAAAACTATAGTAAGTGGGATTTGTAGAAAAAACATAATTTTGATTGTTCAGTAGCAATTTTAATGCATTTTTAGCAGCTAAAGGAATGACTGAGATAAGTGAGGAAGATTTGTTTGAAGTCTACTCGCATGTCTGTCATATTGATACAATAAGTATTCTTCTTGCACTTACATCTTTTGAAAATTTTGTTATTTATGAAAGAAGTTTAAACAGTTTTGTACTAAAAATTTTGTTTTTAATGTTTTGTATTGAAATTTTTTGTACTGAACAGTTTTGTACTGAAAAGTTTTGCACTAATATGTTTAGTGAACAAGATTTACAAATTGGAAAAATCATTGTATTTGTTTTTTTAATTTTTAAATGTGTTAAAATTGAGGCACAAATAATTTGACAAAATTTTAAAGAGATTAGATTTGAATCAAGTAATTTAGATGTCTTTAATTTTGTGGTGAGTAAAATATAATTGTCTTCATTTATTTGTATATTGTTGACATGCTTGTTGATTGGAAGTGACCTCTCTATTATAAATGAAGTTAAAACTATGCTATCCATAGAATTCAGCATGAAATACCTAAGTGTTGTGGACACCTTATTAGGCATAAGGGCGAGTTTTAGTTGGGCAAGGGATAACCCTTAGTCAAACTCATCAAATCAATAATGTGTTCCAAAAGTGGGGATATAGTGATTGAAAGTGTGTTTTGAAACACCTTATGATTCTGATAAAGGTTGACACCTAATGATGGAGCAATTATGAGACAATTAGATTATTCTAAACTTATTGAAAGTCTCATATATACAAATATTCGCACTAACAAACATAGCCTTTGAGGTAGGTATGATCTTCAGATTCACTAGTAGTCCTAATAATACACATCGGAGAGTCCTAAGAGGCTAATGAGATACTTGAAAGGTACTCAAGAGTTTGCTTTGTGCTACTCTAGTCATCCTTCAGGGTTGAATAGATGATCTGAAGTATTATAATGCTCAGAATTTAGTGAAAGTCGATAACTAGTAGATATGTGTTTACACTAGGAGGAATAGAAATGTTAAAAATTAAAAGGCAAACAGGCACTGTGCTATCATCCATAAAATTAGACATCTATGTGTTATTCTCTACAGGGGAAGAGGCTGAGTGGATTGAAGAACTTGTTGCTAGTCATCCATTATGAAGTTTAAGTAACTCTCTAATTCTATTCGTCGACTATCAAGCTACAATGTACTGAAGCTCATAACTCCCTCTATAATAGTCAAAGGAGTATATTAAGGCTGAAAGAAGCCTAGTTGAACTTTCTCATAAATAAAATGCAACTGAGATAAAAAATGGCTAATGCTCTTACTAAGAGACTTGAAAGTGATCTAATTATCAAAACTGTGGGGAAAATGGAGTTAAAAGCTATTGAGCCAAAAGTTTTAACATCCTATTTGTTTTGAAAATTATAATCCAATTGGAGGCATAGAAAAGTTCAAACTTAAACATCAATTTTAAGCAAGTGACATGCTTTAGATAATTTTAAAAGTTCTATGTAAATTTTATTAATATATAATTTCATTCCAATTTTGATGATGCTATATATTTTCATAATTTACTTAGAATCATCTCATTATTCCAAAAGAAAGTGTGAAAACTTATCAATGTGTTTCCGATGTTTAGAATGTTGTTATATCATTCCAATTTTGATGATATATATATTTTATGGATTCACGTTTCATTCCAATTTTGATGATTTAAAATTAACCATAATTGATTTGATTATTCTATCATTCCAATACGAAATATAGTATAATTCTTGTGTAAACTATAATAGTTTTTGTTCTTTATTTTGTTAAAGAAACTTGATTGTGATGCTTGCGCTACATTTTTTCTAAGCTAATTATGAATTGTACTAAGTTCTTTTGTGGAACTAGATACTTTATAAAATTCGTTAGAATTTTTAGAGATGTGTCTCTTGATATTCTTGTTTTCAATAAGCTAACAAAGATGAAGGAGTTGAATATGTCATTATAGATTTTAAAATAATGATTTGCTCAAAATGGAGGAGTAAATATAGAGCAGCTTGCAAGAATAAAGTTTCGGTTTATTTCTCTCGAGAATAAGTTTATCACTTGCTTGGTAAAACTTCTATTAAGTTTAAAACTCTTGTGTTCATGAGCTTAAAATCCTATTTTGTTCTCGAAGTTTATTTGCTTTGGTTGTTTTTGAAACTATGACAAGTTTCTCCAGTTGGTTTAGTCATTGTGAACTATTATGTTTTGATATGGTCTTAGAACTATTTGATTATTTTGGTTTAGTCGTATTTGAACTATTCGAGTTATAATTTATTTAGTCTATGAACTATATTATCTAGTAATTCAATGTTTATTTGAAGTTGTTGTGATCTAGTCCACAATATGTGAAACTGATGAGATAGCTAGGTATTGCCTAATATATTGAGAAGATAGGAGGAGATTGTTGGACATATAGGTATATTCTCAATATACTAAAATATTATTGTATATAATGTTCTATGGGGCAACACATGTTGTGCACGTGTCATCTGTGACTTATTTGACCGGGTTGAGTGGGCCAAGAGCCTCGTACTCAAAACCTAGTCTTATCCCATATATATACTGGTCTTGTGGTAGTGCTCTGTGATATTTCAATTCATGATAAGCAGTGTATAATATCTCAAGCAGTAGGGATATTAACCCTAACCCTAATTTCTCTTATTATTATCTCTCATAATCTCTAACATATTCTACCTTAAAAGGTGTCATCCCTATTGCTGAATGATAGGTTGTATTGTACTAATACTCAGCTAGATGCAAATACTTAGGCCGTATCTGAGGTTCAATCAGAAACAAAACTCATCAAGTATTGTTCTAAACACCTGTTGAGTACCTTCGTTTGTCCATCAGTTTGTGGATGATAAGCACTAGACATACTTAGTGTTGTTCCTTGTTGCACAAACAACTCCCAGAAATTGCTCACAAGTTGGGTCTCGATCACTCACAATTGTTTTAGGCAAACCATGTAGCTTTAATATGTGTGCAGCGAATAATTCTATTACTTTATATGTAGAAAAACTTGAAGGCATGGCTACAAAATGTGCATACCTGCTCAGCCTGTCAACTACTACTAGAATAGTTGCTTTACCTTGAGATGGAGGCAAGCCAACATTAAATTCATGGCAATGTCTTCCAAAACGTGTGCAGAAACTGGCAATGGCTGTAAGAGACCTACATGAGCTTTGTTTTCAAATTTGGTTTGCTGACAAACTTTATATTTCTGCACAAAGTCCTTTACATCCTTGGCTAGTAAAATCGCTCTTTGATTCATGCCAAAGTCCTTGCAACCACCCACTAGACTTGTATGCAATTCTGTAACTACCGTTTCTGCTATTTTCATTTTTCCCCACTCTATTTTTGTTTCTTGATTATTTTAATTAAAATTTGTTCATGAAATTCTTCGTTCTTGTCGATTGAGCTATTCTTATTGATCCTAATTTATTTTATTAATTGTGGGTATTTTTATTTGAACCCTATTATTTTAGATCTATCTTTTATTGAACCATAAAACCCAATTTTATTTGTTCTTGACCCAAAACTGCTATTATTGGATCCTAAACCACTAACCCAACATCCTAATTGTACCATATAAATACAATCCTAGTACAAATCCTAAAAATTTCACAAATTGAAACCCTAGAGCTGTCTATTCT
The DNA here is from genome assembly GCA_017893485.1 of Hemerocallis citrina. NCBI lineage: Eukaryota > Viridiplantae > Streptophyta > Magnoliopsida > Asparagales > Asphodelaceae > Hemerocallis > Hemerocallis citrina. The sequence goes on from CM030360.1 coordinate 181,683,105, forward strand.
CTCTCCTCTCTATTTCTCTCTCCCCATTGTGAATCCCTGCCCAAAACTCCAACCCATTACTATACACCTCCTTCCTCAGCCAATCTCCAGCCACCCTCCCATCGACGACCCCTCCAGTTCACGCCGACCACCGTCTCACTCACCCCCAACCACCAGCGCCGCCTCACAACAGACCCCCCACATCGAAACCCCCTGTCCTCCCTTTCCAGTTCCTCGACAACAACAACACACCCCCAATGCCCCTTGTTCCTGTCTCAGTAGCGCCGCCCTGAGCGACACCGCTGTTCGTGCCACCCACTGCCGTCATTGACGTCAGCTAGTGATGCCGTCGTGCCCTCTTACTGCCTTAACATTGCTGCTGCTGTCCCTTGTGCTATTGTTGCCGTGTTCTCTTTGAAGCACGTATATTGCACGTGTTATATTGTGTTAGTTCGTGGGTTCGTTGCTCCGGGATCCTTATCCCGTTGTTCTTGGTATTCGTTTTCACCGTTAATAAGGCAAGTCACTTTCCTCTTGAATTGTACATCGTATTAAATTCAAGTTTTATTGAAATTCTTGCAAGTAGATCCTATTCGTTATCATATCATTGTATTGACTATCTTTGTTGGGTATATTGAGGGTTTATACGAGCTAACCCAAATTTACTTGACATCATGCCATTTTTTACTCCAAAGATTGAATCTTTCATGTGTGCATATAGAATTGATAATAGGGTTGTTCATATAATTGTCACACAAATAAATTATTGTAGACAGAATTGCTAGGTTGTATGTGGTTGATCGATTGATGTTTGTTGATGATAAATTGATGTATGCGCGTATTCTAATTTTATTCATCTTGTTATTGCACCCATCATGCTGATTATATAATTTATTGACTATAGAATTGACACCCATCATGTCTAATTAAATTGTTTCATGAAAAATACCCAAAATCCTGTATGTTTCTTGCTGGCTGTATGTTGTCTGCTATTTTTGACCCAGTAAATGATCCTAAATAAATTACTTTCTAAATAAGAATTGTAACCTTATCTTTCTAGTTTCCAGAACATCTTGAATTTCTGAATTTTGAGTTGTGTAGCAAAAAGTTATGCCCGTTTTACTACAACTATGATTTTAATTCCAGATTCTCAGATTCTTGTGCGTTTCATGTTTAAACAGTAAAAAGGTTGATCAAATAATAAAATTTTGCTCTGATAATTTCCAGATTGTTAGTCATCATGTTTAGGAGTCTAGAAAGTACTTTTAACGAATTTAATATTGAGTTTTTGCTGATTCTAAAATTTTAACAACATGATGTCGAAATTCTGACTGAACATGAAATTTGAAAGGAATGGTGTGTTTGACATAGCTACCGTTGTTGGATTCTGAACTTTAAATATGCGTTGGAACCATGTGGAAGTATAGTTTCTAGAATTTCTGACGGGTTCAGTTTTTGATTTCTGAAACAACGGGAAATTATATTTTTTATACAGACCACTCTTGCTGTCCAGAATTTTATATTCCAGATTTTAATAGATAGATTATTCCTATATCGTAGTATTTTATGAATTAATGTATGTATGTTGCATTGCATAATTCCAATGAGTTATTATCATCATTCTAATTGTCCTATTCCATGTTACCATCCTATTGTTCCCCTATTGATACTATCGTTCATCGAAATGTCCCTTAATTACATATTGTATTGTTGCATCGATAAAATAATTAACAAACCGAGGTTTAAAGGGTGATTTAAGTAGTAAACAAAGTAGAGACTGTAATTGGAGGAGGGACCTGTGTTTTCCTAAATAATGTTCCGGCTAGTGTTTTATCGTGTGATTGTGGATTACGGCCGTAACCCAATCTATCGTGTACCGTATCGTTGCCGAAGACCGTATCGTACACCGAAAGGTGAATAGTGTTTACCGTTGCCAAGTACATGATCTACAGAGTACACTACTTGTGTCTAAACGAAATTGTATGTATGCATCGAACCTGTGGTATGAAACAAATGGGACACAGTAGTACGTGCATTAGTTAGGATTAAAATGGTTAATAGACATAAGAGTTGACACATCACCGACATTGCATATTGTTCATCATTGTTTCTATTGATATCGAATATTAGCTAAGTATTATTGATATTGATCATTGATTATTGTTACCGAATATTAAATCATTATTTATAGCCATTGTATCGATTACCATGGTATTGATTATTGATTATCGTCCCATGTTATTGATTGCTATTGATCTATTGAATTCATTATTATGCCATTATTCTATTGTTTCTTACTTTCTCTACTTGCTATCCATGACTTGCTCTAAGGACAATTTTTCTTCTCTTTTTAGATGAAGTGTACACAAGTAATGAAGGAGAATTGTCTGCTGGAACTGGAGAACAAACATTCTGAAGATTTTAGTGCTTTTTAATTGCTTATTGTTATTATTGAACTTAATGTATTGAGACTTGTTATTATTTGGGATTAGATTTATTTTTGTATTGGGCTTATGTCCCGGATTTTATTATTTATTTCCAGACGTTGGATTATTGCATTTAGATATATTATATTGTTTCATTCCAAGTATTATTGTTCATGAGATTATTATTATTTCCTGCGCAATTTTTCTATATTGATTATATTGTTGAGTTGATCGGATAAACAACTTATGGGTGACGTTAGTCATTCGCTGGGCCAATGTCATGTACTTGTATTCCGTATTTTTGGGAAACGGGGCGTGACAAATTCCATCAATACTTGTTGCTATGGTATCATTAGTTTGCCTTTGTACATGAAAATTCCATCTCTGTAGGTGAACTTGCATATATCAACCTTTCTATCCTGTATAGCATGCTTCAATTGACCCCATTTATCATATTTCATATACTCTTCTTGCAACTGGTCAAGAATTAAAAACTTAGGATAAGATACAGTAGTTATTGTCTGAAATTCATGTGAAAATTGTTTTGACAGACCATCAGCTCCACCATTCTCTTTCCCAGGTCTGTATACAATCTTAAAAGAATATCGTGCAAGTTTGTGCACCCATTTCTGCTGCTCTGGTGTTTGAATCACCTAATTTACCATATGATGAAAGCTTTTATGATAAGCTTGCACCAAAAACTCTCTTCCTAACACATATTGCCTCCATTTCTTCGCAACTTCAGTAAGAGAAAATATTTTCCATACATAAGCTGAAGATCCTTGCATTCTTGAGGACATCTTCTTACATAAAAAGGCAATTGGATGCTTATTCTGAGATAAAATTTTCCCAATGCCCAACCCCGAAATATCTGTCTCTGTAGTGAATACTTGAGTAAAATAAGGAAGAGCCACTTTGAGCTTGTGAAATTCTTGCTTAGCTTCTTCATTCCAATGATAATCATTCTTCTTAAGCAAATTAGTTATTGGAGAAGCTACTAAAGCATAGCCTTGAACAAATCTCTTATAACATAGCCTGTTAAACCTAGAAAAGCTTTTAAACTTGTGATATTCTTAGGTGTATGCCATTGAATTACATCAGATACCTTCTCTTGATCAATACTAATCCTTGCAGCTGAGATTAGAGCTGGTATGGGGTCCTATCGAGTTGGGTCCTCCACTACCTGGTACCTCACGAGTCCAAAAAATGGACCCGGACTCGGACTTGCGAGAACCGAGTCCAGATCCAGGTCCCGGTCCGGGTCTGGGTCCGGGTCGTAGTTAAATAAGTCTACCAATCGGGTCCGGTAGTGGGGAATAAATATTTGCACTTAAGTATTTTTGCACCTGATACTCTACGGTTCCAACAATTTTGTACTTAAGTATATGAATAAATATTATATTTACATAGCTATCTTCAACACTTACTATTTACATGTATATTCCTATAATCATATTATTCAAATTCCAAATTTTTTGGGGTACTTTTAAACCGGTCCGGATCCGAGTCGGTTCTATTTTGAGCGAACCCAGACCCGGATCAGGAAGTGTGAGCGAACCCAGACCCGGATCAGGAAGTGCATCGGGTCTTATTTTAGAACCTGGACCCATATAGATCGGGTTGGTTCCAGTACAATGCTCGGTCCGGATCGGGTCCGGGTCGGGTCTGGGTATCGGGTAAATGTGACAGTGCTAGCTGAGATATAATGACATAAATACCCAATCGTAGTTGGGCCAAAAGCACACTTAGTCCTTTTCACAAAAAAATGATGTTGCTCTAGTATTCTCAATACCCTTGAAACATGCTCTAAATGAGATGGCCAATCCTTACTATAGATGAGTATATCATCATTAAAAATCCAAGACAAACTGTCTCAAATGAGGTTTGAATATCTCATTCATGGCTGCCTAAAATGTCAAAGGAGCATTTGTGAGTCTAAAGGGCATCACAAAAAAGTCATAGTATCCCTCATGTGTCCTAAAAGCTGTTTTCCAACATCCTCATCTTTAACCCTGATCTGATGATACCCAACTCTCAAGTCTAGCTTCAAAAAATACACAACACCATGCAACTTATCAAAGAGTTCATCTGCAGTAGGGTTAGGAAATTTATCTTTCAATGTAATCGTGTTTAATGCCTATAATCCACACAAATTCTTCAACTTCCACCCTTCTTTTCGACTAAGTGCACTGGTGAAGAGAATGGACTATGACCATGTCTAATTATCTCATCCTTGAGCATTTGAGCTACCTGTTTCTTAATCTCTTCTTTCGGAAAATAAGGATATTTGTATGGTTTAACATTTGTAGGTCTAGCCCCAGGAATCAAATGAAGATGGTGATCATATGGGCTTGAAGGTGGCATTCCTAATCGCTCTTTCAGGACATTATCATAGATGTGCAATACCTCAACCAAATATGCAGCAACTGATTGTTCTTTTGATTTTCTTCTTGCAAAATCAAGTGAAAAAATTGAGACACAAATCCTGTAGCCATATCCCTTCTCAGCTGATGCAACTATAGATGTGCAGGTCCTCCACCGTTCCCACCTTGCAAAATAATCTGTTTGTTGTCCAAATTGAATATCATGGTCATTTTTGAGTAATCAGAAGTGAATGGACCTAACAATTTCAACCATTGCACCTCCAAAACATCTCAAGTTAAAAGTCAATCATGAATGTATGCCCATGTATCATGACTGGAATTGACTTACATATACCCTCACATCTTATAGTTGCTAATGTAACACTAAATTTTGAAGTAGGCTGAACTGGTAACTGCAAATACCTCACCAATCTATCCTGAATGAAGTTATTAGTACTGCAATTATCAATGAGAAATTGGACAGCTGTATTTCCTAACATTCCTAGCACCTTTAGTGTCTGCAAGGAAGAATGTCTAGCTAAGGCTTGATAGGATATCTCAGGAATACTCTCTATATTAAGAACATTATGTTCATGTGCATATAATTCATCTTCAACTTCAATAGGTTGATCTTGCTCATCCACCACCACCAACAAGATTTTTTTCCCTTCGCACACATGACCGGGTACAAAATCTTCTCACAATTGAAGCATAACCCTTTCTCTTTTCTCAAAGCTAACTCAGGACTCAGTATCCTCCTTATCGGGTACTTCTGTACAGGTTGCTAGTTATGTGAAGGTGCAGGACTTAACATAGGAGGATTAGAAAGCAATGGAGGTAATGCAGTAGAAGATGATGACCAAGTTGATTTATAGGGTCGCAGACATATAGCCAAACTTTCTATTATCCTTAAATTTTTCCTCCTGTAAGCGAGCTAAACCCATACCATGGGACCAGGGCCAGCCTCCACCTTGAGGCAAGTAAGGCAGCCGCCTCAGGCCCCCAAATTTTTTGCAATTTTAGGGGTCCCCAAATTTGTAATTTCTTTGTAAATATAGGCACACATTTTGCCCACAAAAAAATTGTAATTAGGGACCCCAAAAAATAATTATTTGGACATTTCACCTCGGGCCCACGAGAACTTAGGGCCGGCCCAGATCTGATGGGACATGGATTGAGGCTAATGAGCTTATCACCTCTCTTTTGATATCAGGCTTCGGTCCTCACACATAACAACTCAACATACAAGAATCAATGATTCCCTTGGTTTTGTTCACTAACCTCTCAAATTCCATATGATAATCTGCCGAGGACCTTGTTTGCAACAATTTGCACAAGACTAATGCTAGAGCCACTACCAATTTCACTACATTTCTCTTCACTACCTTAGGTGACACACTCCAATAGGTAGGGGATGATAGAGTAGGTGAGAGAACTCTCCAATAGGAGTATGCCACCTAAGGTAGTGAAGAAAATGGTAGTGAAATTGGTAGTGGCTAAAGCATTACTCTTTGCACAAAGCACCTTGATGATCAACAAATGCAGACGACCCAAATCTCACATCCAATTCATGCACAAACACCTCCCAGCTAGTGAATACCCCACTCTCATGCTTCCAATGAAACTAAGCTAACGCTCTCACATCCATATGAAAAGATGCTATGACCAATTTTTGATCCCCAGGGGTGTGATAATGCTCAAAAAAATTGGTTGGCTTTGAATAACCAACCTCACGGTTCCCCACCTTTAAACCTAGGAAAATCAAATCTAGGAATTTTAACAATACTGGAATTCCAAGGAGTTAATATTACCATATTTGATGATTCACCATTATTCAGACTTCTTGATTGATGCAATTGCTGATCCAATTCCCCATCAACCAAGGCCAATTTATTGACCAACTTCGACAATATTGCCTTGTGATCATCGACTGCAATCGAAATATTTGCAACTGAGTCGATTGTAGTTGTTGTAGATCCCTGTTCTTCTTGGACCCTTCCTTGAGCGCCCGATGGCCTCTTCCACGCTCCGAAATCTCGTGCCTTCCGCCAATAGAGAGCTCAAATTGATGAAAGCATGCACCAATGATACAGCTCAAGATCCACTGATATGGTTCAAGTACTGCCAAGAACTCAAATTACCTCAACGCATCAAGATCACAAGCCAAAGCATATCAATCACAACTTCTCCTTAATCAAAGTAACCATTCCTTTCAAGAACTACAATTCCTGATCAGAATTGAAAGGGGAGATCAAGGATTGAAGAAGAACAGGAATTACAGGAAGAAGAAGATCAACATGATTGAAGAAGAAGAAGAAGAAGACGAAGAAGAAGAAGAAGGAGATTTCAAGAACTACAATTCCTGATCAGAATTGACAGGAAAGATCAAGGATTGAAGAAGAACAGGAAATTGCAGGAAGAAGAAGATGAACATGATTGAAGACGGAGATGGAGATTTTAAAAGGAAATTGAACAATCAATTGCTTTAACTATTCTATATCACCTGTATATATTTATACTAATTTCGGACTGTGTAATTGAATGAATGTTGACATGTTTCCCACCAGATTCTTGTTTCTAACTAACAGTCTGAATCTTGTTTCTTTACGCACAGTGCACGTGCTTATTCATACTTTTTCAAATAATCATGTTTCTTCTTCACTCTTGTGGATCGCTGTGGCCTCGTACCCGACACGTTATCCACCCGATCATTTAAACCAGCACCACAATCTCGGCCCTCATCACCACCATTACCAAACCCGCAACCACCCCCTCCTATTACTTCTGTCCCTAACGCTTCAAAACTCCCTCCTTCCTTCATCAAGTACTTCTGTTGACTCCAATGATTGGATTCCATCCTCGCTCATGAGATGGTTCGGACTCGGTGCTGGCCTTGCATCGGTCGATTTCCTCGCTTTTGGAGTTGTTCGTTTACTAGTAAATCAAGACCAGGTTTGAAGTCTCTCAGCAGGAAGCCAACACCAAGGACGTGGAGAAAGAGGAGGATGTTGTGCTGCCTAATGGTATTGGGTACGTTTTGATGTACATAAATATAACACATGCAAGGCACGTGCAGTTAAGTGTTCACAATCATAGGAATAGTAGACAATTTAGACATTAGAATCTATTTTATTATAAATTTTAAAGATATTCATTGGTAAATGTCAAAATATAAGAGTTAAACTCTCAATTCTTATAAAGACTTCAGAGTTTTGGTGTAGTGAGTGGGTCTTTCCAGCAACTAGCTCCGAATTTCACTAGCTACACTCATTAATACAGATTAAAAAGTTAACTGGAATATAAGTGTAAATCTTCAAGTGTCAGACTTTCAACACGGCATTAGAGTGCTTGTATGCATCTTTTTTCTAATTATACGCCAAAAATCTAACATGTCATGAAAAGCGAACAAATGATGACAATTTCCTATGTACATATAATTGGGAAAGCCAAAGAGAATGTATATAAATTTTTTTTAAAAAAAATAGTTTTGAAGAATGTTGTTTGGGAGCAATAATTTCGAGTTTACTTAATAATTTTCAGATACTATGAGTTGAGAAAGGGTGGTTTGTTGGAACTAGCAATGATCAGTCATTAGTGAACACATTTGAAGGGAAGAGGCCTTTAGCATTAGTAATGGGGTGAAGGCCTTCCACTAAGAGAATGTGTGAAGGGTTAGAGATCATGTAAGATCAATGAGAGCAGGAGGTAAGAGAAGAGTACATTGTACCTCCCTCTTTAGGGTTCGGAGATGAAGGGGCCGCTGAGTTGGGGATCTCCTGATTCTACTCTTGAATTTGTTGTTCAGGTTGATAGAGTGTCCATTCCACCTGCTTGAGATTTTTGATTGCTGCGAAAAATATATGTACATGCAAGCTACAATGTACAATGTTTTTTTTTTGAAGGAAAAGGTGAAATATGGCCACCATGTTTCATTAATAAGAGCTTAACGTAACAAACCCGGAGTACTGGCCAGATTACAAACTGCAATGTACAATGTTGTGAATCCTAAGGGCCAAACAGCAGAGTTATGAGATAAATGTACTCTCACCAGATTTATTTCTTTTAACTCTACGATTCTCTACAATTCTCTGGTTATCATAACTTAACCCGGTTACGAGACACATCCCGATTTACTAAAAGAAAATTATGGAACATAATTGATTTTTCAGGCTCTATTAGAACTGTAATTTTCGAAGAGAACATAATTTTATTTCATTTTTTATACTTCCTCTGAACCAAAGAAAGGGTACAACTCATATCTTACACTACAACTTCCACTTACAACTCTCCCTCCTCTCTTCCCACTATAACAACCAGGCAGCTTACCAATGGCCGACTCCAAGCAACTCCTGCAATCCCAACCAGAAAGCTCTCTACTACACTGAGCCAATCCGTACAAATTTCCCGAAGACCCGACCTCCATTACTTGAGTAGCAAACAGCAATGGTGAAAGATAACCTTTCATCTTTAACGAGTTCATCAACTTCATAACATTTGTGTCGAATGCATCCAAGGGCAATATTGTCTCATTGTGACTATTTGGAATGCAGAATTTATGTTCATAATCAATCTCACCAAAGAATTCAGCATCAGAGTAGCGTAAGAAACACTCGTCAAACCAAATGAACGCGGACTTCTTAAAAGGGCATAGCTGAAGGATTTGAAAAGAAGCAGTTCGAATGCACGATTTGCATGTTGAGCTCTTAATATCGCCTCGGCAAAGAGCAAGGCCATTGACTTTGTTTACTCCTTGGCCGATTGAGCTAATTGCAAACCCGATTGTTGGGGTGTTTGAATTGAGCACAAACATAAGCTGGTTCAAGTTATTACTGAAGGGGTCAGTTTTGGTATAGTTATTTGGCCTCGAGCACGAACTGAAGAGAGGATTGGTGGCTAAAACAATTTGAAGAGGAAGAAGAAGGGAGACTGAGAGCAGGGGAAGAAGGAATTGCTTTAGATCATAGTTCATGTTGAATTGTGATGTATTGGTTGTTTTGAATATGAAACGTAGGAAGAGAGAGTTCGATATAAATATTGTGGTTTAACTTCAGTTTGAAGTTTCACAATTTTGACTTGTTGTTTTAGAAATTTTCTTGAATGAATTGGTCTTAGTCAAATTTGCTTAATTGGGCTAGTTGCTATATGGACTATAACTGACCTGTTCATGTTCTCAGCATTCGGAAATGATGATTGTTTCTGGTTTGGACTTAGGACTTTGCCCTGTTCTTATTTATAAAAATTATGTAGGTAATTGGGAGGAATGTTGGGATTACTAATTTGATTTGAAAGTGGTATAGATGAATCCAGTGGAATCCAGTGGATTTTAACTGGATTAGTCTCCGGTTGCATATGTAGACTATGTTGACATCCAGCTTCAGCTTGTGAGAATATAAATGCAAAATTCTCAAAACAACTTGGGAGTTATGATTTACTACAAGGGTTTTCCACATTGTATTAGAGTAACTCAGATTTGAATCCCAATGACTATGCAATATTAAATATTAACCAAAAAAATACCGTTATTTTTTTTTTTTTTTTGAGAATAAAGATGACAATAGTCATCGTTTCATTAATGATGAGTTAACGAAACATAGTAGTCCCCGATACATACTAAAATACAACCAGGCAACTAGCTTCACAACAAAGTAAAGCCTCAAAAGTCCCCATAATCAGCAAAATACATATCCATAATGATAACCAAAAGAAAATTCTTCACTGATAGCCATCTATTTTGCCTCCCTCCATGTGAGCGATCATTCCTCCTCCATGCGCAGCTTCTTCCTAGCTCCAACGTGATCTACCCAAGTATGAACAAAATGTAAAGTTTTGTGCATAAGGACAGAAAATCTATGATTGCAGTTACGGAAGCACAGGTTATTTCGGTCTAGCCACAGGGTCCATAGTGTTGCCGCTACCGACCTATCCCACTCTTCCCTATCTTCTTTCCTACTGTTACCTCTCCTCCCTAAAGCCCAAGCCTCTGAGATAGAGTTGGGACTCTTTAAGAGCCCAAACCCAAGGCAGATGACCTCCCACACCAGTCTAGCCCTATGACACTTGAATAGGATATGTACAAAATCTTCGTCGCCGTTGTTGCATCTCTGACATCCAACCTCGATCTGCATACCTTGTTTTCGCATATTGGTCTTTGATAGGATGGCGTCATTCGTGACCAGCCAAAGAAAGGCTTTAACCTTCAGGGGCGCTTGCAAACTCCAGATAATCTGTCCATCTCTGCTTCTAGTTCCTCCATCATTCAGACTCCTATAGAGGGACACCACTGAATAATTCTCATTTGGCTCTAAGTTCCATGTTCTGACATCCTCCGTGCCCTCCACCATGATTGCATGTTCTAACTAAAAAAATACCTTTGCTGACTTGCGGGGTGCGTTAGAATATAAATATTAAACCCTCAGCCATTACCAAAACTTTGGAGTTATTGTCAATTATGGAAGACACTATTTCCATTTTCATCCGGACAATGGTGGGATCAAGTACTCCAAATTGTTTCCCTAATTATCAACCATTAATCATATGTATTTCTGGATAATGGTGGGATCTATCACCTTCCTTTCTAAAAGCTAAAAGCTTGCAAACAACCTTATACCTTATTCAGATTACCCCCCTCCCTTTCTCGATGAATACCGTCATTTTGTTTTGTAACATGTAATGCACATGTTTAATTCACTCCATGACTTTCACCTTCACTTTTGTTACATATATGACTAGGGTTGTAAATCGAGCCTAACGAGCCGAACACGAGCTCAGCTCAGCTCTTGTATGTAAAAATCATGTTCAAACTTAGCTCGTGTTCGTTAAGCAAAATGTTTGTTCAGGCTTGACTCATGTTTGTCTAAATTTTGGCTCGTTCATAAGCTTGTTTGAATCATCATTCATTTGAGCTAGTGAGCTTGTTCATTTAAAGCTTGATCGAGCTTGTTTTTGAAGCTCTAAACAAGCTCAAACAAGTTCTATAGAAGCTCAAAAGTAAGCTATGTCTGAGATATCTAGTACATTGATTTTAGCATGAGTACATATTAATATTATGGGATAATTACTCATCTACGTTTTTTTGTATAATTATAGTCACATGTTAAAGCAAAAAAAAAAAAGGCTTAAGGGTGTAATGGCATAATACATCAATGAAACTATTTCTGTCAGGAATTATAATTATATCTATATATTATGCTAATAGGAGAGAGAATGTATCCCCTCTCTCCTTTTTCCATTTTCAAATAGAGAGCAAAAGTAGGAATTCACACATGTCTTAACACGTGCACACATCCAGCCACCACCTCTGCTCAATTTTCGACCGTCCGATTGTCCAAATGTGCGAAAACGTGCGTAATCGAGGTTCCCGACCGCGCCACGTCGTCACCCAATCACACATGTTCAATTCACTCAGCGGGTGAGCCCATCACGTAATCAACATCTCATGTCGCCCCATGCCACAACATCATCCTGACACCTTATTCCCCACTCAACGGGCGAGCACAGGCTCGATGGGTGATCCAGATCGCTCCAAAAATTGCGCTAGCTCGATAAATCAATAAAAAATAACAGAAATGGTTTAAAATTAGGAAATTAAATTAAAATTCCAAAAATTATTATTAAATACAAAAATTTAACTAGAATTTCTGAAAAATAATCAAAAATTTGGAATCTATACAATATATTATGCTAAATCACTTTAGTCTAGAATTTTTCTCATTTTTTCCTTTTTAAAATAAAAAAAATTAAACGAGGGCAAATGCAGGGGATAACTCCCCACTCTTACTCCATCCAAATTGGAAATGGAATCTTCATTATTATATAGATGTTATTAGATGAATTTTTCGAAAAAAGATTTATTATTTTCTTATTTTTTAAAAAATTTGTGCTGTTTGCACGGGTTATACTACTTATTATCACTACAAGAAATTTGCCATATACCAACGGACACCTATAGTAACGGATCTCTAAAACTGTGGGTATAGATATCATATACCTACAAATGAGATAAAAGACTGTGGGTATAGTCCTAATTTATTTTTCCCCAAAATTTTTCATTTTCCCTCTCTCTTCCCCCAAAATATTTCATTTTATCCCTCTAAAACTCCTAAATCCCTCTCTCCCCAAATCCAATCTCTAAATCCTCTTCTTCCCGCTGTCGTCGCCCCCCTCTTCCCTGCTGCCGTCGCCTCTTCCCGCTACCGTCGCCCGCGCTTCGCACGTGGCGGCCCCATCTTCGTCCCTGACCTTATCGGCCCCCACACCTCCATCCATGCCTTCATCTCCTCCCTCGATCTAATCTCGGTATTCAAGCCTTCTTCTTACTCTTTTGATTTCTCTTTCAATTCAAGCAACGAAACCCTAGTTTGACGATTTGGTTTGATTTTGGTTGCAGAGTCTCGAAGCCGAACTCGATTCCACCGCCGATTTCGAGGACGAACTTGGGGTTGAGGAGCTTAGGGTTTACTCGGAGGAGGAGTTGGTGGAGAGAGATTTGAGAGAAGGGTTTCAGGTATGTCTTTCTGAGGCAGAACAGAAGTGGAGGATCTGTTGGTTGAACAACATCTACTGAATGATGAGAAACAATGTGCTGAGCACATTATGTCAGTAGATCTGGGTTGCAATGATATCGGAAAGGTTTGTCTTCATTTTAGTTTTTTATATTCTTGATGTGCTTTCTTTTAGTTTTGATTGGGTATTGTCATTCGTTGCTTGCATGTGACAGAGGAAAGATAGTGGAACTAAAATTTTGTTCTGAATGAATTGATTGTAAGTTGCGAAGTTTGTCAATGACTATCTTATTTTTTCTTCTACTCTCTTCTGTGCAGGCTTTCATTGATAAATTCCGATACAATGCAAAACGAGCATCCCTTGTTCAGTCTAGAATTAAGGTGCGTATGACTTCAATTCTGAAAGGAACCCATCCCGTGGCGGTTGAGTTAGTATACTATAATTGTGGTTTCTGAGAATTAGAAACCATTTTAGTTTTGCAACTCCAAAAACTTAATCTTAATTGTTATTCAATAAAATACTGGTGAATGGTTTTAGATTTGAGTTTGTGGTTGAATTGTTGTATGAAATTGAAGAATACTGCAATCTAATATGTCTTTGTTTATGATTATTCAGGCATTGGACCGAATGGGTCATATGGATGAAATCATCAATGATCCAGAGTATTACTTCTATATCCAGGATGCATTTTTTAGCTTTAAATATTAGTTTTCATTTGCTTTGTTTTGTTTGTCTCTGTTAAAATATTAGGGTTCATTTTTGAGTAACTAATGATTTTTTTTCCTTCTACAGTTACAAGTTCGAATTTCCAACCCCAGATGACAGGCCAGGGCCACCCATAATAAGTTTCAGGTTTCCTTCTGTAAACCTTCATATTAGACCTTTAAATACAAGGTCCTGTGGATTTTCTTTCCTGGGTTTTTTTAATCCGTTAAATATTGAGGCTTGTTTGTTTTCCAAGAGCTAATTCAAGGAGGTCATCATATGCAAGTGTTGTAACTTGCCAAACTCTATGCGTACTTGCTATAGTTGCATTATATGTACTCTATTTTTGCCCTAGTTACTGACAAATGTTGTGATTCTAAAGTCTCTCCCTTCTAATATTTGGAAACTATACCTATGTGGAACAAGGGAAAGGACATGTATGATCTCCTTCATATACCATCTCTAGTCTCATCTGTGAGTAGGATAATATCAATTGACAAATATGCCTGGTAACTTCATCCTTAGCTAATGCTAAGGCCTAAAGGCTTGATACTCCCATGGTGATACTGAATAACTGTCTTCCATCCAGTTGTTCTCACACTAGTTAGTAGTTGTTACTCCCTTGTTCACATATCCTTATAACAGTCCTGCCTTGTCTTACCATTCTTGATGTCGATGCTATCAGAAAATTTAGCCAACTGTTTAATTGACACTAGTTGGGACCTTGCTTAAGGTATTAAGTTGTTGATCACAGTGCTTTTGGTAATATTTGCGTCTGAGATGGTACACCTGGTTGTTTGTACAGTTCCACCAAATTAATCTTGTTACTTCTTTCATTTGAAACTAAGTTGAATAAATACTATTTAATGGTTACTTATTTCATCGTCTAATTGTTTAAGAGTTTTGCTTTCTGTTGTTGCAGTGATGCATCATTTGGTTATCCAGGAGGTCCACTCTTGTTCAAAAATTTAAATTTTGGTATTGATCTGGACAGCCGAATTGCAAGTAAGGATTTGACAACTTTCATACTGTTTTATCGTTATTGATTGGTTTAGGTCTAAAGATTATTGACTGCTTGTCTAAAGTAGTTGTCCTCTTCTCTTGACAACTTAGTTTTGGTATAACATTTACTGATGAATAATGGGGATTTGTATTCAAGTGTGTGGATGGAAGTTTCTCAGGGCTTTTATTCGAACGTATGCAACTTTGGAATAGAAAAATGAGTCTTTGTGGCACCTTAAATGCTCTCTTTAAGGATTTATTTGCCCTCACGCTTTCGAGTATGAGTTGATAACAAGTATCCCTCAGGATATGAAAAAGTCTACTATATTTTTCAGGAACCAAACTCGAAGATTCACCTAGCATTGTTATTTATAGAGTTTAAGAAGGTGGAAAATAAATAACTATCTTGTTCATTCACAACAATCATATCTTCTATCCAATAGTTAAAATCACCCAATAAGATCTCACTCATAATCAATAACGATAAAATTCTACCACCTTTAAACTTAGAACACAGCTGTTACTTTTTAAAATATGGTTTTTTGCTTACAAGTCTTTATCAAATATCATATTTATATATTTGTCCTCACTCCTCACATCTCATATTGGCATAAATGTCCTTAAAAATATGATATTTGTTAAGGACATGTATGTCGAAAAGCAATAAGCCAATAACAATAGGATAAATAACCATAACGATTATTTGGATAAAATTGTTTTTTGTTTTTTGTTTTCTGTTTTTTGACAACGCGAGCCTGCAAATGGCTTAGTGGTCTAATAAATACGCCAAAAATGTGTAGCACCCGAATATGGGTAGTGGGAGCTTCCATTGTTGGGCCTGTACTATATAGCATATATACTATCCTTGTGATCTAATATAAGGTTTTTGTCATTTGCTTGCATGAGCAATATGGGAATATTGTTTTCAGTAACAAACACCCAACCCCAACAATACAAGTGTCAAAGTCTTAGTATTAGATTCTAAAGTGACATATTTGCCAACAATTTACAGGAATTATTTTGTATAAGTTGGAGTGGCCAGGACCCTGTGAAGCTAAACAAGCTCGATGACAATATTTTTTGTCATTAGTAGGAATAGGTGAATTTTCTCTTTACTGCATGACGATTTCCTACATTTAGATCTTTGGCCTATTGCCGAAACTCTAACCATGTATGTTGCAGAATTAGAAGTTGTTAGATTTAAGAAGGAAAAGAAAAAAAAAACATGAGGATGATGGACTTCTATAAGGAGAATCCCAATTTTCCATGCGCTTTTTCTTTCATTGTTGATGGCTTCTAACTCTGCACAAGACTGACAATAGTTTGTAGATTGGGATCACTTCAATGCAGTGAGAACTAACTCATGCTTTTCCTGTGAATTAGATTTACAAGCTTCTTGCTGAAAATAATCCCTGTATCTTCATTACAGATTTTGATACACAACATTATCCAAATTGGTGCATCTTCAGATGCGGAATATAAGCAGGCACATGCGTTCTCTATTTATCTTGTCATGCCCCTTCTTGCGTTTCTTCAACTGGTAAGTTAATATAGTTACAAATTAATAGCTAAATATTTCTGTAATCTTTACATTTTACTTTAAATTATGCTTTGCTATCTGTTTGCCCTTAAATGACAGGTATCCTTCTTCAGTTTTTGTTGGTGATTCCTATACTTATTTTGCCGGAATGTCTATGGCTGTAGTTCGTCATCAATTAGGTAATTTCTAGTGTTGACATCAATCTGATAGTTGTAATTTGGTTCAATTTTTCTATAGAGGAGAATCTCAATTCAGATCTAAAGTACGCCGTTCACTTTTTGACTACGTACTAGCAGACTGGTTCCTATCAATCAGATCTAGAGTACACTGTTCTCTTTATGACTATTTGTTGATGACCAAAGTTGGATCTTTTTGCTTTGTTTTGTTTGTGAAGGGCTCTCAACAAGCGAGAAATGATTGAACTCGCTCAAAATGCAGCCGAGTTTGTGTTTGCCAACGATGAAGTGAAGAAGGTTGTAAAGAAGATTTGCAGGATGCTAAAAGAAGATTACTGCAAAGAGAATCAAGATCAATCAAGATCTGGTTACCGTAAAATAAGAAAATTGTTAATGTCGTATCTCAAGTGAGGAGTTAATTAAATGTTATCTTATAATGTCATTGAATATGTTGATCGTAGTTTAAAGTATTGATTCTCATGTCTGCATACATGAATTCAATTGTGTATTTGGTTATTAACTATTTTGTAATTTGACATGCTTGTAATACTTCATTAATTTTTAATATGATTGAAGTTTATTTTTTTTTAATTTTGTTTCATAAACACATTTATCTATTTTATTGTGTATTTAGTTTATAATTGGATTAATATTATAAAAGAAAATATTAAATTATTATAAGCGTAATTAATAAGAAAAAATTGTGTATAGAGCGATGAGTACATATTCAAATAATTGGATGCGAAAATTATCGCTAAAACCTATAGCAATAGAGTTTCAATCGTGGGTATAGGAAAACAAAAGGTGTCTTTAAAACCTATACCAACGGATATGAAACCGTGGGTATAACACCGAGGTTTTGTCCAACGGGTGAAAAAACCGTCACTATAGGCTATAGTGACGGCATTTTGCCGTGGGTATAGCTAATTAAAAACGACGGAAAAATATATCCGTTGGTATAGGTTTTAAGGGCTATACCTACGGTTTTTTGCCTTTTACCCACGGATTTTTGCTGTCACTATATGTCAAATTCCTTGTAGTATACACTACGTTATATTATATTATATTATATTATATAAGTTTGTGCAATATGCACAAGGGTACACTAGTATCTTAGTAATTGGTTACTTATTGTACAAACCAGTAGACTCTGAAAGTCAATATGCATGCAAGATTAAATCTACAACTAAATTGGAAATAATGTGCGTAGAAGATTATACACACTTGTATTATACATGTACAAACTTAACAAAACATAGGCCTAACCAGCCACACTCAAGTCTCAGTTGACCCGAGCCTATACAAGCTTTAACTAAACCGAGTTTTAAAACAAGCCAAGCTAAAACAAGGTTTGTCCATGTTCGTGTTAGGGAATTAAGCGCAATGGGAAGGGTTGTAGAGAAGCAATAACCGTTCACAACGAACAACCATGCAAGTAGACCAAACCAAGCACATAAAGCACACATTTTTGTCTCAACTAGAGAAGATACAAGCGTTACAATCACTCTCACCAAGAACTTATCTATCCCTCAAGTCTCACTAAAAGATACTTTGTTGTTTACAATGGAAAACTCTCAATGGAGGTCATTACAATATAATATAGTGATATCAAGATATCCTGGGTTGTAGTCTTGATACAATCACTATCCAATATACCTTAAAGAGAAAGTCACACGATAGGAGCGGTACGATCTATCTTAGAGAAGAAGTTGGGCTAAAAAAGATTTACCCAGAACCCAACACATCTGCTGATGTCTGTTGGTTGCGGTCGACAGCTCCAAAGACCAATCGACTGAGAGAAACCCAAAATCTTTCCGGACGACTGCAATTTCATGCAGGCAACTGCTCCCTACTGCTGCTCCTTTCTGTTAGGGGAACAAGCGATACAATGAT
This sequence comes from Hemerocallis citrina, assembly GCA_017893485.1. Taxonomy (NCBI): domain Eukaryota; kingdom Viridiplantae; phylum Streptophyta; class Magnoliopsida; order Asparagales; family Asphodelaceae; genus Hemerocallis; species Hemerocallis citrina. The sequence goes on from CM030360.1 coordinate 181,701,691, forward strand.
ACCACATATTAGGGAATTAGCGGAATTTTCCCCTTCTGAGAATCTTATTGAGTTATACGATGCAATCAACACAAACCACCAAACACATCAAAGTGCACACAAGTTTGTCCCGGTTGGGGCTTTCGCCTTAATCTAGGGGAGAAGAAACCTGAGATGTTATTCAACTAGAGAAGATACAAGAATATTACAATTCTCACCACGACCATCTCTCAAGTTTCAGCAGCAAGTACTAGTTGTTTACAATTGGAGAAACTCTCAAACTCTCCTCAATTAAGTAGTCTCTTTCTTGGCTCTCAATGGAGGCCAATAACAACAATATATAGATTTTTAGGGAAACCCTAAGTTGATATCTTGATACAATAGCCATTGAATATTACTAAAGCATTACAAATTGCAAGGGCTATAACAGCATTTCTATGTCGGCATTTGAGCCAAACGCTGGGATTAAGAGCATTGTTTTTTTTAAAAAAATTGCATATCAATCCGACGTTTGGCCTAAACGCCGGTATAGATTAGACATATCCTGGCGTTTATTGAAAAAACACTGGGATAAATCTTATCTATCCCGATGTTTATCTAAAAACATTGGGATATCTCATGAAATTTATTTTAAAAAATAAAACTTCTATCTGTACCTGCCCCAATTTTCATTTCCCCAATCTCTCTCTTTCTCTTTCCCCCTCACTGCCACTCTCATCCCTACTCGCCGCCGCCCCTCCCTACTCATCGCTACCGACTATCTCTCCCCCTCACCCTGCTTCTCCTTCGCTATCTCTCCCCTTCACCCTGCTTCTCCTTTGCTGTCTCTTCTCCCTTATTGCCGGAAGAGCCCGCCTTCGACTTCCTCTATCCTCTCTCTCTCTCTCTCCTAGTCACTTCTCCTCCCTCGCTGCCCCCGATGCCAACACCCCCCGTCGTCGTTCCCGGCGTCAGCCTCTCCTAGCCCTACCATCACTGTCCCTTCCTTGTTTTCCCGGACCCTAACCCTAGGTGAGTTTTTATCCCAAAATCTAGGGTTTTTGGTCCAGCAATTTACTGAAAAGACGATGATTACATATTTTCTAAGTTACATGTTCTTCAATGTTTTGGTAATTTGGTAATATGACCTTTAAATCTTTTCCCAACTACAAAGGTGACGGTCAAGCTAATATCAAGTTGTCATGGGGATGGGGATTTGAGAGTTTATGGTAGGAAATGTCAGAGAGCAAAATGGATGAAGCAAAAAAGAATAGGTAATGCGATTCTTGATAAATTTGTTTGTTTTACTTTCTTCACATACTTGCAAATTAACTACTAACGAATAACAACTAACTACTTTCTTCAATTTCTACTCATCTGATCCGAAAATTTTTTGGAGTTCAGAGGCCATGGTGGAAATTGGGTGATTGCAGAGAGCAAATTGATGAAGCAGAGAAGAAGAGAAGGTAAGAGGTAATGTGATTTTTGTTGATAAATTTGTTTATTTTACTTTCGACCTACATACTTACAATTAAACTACTGAATGATTGCATCTTTTCTATTTATACTATGCATATGGCCATGATGGTAATATGCATCTGCATTTTTTGCAAATTAAAATCAATCCTCTAATTTATGGTAAGATGACTTATACATTTTTTCCGTCAGTTTCCTTAGTAAAGATGGTAACTTTTACTGCTTAATGAGTAATATGTGTGGAACTTTAGGTCTTTGTTGGCGGTGCGATGCAATTGAGGATGGTAAGATAGATAGCTGGATGTAGGAGAAAGACCCGGCAGCTGAGCTCAACCTGTACAACTAGATGAGGAGCATAAAGTATTCATCATGCATGCATCTCAGAGGTACCCTACCTTCAACAACCTCATCAAGGCTGAGCACATTTTAAGGTTAATTTCTACATCTCTACTGTCACAAACTTTAAGATTTTATGTTCTTTTAAGGTCATCTTAAGATTTCAACCACATACATTTAGCATACTTTTTAAAAAATTGATATGGTTAAAAATAGAACCAAACCAGGACCGTTCAAATTGGGCACGAATCTTAAAGTTCTCAGGGGTAAAACAGTAATTTCCACCACAAACGAGTCCGAATTGGGAACTGGGTCTTTCTTCAAAGCCCAATAACCCAAAAATGGATCTGTCCTATTGGGTATGTGTAGCAACCCGTTACAAACCAATTCAGATATTTAAAGAGTAATTCAAATTTGTGATTATCTCTAAGTGGCAGTTTAAATCGCCTCTCTTATCATGAAACGAGTTTAAACTCTATATCTTATCTAAAAACACCGGGACATAGAGATAAATGATTATCTTTAAATTGTCTCTTAAGGCGACTATAAATACCCCTCTCCCACCATAACAAGGTAATCAATCTTTTTCCCATAAAGCTCTTTTATAATCTTCCTAATTACTGAAAAGAGCGTTGGGGGGTTCGTTGCTGGGATCCATCACGGTGTATCGAACTTTTGCAGGTTAATGGCCGTGGTAAGAAACCAGTCAAACGCCGGTAAAAGTCAACTAGTTTACCTTTATTGTTTCCAAAAAGAATCTACAAATTCATCTGTTTGATCCCACACCAAAATTAGCAGCAACAGATTGACGCCGTCTGTGAAAAACGAAAAAGCAATCCAACCTTACTTAGCCAGCAAAAGTAGTTTCAAACCATGCATCCGAAAGAGAAGGGGAAGGCAGCGGCCTCGAGCCGAAGAGCCACTCCTCTTCCTCCTCCTCCTCCTCCTCCGCTCCAAGACATTCTTCCTCAACTCAATCAGCAAGTTCAGTAACTGCAGCCTCAACAACCTCCTCCTAAACAGGCCCTTCCAGGGTCTCGAGGGCTCTCGTCGAAGTCATCCAAAGTAACATCCTCTTCATGACCATATTTCGGTCGACAATCCCTCAACTGACACTATGGCTTCTCAAAGTTCTCTAGGATCGAATATTCATCAAGTAATTCTTAACCGTCAGTAGGGGGTCGACCTACGAACTCTCTTGAATAAATGGAGAGCCCCTAAGGAAGTCCCTCAACCTGAGCACACAGGGGCTTTGAGAGTCCGGATCCCCTGTAGACCGAGGACCAGAAGATCCCCTCCCCTGAGGAGGCGAAGAGAGTCCCCCCCACGTCGTTGGCGGAGAAGTCATACTCCAATAAGCCGAGCCACACCTAGGGACCGTCGAGCTGGAGGGGCACCAGTCACTCAGGCCGAGCTCCAGAACTTTAAACAAGATATCTTTCGAGCTCTTAATATTGCCACAAGTCAGGGTCAGCGTGCTCCTAACCCTCGCCATATCGTCACTCATGAGGGAGAGTCCCGAGAGTCGACTAGATCCGACCGGAGGGATCACTCTATTCACCGCCGTCTCCACGAGATGGAGAGGTGCCTTAACAAGATCAATCCTGAAGAAAAATAACAGACCAATAGGTTCTGCCCAAGCAGACCCCCTTCTCTAGGGCCATCATTGAAGCTCCGGTCCCAGATGCCTTTAGGCCGCCCCTCTTTGAATCCTACAATGGGGAGACGGACCTGGCCGATCATATCGAGAGTTTTAAAACTCTCATGATGATTCATCAAGCCTCAAACGCGCTCCTTTACAAGGCCTTCCCAGCAACGTTGAGGGGACCAGCACGATAGTGGTACTCCCATATATCCCCAGCCTAAATCTTCCCATTCGAACAGTTTGAGGAGTTTTCTCATCCACTTCATTGGTAGTCGCCGAGCTGAGAAAACAAGTGCATCTTTGCCAGCTCTTAGCCAAAGAAAGGGTGACACCTAAGAGATTACGTCTGGCATTTTACTACCGAAGCTCGGTCTATTGCCTCCCTGAACCAATCGGTAGCCTCTACGGCATTAAGGTACAACATCACTAACGCCGAACTCAGGGCGTCCCTTACCAAGAAGCCTCATCGGGACTTCTTGGAACTCCTGCTCTGGAGTGAGAAGTACATCCGAGTGGAAGAGGCTCTTAACCCCCCTCCCCTCCCTTCCCCCCCCCCCAAGTCTTGAGGAACCATCTTCCGGTAACAAACAGAGGAATACAAGCGAAGAAGGCTCCCACAAATTCCAAAAGGACGACAATGGCCAGCGCTGCCCAGCCCCCCATTTTGAGAAGTTCACCCCCCCTCAATGCTAGTATATCAGCAGTCCTTATGGAGGTGGACAAGGAAGGACTACTCCGTGGTCCCCTTAGAATGAATATCCTTGACGTGAAAAGAAATAGGGATAAGTGGTGCTGCTTTCATAGGGACTACGGACACGACACGGATGATTATCAGGCTCTCAAAGAGGATATCGAAGAACTCATACAGCGGGGACACCTGGCCAAGTTTTTCAGAAAAGACTGGGCCGATCCCCCACCCCGAGGAGCCAACAATCAAACCGAGAATCCCATTGAGTTCCAAGACTCTGAACTTGGGCCATCCTCCACCTTATCCATGGAGGTCCAATGGGGGGAGAACCAAACTCCTCCCAAGAGGTCTTCACCCTATCGTAGAACTAGGTTTTCAGTTTTCAGTAAGGCCGATGCTTGTAATACGACCAAAAACATGTAATAATGGCTCTCCCCATTGAAGCGGCCATTTAGTTTGTTTCAATAAAAATTTGTTTTTTTCTATTAAAAATTATTGCATTTGCCTCATTTCTATCTCTCCGAGTCACATCTACGACTTGTTAAACGGCAAGTTCGGAGCCCAGCTTGTTCTACAGGGTTGCTTCTACAACTTACTAAGCTCAAAAGATGAGTTTGGAGTCCAACACTTGGTTCGATGCCGTTTTAACCTCTTGCAAACAAGCAAGTGCGGAGCATCTCACTATTCAGAATTGCTCCTATAACTCGTTAAATCCTCAAATAACAAGTTTGGAGTCCAACACTTGGTTCGACGCCGCTTTGGCTGCTTGCAGACAAGCAAGTGTGAGGCAGCTCATCATTTGAAATTGCTTCTACAACTCATTGAACCCCCTCAAAAACTAAGTTTGGAGTCCAACACTTAGTTCGATACTACTTTAGCCACTTGCGAACAAGCAAGTGTAGAGCAGCTCATCATTCGGAATTGCGCCTACAACTTGTTGATAATTCCATAACAACTAGTTCAAAGTTCACAATCAGGGTTCGAAATTACCCTCACAGCATGCAAGCATGCGGTTTCGGGGCTCAAAACGAACATTCATACTATACCCACTACTGGTTAAATTTTGCAACAAGCAAGTTCGGAGCTCAACTCCCCCCTAGAGTTGCTCCTCAAATTCGTCTTCCAAACGGCTCTTTCCCAGAGCCTGGTGATGCTCTTCACTTCGCTCGCCTCCCGAGAAGCCTCCTTCTCAACGAGTTCCGAGCTCAACTCTTCCCTATAGTTCTCCTCAAACTCGTCTCCCAAATGGCTTTCTCCTAGAGCCTGATTATACTCCTCCCGCTCACCTCCACAGCAGCCTTCTTCTAAGAAAGTTCGGAGCCTAACTCGTCTAGAGATGCTCCCTAAACTCACTTCCATGAATGGAACTCCTCTAGAGTCATACAAAGCCCTTCTCAACTTCACGAAGGCAAAGATGTTGCGGGAATATTTTGACCATGAAGAAGGGTGATTCTTCAACTAACTTCCAAAGAGAAATTGTAGATCTTTGAGTCAGCTTCGAAATGAGGGGTCACGCGTCCTAGTAACGTCGGTTACAATATGGCTACGCCGAAGCCTCCTTGGCCCTCGGCAGCTCTCGCGAGCGTTCTTGCCACCGATGTCGAAATGAGAGAAAACAGCATTGACTGGCCAACGGTCAACGGTCAAATTCGCCACGTGTCGGCCTCTCGGATTATCTCTTGACTTCGGCAAGTGGTTTCGAGCATTCTTGCCACCGACGTCGAAATCAGAGAAAATAGCGTTGACTAGTCAATGGTCAACAGTCAAATTCGCCACGTGTCACTCTCTCGAAGTGTCTCTCGAATTCAGCAAGTGGTTCCGAGCATTCTTGCCACCGACCCTAAAATGAGAGAAAAACTATGCCCCCTGATGCGCGCTCGATCGTGATCAACGGTTGTGATTAAAACAAAAAAAGAGAGAGTCAACGGTCAACCAGTGACCACCACGTGTCAAGTTGCCGAAGCCTCTCCTAGGTCCGGAAGCGCGATCCGAGCATTCTTGCCAACGAACTCAAAAATGGAGAAGAACTCTGCCTCAAAATTCGCGCTCGATCAGGATCGATGGCTCAGATTCGCACAATAAAGAAAAAAAGGGAAAAATATATTAAAGGGTTAACGGGTCGGGTTCGGACCCGTCAGAGACCCGAACCGCAACCCTACACTTCTTCTTCTTCTTTAAACTTTGGCACCAAAAACCCATCAGTGAAACCCACAACCAACGCCGGCTTCTTCTACCTCCGTCACCCCTGCAACCCTCCTTCGTCATCCTCCTTTTCTTCTCCTTCAAAATTGAGCGCCAAAAACACCCGCCACCTCCGAGCTAAATCTCTGCCGACCTCCATCACCCATCTCTAAAGCTCCGAAACTCCATGTCAAGAACCCCCCCCACTGACACCGAGCTTCGATGTCGGAACTCGAGCTCTCGAGCTGACCTCCATCACCCTCTATCACCTTTGCGAGCTCCAACGTCGAGCTCCCTATGCCGAGCTCGACCCCTCCTCTCGTCTACTCTGTCGTCGAGCTCTCGACCTCGACTCCAACTCCCCGACCATAGCCTCACCGAACTCCAATGCAGGGCTCGGCCTCATCGACCTTCTCCTTCGTCGGCTCACCAATTGACCACCATTGCAGAGAACCCCTCCGTCGCCAAAGCTCGACCTCACGAGCTCCAGCTCCTCCTCCGTCGTCGACCCCACCCCCACAACGTCGAGCTCCACCTCCTACAAGCTGCACTTCTGCCACCATCACCATACTCCAAGTCGAACTCGTCATCCCTACTGAACTCGTCGTGATTTCATAGCTCTCGTCTCCACATCGACAAGCTCCAAACTCATCGCCATCGAGCTCCAAACTCATCGCCATCGAGCACCTCGAGCTCTCCTCCTTCGTCATTGACCTCACTTTGTCGACCCCCTCCGTAGAGCTCCCCCCCAAACTCCTCTAACATCGAGCTCCAACTCTCGCCAAGTTCGACGTCACCCTCACCTTTGCCGAACTCGAGTGGCAACTGTTACCGCTAATTCTGGTGTGGGGGTAAATAGATAGAATTTGTGGGTTCGTGGAAAGACCTGAATAGCAGATCCGAACCTGTTTGTCTGAGTTGGGCTGCTGACTCCCGCCGTACACCTGCAAGGAAAGTGCGAAACACCGGGGTTGATCCTGGCGACGCACCCTCCGACGCTCTTGTCAGTAACCAGAAGAGATTAAGAAAGAGCTTAAGCAGGTAAAAGAGTGATCAACCTGGTTACAGTGGTGGGTAGGAGGTATTTATAGTCGCCAAGAGAGAGATTACGGGCTTGATTTCCTGTATAACTGTCAGGAGTAAAATCCTCACAGTCTGTTAAGGAAAGTCGATCCCTGATCCCCGGTGAGAGCAAATCAGGCCTGTTGATTTGGTCAAATCAGTAACCCTGATTTTCCTCTTGCTGATCTGGGTTTGTCTTGGGTCGGAACCCGTACCCAGTTGGAGTGGATCCGTTCGCGGGTTATTGGATCTGTGAGAAGGAGACCCAGTACCCGCTTCGGACCCGCTAGTAAGTGAAATTACCGTTTTACCCCTGAGCTTTGAGATTCACGTCCGATGTGAACGGTCCCGATTTAATCCTATTTTTAGCCATATCACGAGCCCCCCACTCCTAAAGACTAAGTGTAATCAGCCTTTGAGGAGTAGTTTAACTGTTCTAATGGCGTACGGGATTTTATCGGTGTTCTTAAGGGAGCTTGGAATCTTGCTCGGGGTGTAACAGTGTTATTATGGGCTTGTAAAATGCCCAAAAATATTCTCAGAATTTTCTGGATTTTTGGTGATTTCTCCAAATTTTTCTGAATTTTTTCTCAATTTTTTGAATTTTTTATTCATTTTCCGAATTAAATAATTAATTATCGAAAATATTAAATAATTATTCTAATTAAATAATTATGTTTTTCAGAATTTGAAATAATTTTTCTGAATTTATAATTATTTTTAGAATTTTTATTTAATTTTTTCCGATTTTTTAAATATTTTTTCGGATTTTTTAAATAAAAAAACAAATAAATAAATAAATTAATTAAATTAAATAATACCTGACACGTGGCATGATCTGTGCCGTTGGATCCCGGGACACGTGGCGCGATCTGTGCCGTCGGATCTCTGCGCGAATCTCGAGGAGGCGCGCTTTTCGAAAAAACATAATCTTGTCGTTTAGCGCGCGTGGCGCGATCTGGATCGTCCATCACCAGAAGCGCGAATTTCTGGAAGATCCAACGGCCGTAGTGGTTCGGCTGGATTTTTTCTCCGTTTGCAGGATCGGAAAGGGACTTGTTCGGCAGCCGACCGATCCACTTCGCGCAGCTCGGTTCTGATCCATCTCGATTTGCCACGTGGCGGCCACGTGGCACATTTTTTTTTTCCTTTTTCTTTTCTTTTCTTCTTCTTCTCTCTTTTTTTTTTCTTTTTCTTTTCTTTTCTTCTTCTTCTCGCGGTCTGTTCTTTCTCTTCTTCTTCTCCGTTCACTTCTCCGTCGTTACCACCTCGCTCCCAAGCTCTCCATATCTCCCACTTCGTCTGGCGGGGAGGTTGGCGACGAGGGGACGGAGCTTGGCGGCGGAGGCAGCTGGCGAAGATGGGAGACGAGCGCGGCCATGGAAGAGTTTGTCTTCGGCAGTGGAGCTCGGTGCAGCTCGGAGTGAGTGAGAGAGAGCTCGGCAACGGAGAAGGTGCTCGGAGCTCAGTGCTCCGGAGTGTGGGAGAGAGAGCTCGGCAACGGAGAAGGCGCTCGGTGCTCGGTGCTCCGGAGTGTGATCTCGGCCATGGTGGTGGTGAGGCGTGCTCGACGGGAGGTGGAGCTTGGCACGGCGAGAAGGAGATGAGTCTCTGCTTGAGCTCCGACGAAGTGGAGGTTGGCGAGTTCGGAGCTGAGCTCGCCGAAGGAGAAGCTCGACGCCGTTGAGGGCTGAGCTCGTCCATGGAGCTCGGCGAGGAATGTGCTCGTAACTCGGAGCTCCGGAGTGTGGGAGAGAGAGCTCGGCAATGGAGAAGGCGCTCGGTGCTCGGTGCTCCGGAGTGTGAGCTCGGCCATGGTGGTGGTGAGGCATGCTCGACGGGAGGTGGAGCTTGGCACGGCGAGAAGGAGATGAGTCTCTGCTTGAGCTTCGACGAAGTGGAGGTTGGCGAGTTCGGAGCTGAGCTCGCCGAAGGAGAAGCTCGACGCCGTTGAGGGCTGAGCTCGTCCATGGAGCTCGGCGAGGAATGTGCTCGGAACTCGGAGCTCCGGAGTGTGGGAGAGAGAGCTCGGCAACGGAGAAGGCGCTCGGTGCTCGGTGCTCCGGAGTGTGAGCTCGGCCATGGTGGTGGTGAGGCGTGCTCGACGGGAGGTGGAGCTTGGCACGGCGAGAAGGAGATGAGTCTCTGCTTGAGCTTCGACGAAGTGGAGGTTGGCGAGTTCGGAGCTGAGCTCGCCGAAGGAGAAGCTCGACGCCGTTGAGGGCTGAGCTCGTCCATGGAGCTCGGCGAGGAATGTGCTTGGAACTCGGAGCTCCGGAGTGTGAGCTCGGCCATGGCGGTGGTGAGGCATGCTCGACGGGAGGTGGAGCTTTGGGTTTCTCTTTTTCTGGTTTTGGCGAGAGAGTGGAGAAGGGGAGTGATGTGTGAGCTTGGTTCGATCGATTCGCTTCGTGGAGGAGCTCGCCGCAGGAGCTCGGCAATGGAGATGTGAGCTTCGACGGTTGATGATGGACTCGGGGCTCAGAGAAGAGTTTGGGTCCTCTTCTTTTTGGGTTTTGTTTGGTTTCTGTTTTGAAGAGGAGAAGAAGGTGACACTGTGTACGGGGTTCGGGTTTGGATCCCTTAACGGGTCCGAACCCGTATAGCCGACCCGTTTTCCTTCTCCCTTTTTTTTTCTCGCCTTGTTCGGCGAATCCGAGCACGGATTTTGAGGCAATTTTTGGCCACTTTGCAGCTCGGTATGGCAGTAGCTCGGATTGGAGATCCGAACTATGTGGCTTGATCTGAGCCGTTGGATGGTGGCACAAATCTCGAGACGGGCTCAGTTTCCAAGAAAACACTATCTTATCGTTTAGCGACGCTGGCAAGATCTGGGCCGTTGGATGATGGCACGAATCTCGAGACGGCTCAGTTCCCAAGAAAACGTTATCTTGTCGTTTAGCGTCGCTGGCAAGATCTGGGCCGTCTGATCGAGATCTTACACGAATGTTGAGGAGAAAGTGTGTTTTCTCCGTTTGCAGGATCGGGAAGGCACTTGCTCGGCAGCCGACCAGGCTCTTTGATGTTGGGGCTCGGATGGGAAGAGCTCGGATGGGAGTGGCTCGGCTCGGCTCGTGCGAGTGGCTCGGATGGGAAGAGCTCGGATGGGAAGAGCTCGGATGGGAGTGGCTCGGCTCGGCTCGTGCGAGTGGCTCGGATGGAAGAGCTCGGTTGGGAAGAGCTCGGATGGGAGTGGCTCGGCTCGGCTCGTGCGAGTGGCTCGGATGGGAAGAGCTCGGATGGAAAGAGCTCGGATGGGAGTGGCTCGGCTCGGCTCGTGCGAGTGGCTCGGATGGGAAGAGCTCGGATGGGAGTGGCTCGGCTCGGCTCGTGCGAGTGGCTCGGCTCGGATTTCCGAGCTATTCGGCGCAGCTGCATTGAGGTCCACTTTCCCGGTGCTACGGTGGTCCGATCGGGGCGTGCGACCCCTCGTTTCGAAGCTAGTTCGAAGATCTACAACTTCTCTTTAGGAGTGGGATGAAGATTCACCCTCGTTCATGGTCAAAATAGCCCCGCAAGATGCTTGTCTTCATGAAGTTGATAAGTACTTTGGTCTTGGGGATTTTGGAAGAGGAGCTCCGCTCCTAGGGGCGGAGAAGATGTGCTAGGAAGACCCTTGTGCTTGGAAGACCCTTGGGTTAGGAAGACCCTTGTAAGGTGTGCTAGGAAGGCCCTTGGGGCGAAGAAGAGGCGCGAGTGGGTCGGATCGCTAGTCGCTCGGCTAGGAATGCTGAGCGACGTGGAGCGATCTGAGCCGCTGGATCTCAGCGCGGATCTCGAGCCGGGCACAGTTTCCAAGAAAACGTTATCTTGTCGTTTAGCGACGCTGGCAAGATCTGGGCCGTTGGATGATGGCACGAATCTCGAGACGGCTCAATTCCCAAGAAAACGCTATCTTGTCATTTAGCGACGCTGGCAAGATCTGGGCCGTCTGATCGAGATCTTGCACGAATGTTGAGGAGAAAGTGAGTTTTCTCCGTTTGCAGGATCGGAAAGGCACTTGCTCGGCAGCCGACCGGGCTCTTTGATGTTGAGGTCGGATCGGCACTTGCTCGGCTCTGGAAGAGAGCCATTTGTGAGACAAGTGTGAAGAAGAACTCTAGGAGAGAGTTGTGCTCCTAACTTGTCGAGGAGAAGGTCTGCCTTGGAGATGAGCGGAGTGAAGAGCTCGGCTCTGGAAGAGAGCTATTTGTGAGACAAGTGTGAGGAAGAACTCTAAGAGAGAGTTGTGCTCCAAACTTGTCGAGGAGAAGGTCCGCCTGGGAGATGAGCGGAGTGAAGAGCTCGGCTCTGGAAGAGAGCTATTTGTGAGACAAGTGTGAGGAAGAACTCTAGGAGAGAGTTGTGCTCCGAACTTGTCGAGAAGAGGTCCGCTTCGGAGACGAGCAGAGGGAAGAGCTCGGCTCTGGAAGAGAGCTATTTGTGAGACAAGTGTGAGGAGGAGCTCTAGGAGAGAGTTGTGCTCCAAACTTGTCGAGAAGAGGTCCGCTTCGGAGACGAGCGGAGGGAAGAGCTCGGCTCTGGAAGAGAGCTATTTGTGAGACAAGTGTGAGGAGGAGCTCTATGAGAGAGTTGTGCTCCAAACTTGTCGAGAAGAGGTCCGCTTCGGGGGCGAGCGGAGCAAAGAGCTCGGAACTGGAAGAGAGCTATTTGTGAGGCAAGTGTGAGGAAGAACTCTATGAGGGAGTTGTGTTCCCAACTTGTCGAGGAGAGGTCCGCTTGGGAGATGAGCGGAGCGAAGAGCTCGAAACCGGAAGAGAGCTATTTGTGAGATAAGTGTGAGGAAGAACTTTAGGAGGGAGTTGTGTTCCCAACTTGTCGAGGAGAGGTCCGCTTGGGAGATGAGCGGAGCGAAGAGCTCGGCTCTGGAAGAGAGCTATTTGTGAGACAAGTATGAGGAAGAACTCTAGGAGGGAGTTGTGTTCCTAACTTGTCGAGGAGAGGTCCGCTTGGGAGATGAGCGGAGCGAAGAGCTCGGCTCTGGAAGAGAGCCATTTGTGAGATGAGCGTGAGGAAGAACTCTAGGAGAGAGTTGTGAGCTCCGAACTCGTTGAGAAGAGTTCCGCCTCGGAGGTGAGCGGAGCGAAGAGATCGGCTCTGGAAGAGAGCCGTTCGTGAGACGAGTGGGAGGAGCAATTCTAGGGGAGAGCTTTGGCTCCGAACTCGCTGCTTATGTGAGAGAATCAATGGTTGTGGGAGCAGTTCCGAATGGTGACCCTCTTCTAGCCCGCTTAGGAGCGAGCTTGCGAAGTAGAATCGAACCAAGTGTTGGACTCCGAACCATCGTTAGAGGGGCTCAACGGTTGTGGAAGCAATTCCGAATGGTGACCCTCTTCTAGCCCGCTTAGGAGCGAGTTTGCGAAGTAGAATCGAACCAAGTGTTGGACTCCGAACCATCGGTAGAGGTATTCAACGGTCGTGGGAGCAATTCCGAATGGTGACCTTCTTCTAGCCCGCTTAGGAGCGAGCTTGCGAAGTAGAATCGAACCAAGTGTTGAACTCCGAACCATCGGTAGAGGTATTCAACGGTCGTGGGAGCAATTCCGAATGGTGACCCTCTTCTAGCCCGCTTAGGAGCGAGCTTGCGAAGTAGAATCGAACCAAGTGTTGGACTCCAGAACTGTTGTGAAGTGCTTAGCAAGTTGTGGGAGCACCATGTAGAAGAAGCTGGACTCCGAACTCGTTGAGAAGAGGTCTGCCTTGGAGGTGAGCGGAGCAAAGAGCTCGGCTCTGGAAGAGAGCTATTTGTGAGACAAGTGTGAGGAAGAACTCTAGGAGAGAGTTGTGCTCCGAACTTGTCGAGAAGAGGACCGCTTCGGAGACGAGCGGAGGGAAGAGCTCGGCTCTGGAAGAGAGCCATTTGTGAGATGAGTTTGAGGAGCGACTCTAGGAGAGAGTTGTGAGCTCCGAACTCGTTGAGAAGAGGTCCGCTTCGGCGGCGAGCGGAGGGAAGAGCTCGGCTTTGGAAGAGAGCCATTTGGGAGATGAGTTTGAGGAGCGACTCTAGGAGAGAGTTGTGAGCTCCGAACTCGTTGAGAAGAGGTCCGCTTCGGCGGAGAGCGGAGGGAAGAGCTCGGCTCTGGAAGAGAGCCATTGGTGAGATGAGTTTGAGGAGCGACTCTAGGAGAGAGTTGTGAGCTCCGAACTCGTTGAGAAGAGGTCCGCTTCGGCGGCGAGCGGAGGGAAGAGCTCGGCACTGGAAGAGAGCCATTTGGGAGATGAGTTTGAGGAGCGACTCTAGGAGAGAGTTGTGAGCTCCGAACTCGTTGAGAAGAGGTCCGCTTCGGCGGCGAGCGGAGGGAAGAGCTCGGCTCTGGAAGAGAGCCATTTGTGAGATGAGTTTGAGGAGCGACTCTAGGAGAGAGTTGTGAGCTCCGAACTCGTTGAGAAGAGGTCCGCTTCGGCGGCGAGCGGAGGGAAGAGCTCGGCTCTGGAAGAGAGCCATTTGTGAGATGAGTTTGAGGAGCGACTCTAGGAGAGAGTTGTGAGCTCCGAACTCGTTGAGAAGAGGTCCGCTTCGGCGGCGAGCGGAGGGAAGAGCTCGGCTCTGGAAGAGAGCCATTTGGGAGATGAGTTTGAGGAGCGACTCTAGGAGAGAGTTGTGAGCTCCGAACTCGTTGAGAAGAGGTCCGCTTCGGCGGAGAGCGGGGGGAAGAGCTCGGCTCTGGAAGAGAGCCATTGGTGAGATGAGTTTGAGGAGCGACTCTAGGAGAGAGTTGTGAGCTCCGAACTCGTTGAGAAGAGGTCCGCTTCGGCGGCGAGCGGAGGGAAGAGCTCGGCACTGGAAGAGAGCCATTTGGGAGATGAGTTTGAGGAGCGACTCTAGGAGAGAGTTGTGAGCTCCGAACTCGTTGAGAAGAGGTCCGCTTCGGCGGCGAGCGGAGGGAAGAGCTCGGCTCTGGAAGAGAGCCATTTGTTAGATGAGTTTGAGGAGCGACTCTAGGAGAGAGTTGTGAGCTCCAAACTCGTTGAGAAGAGGTCCGCTTCGGCGGCGAGCGGAGGGAAGAGCTCAGCTCTGGAAGAGAGCCATTTGTGAGATGAGTTTGAGGAGCGACTCTAGGAGAGAGTTGTGAGCTCCAAACTCGTTGAGAAGAGGTCCGCTTCGGCGGCGAGCGGAGGGAAGAGCTCGGCTCTGGAAGAGAGCCATTTGTGAGATGAGTTTGAGGAGCGACTCTAGGAGAGAGTTGTGAGCTCCGAACTCGTTGAGAAGAGGTCCGCTTCGGCGGCGAGCGGAGGGAAGAGCTCGGCTCTGGAAGAGAGCCATTTGGGAGATGAGTTTGAGGAGCGACTCTAGGAGAGAGTTGTGAGCTCCGAACTCGTTGAGAAGAGGTCCGCTTCGGCGGCAAGCGGAGGGAAGAGCTCGGCTCTGGAAGAGAGCCATTTGTGAGATGAGTTTGAGGAGCGACTCTAGGAGAGAGTTGTGAGCTCCAAATTCGTTGAGAAGAGGTCCGCTTCGGCGGCGAGCGGAGGGAAGAGCTCGGCTCTGGAAGAGAGCCATTTGTGAGATGAGTTTGAGGAGCGACTCTAGGAGAGTGTTGTGCGCTCCGAACTCATTGAGAAGAGGTCTGCTCCGAGGTGAGCAGAGTGGAGAGCTCGGCTCTGGAAGAGAGCCGTTCGGGAGACGAGTTTGGGGATCAACTCTAGGAGAGAGTTGTGCGCTCCGAACTCGTTGAGAAGAGGTCTGCTCCGAGGTGAGCAGAGTGGAGAGCTCGGCTCTGGAAGAGAGCCGTTTGGGAGAAGAGTTCGGGGAGCAACTCTAGGAGAGTTGCGTGCTCTGAACTCGTTGAAAATATGTCAGCAAGTTGTGGGAGCAGCCATGTAGAAGAAGCTGGACTCCGAACTCACTTTTTAGCGAGTCGTGACTCGGAGAGATAGAGATGAAGCGAGAGCAACAATTTCCAATGAAAAACGTAGGGTTTTATTGAAATAAGTTAAGTGGCTGCTTCGATGGGGCGAGCCATTATTACATGCTATTGGCCGGGTTACAAGCATCGGCCTTATTGAAAATCAGGGTCCTACTTCTACAATAAGGTGAAGACCTCTTGGGAAGAGCCGGGAGGTTCTGAGTCTTAAAGCTCGGCGGGCCCTTCAGTTCGTTTGTTGGCTCCTCATGGGGGAAGCTCGGCCCCCTCTTTCTGGACGAACTTGGTCAGGTGCCCCCGCTGAATGAGTTCTTCGATCTCCTCCTTCAGAGCCCGACAATCTTCCGTGTCGTGGCCGTGGTCCCTGTGAAAGCGGCACCACTTATCCTTGTTCCTCTTCTTTCCAGGTGTGTTCATTCTAGGGGGAGCACGGAGTAGCCCTTCCTTGTCCACTTCCATAAGAACTTCTGATATATTGGCAACGAGGGGGGTGAACTTCTCAAACCGAGGAGGCGGGCGGCGCTGGCCATTGCCGTCCTTCTGAAGCTTCTTAGCCTCTTCCTCTTCGGTCAGCTTCCGTTTCGTCCCTGAGGTAGACCCTCCGAAGCTTGGAAGGTAGGCGGCCTCTTCGGCACGAATGTACTTGTCACACCTGAGAAGGAGGTCAGCGAAGTTCGGTGGAGGCTTCTTAGCAAGAGAGGAGCGGAGGCTGGAGTTGGAGACGTTGGACTGGAAGGCGGCTGTTGCGACGGATTGGTCGAGGGAAGCTACGGACCTGACCTCCGCGGTGAACCTCTTCACATAGTCTCTCAATTTCTCACCTTTCTCTTGCCTGAGCCGGAGGAGAGAGATGCTGGTCTTCTCCGTGTGCCTACTGCTCACGAAGTAGGTGATGAAGAGCGTTTCGAACTGCTCGAAGGAAAAGATGGAAGAGGGAGCAAGGCGGGAGTACCATTCCCTGGCCGACCCCTTCAGGGTGGCGGGGAAGGCCTTGCAAAGTAAGGCGTCCGAAGCCTGGTGGATGAGCATGAGGGTCTTGAAGCTCTCAATGTGGTCGACGGGGTCCGACTCCCCCGAATAGGTTTCAAACTGCGGAGGCTTGAATCCCCTCGGGATGGGAGCCTCCATGATGGTCCGGGAGAAAGGGGGTCTGCTCGGACGGATGGTTCTGCTGTTCGATCCCTCCCCCTCGTGCATCCGACCGATTCGCCTTTCCACCTCATGGAGACGGCGGTATAGGGCATCATCCCTCCTGTGGTAGTCGAACGAGCCTCTGGACTCGTCTTCGTAGGAGGGAGAGCCGGGGCTACGACGTCGGTCGTCCCGGGAGCGGCGAGGGCTAAGATCATGCTCCTGGTGGTTAGGAGCTGGCAGAGGAGAGGTGGACCTACGGCGAGGACTGGGAACCCGTTGGAGCGAAGGGACCCTTTGGGCGTCATTGTTGTTGGGTCGGAGGTTAAGAGCCTGCAACACTGTTGCTTGAAGCTGCAGGAACTCGGCGCGAGTGATGGGCGCCTCATTGTTCCTCGGCTGATGCCGACCGGTAGGAGAGTGGTGCCTCCTCCTGTGATGCTCGGGTGACTCTCTCCGCCTTCTCCTGGTAGGAGACCTTCTATACTTGCGGTGGTGAGGATTCCGCTCATCTGGACGTTGTAGGCGGGAGGCTCCCTCTCGGGACCGCTTTTCGTCCAGACGGCGGCGGAGATCCTCATCCTTCTGCCGGTTGAGAATAGTATTTTGAAGGTCGGGGGCCTGAGGACTGTGGGAGGCGTAAGAGTCTGTAGAGGCGTTGTGTACCGATGTGCGGTCTTGATGGAGAGGTTGTTGGTTCGGAAGAGGAGGTTGGTCCTGCTGGACACGGTCCTCGGCGGGCGGAGGGAGCCCCCCCAGTTGTTGAGATGGATGGACGGGGACTTGTTGCTGGTCCGCGGGGTTGGGTGCGCGATTGGACCCTCTAGATCTGACCTTTCTGGGAGGCATGGCTGGAGAATAGCTAGTCGACGGGAAGAGGAGAGGCAGCTATTCGTATGGTTTCCCACAGACGGCGCCAATCTGTTACCGCTAATTCTGGTGTGGGGGTAAACAGATAGAATTTGTGGGTTCGTGGAAAGACCTGAATAGCAGATCCGAACCTGTTCGTCTGAGTTGGGCTGCTGACTCCCGCCGTACACCTGCAAGGAAAGTGCGAAACACCGGGGTTGATCCCGGCGACGCACCCTCCGACGCTCTTGTCAGTAACCAGAAGAGATTAAGAAAGAGCTTAAGCAGGTAAAAGAGTGATCAACCTGGTTACAGTGGTGGGTAGGAGGTATTTATAGTCGCCAAGAGAGAGATTAGGGGCTTGATTTCCTGTATAACTGTCAGGAGTAAAATCCTCACAGTCTGTTAAGGAAAGTCGATCCCTGATCCCCGGTGAGAGCAAATTAGGCCTGTTGATTTGGTCAAATCAGTAACCCTGATTTTCCTCTTGCTGATCTGGGTTTGTCTTGGGTCGGAACCCGTACTCAGTTGAAGTGGATCCGTTTGCAGGTTATTGGATCTGTGAGAAGGAGACCCAGTACCCGCTTCGGACCCGCTAGTAAGTGAAATTACCGTTTTACCCCTGAGCTTTGAGATTCGTGTCCGATGTGAACGGTCCCGATTTAATCCTATTTTTAGCCATATCAGCAACCAAGCTCCCCTCGCCAAGCTCCTTCTCTCGCCGATGCCGAGCCAAACTGTCGAGGTCGCTCGCTACACGGACGCTTAAAGAAGAAGAAAAAGTTGGGTTTCAACGGCGTTCGAGGTCGGTGAGCGATGGCGAAGGCGGTGGGAGGTGGATGCGGTCGAAGGCGACGTTCATGGTGCAGCGGAGGTTAGGGAAAAGCAAGGTCGGGGGCGGAGGAGCTGTGGGTTCCTCGAAGAAGAAGTGTGGGAAGAAGTCGAAGGAAGCGACAAAGGAAGGAGAAGGCGTAGAAGATGGCAGAAGTCGAAGAAGAAGAGAAGGAGAAAAAGAAAAGGAAAAAAAGGGGGGGGGGGTCGGCATTGACTTGGTCAACGCTTTCGAGCATTCTCGTCACCGACGTCCAAATGAGAAAAAATTTGCCTCCTCGCGATGCGCGCTCGCTTGATCGTGATCAATGCCCAGATTTCGCCACGTGTCCAGGTAAATATTTATTTATTTATTTATTTATTTGAATTGATTATTTTTAAAAATCTGAAAAAATAATTAAAAATCGAAAAAATTAATTCAAAAATTCTAAAAAAAATTATTAATTCGGAAAATAATTTTAAATTATGAAAATAATAATTATTAAATTAGAATAATTAGTTAAAATTTTTGATAATTTATTTTTTAATTTCAGAAATTGAATAAAAAATTCAAAAAATAATTAAGAATGTGAAAAAATTCAGAAAAATATGGAAAAATCACTATAAAAATCTAGAAAATTTTGAGAATAATTTTGGGCATTTTTACAAACTCATAACGTTACACCTCGAACAGGATCCAAACTTCCCTAAGAACTTCGATAAATTCTATAAGCCATTAAAAACGGGCGAACTAGTCCACAAAAACTATAAGACTCAGTCTCCAGGAGTGGGGGGCTTGCGATATGGCTAAAAATAGAACCAAATTGGGACCGTTCAAATCGGGTACGAATCTTAAAGCTTTCAGGGGTAAAAAAATAATTTCCACCACAAACGGGTTCAAATTGGGAACTGGGTCTTTCTTCAAAGCCCAATAACCAAAAAATGGATCTGTCCTATTGAATATGGGTAGCAACCTATTACAAACCAATTCAGATTTTAAAGAGGAATTCAAATTCGTTATTATCTCTAAGTGGTAGTTTAAATCGCTTTAAATCGCCTCTCTAATCATGAAACGAGTTTAAACTCTACATCTTATCCAAAAACACCGGGACATAGAGATAAATGATTATCTTTAAACTGTCTCTTAAGGTGACTATAAATACCCCTCTCCCCTACCATAACAAGGTAATCAATCTTTTTCCACACAAAGCTCTTTCATAATTTTCCTGATTACTGACAAGAGCGTCAGAAGGTTCGTCGTTGGGAGCCATCCCAGTGTATCGAACTTTTTGCAGGTTAACAACAGCGGCAAGAAACTAGTCAAACACCGGTGAAAGTCAACAGGATTGCCTTTATTGTTTCCAAAAAGAATCCAAAAATTCATCTGTTTGCTCCTACACCAAAATTTGCAGCAACAAAAATATAATAATAGTCCTATGCAACTTTTGAAATTATTGAGCATAAACTAAATAAGGCTCTTGACTGAGTCATATAGACTATAGTGAGAGAGAAAAGAAAGTGTTCTCCTTGTTGTGTAGGAAATTGGAAAGATAAAGTGTGAATAACCTGCAGACAAAGACGAAAGTGGCTTCTAAAAAAAATTGCCATCAAAAGGAAGATCTCGGAGTTTCAATCCTGCCTTTCTTCCTTGTTTGCATGTTATTATAGATAGAGGACTCAATTCAATGTCAGTTTTATGTCCTCTTTTCATTATGGTTTTTTTTTACTTCTAGCTGTTGATTATTTTCATGACAAATCTGTTTCCTCAATTTCTTGTATCCTAATCCGGAGCAAATGTGATTTTAGAATCCATGGTGGAAATGGGGGTCTTCTGAGTCTGTGAGCAAATAGATTAGTGGAAAAGGAAAACAGATGAATCAAAGAAGTGTGGGGAAGGTGGTGAAGAGTAAGAGGAAATGTGAGCAGTTTCTTTTTCATGAGTTTGTATTACTTTCTTCACATACTTACATACACCTGTTTACCTGTCTCCTATTTATCCTCAGCAGATAATCACAAAGATGGTTAGGCTGTTATCATGCAATGTGGTCCCTGCAATTGGCCAGAGGCCATGGTAGAAATTCGGATTTTAGAGAGAAAATGGATGAAGCAGAAAATAAGGTAAGAGGGAATGTGAATTTGTTGCTATTTATATTAGTTTTTTTCTATTGGTAAGCAACTTATCATAATTGGGATTTTAGAAGGCAAACATATGAAGGCATGATGCAAAGAAGAAGTGTGGAAAAGACGGTGTGAAGCAAGATGACATGTAAGCATTTATTTTATTAATAAGTTTGTTTTACTTTTCTTCTCACACTTACAATAACTGACTCTGTCTCTTCTGTTTTATACTGAGCAGCTAATTGCAAAGGTGGCAGTTAGTTAGGTCCAGATGTTAAGAGGAATCGGCCCAGATGCAATGTGATAGTAAGATCAACTTAGCATATGCATTTCTTAAATATGTATGTATCCATGCTTTTACTTCAATCTGATGCTGCATATTTAATTTTTTTTATAGATAGTAAACACACACTCACTACATCATGCATCTGCATCAAGCAGCATTTCATAGACATAAGACATTCAGTCTCTTACTAATCCATTTTCTATTTTACTTTCTCTACACATGTTTACAACATGGTCAACATACTTGTTCATCAAAACATATGACTGAGATAAACATCAAAACTTGCATAATTAAATAGTATGTTTCCATACCAATTTCTAGGGATTCCATGAGGTCAATGGTGACCTGCATTGGATCCCCTGCAACCTGCATTGGCATATTAGGTTGCATATAATGAAATGTTGGGTTTATGTCTTGCATACTATGTTGGATACGAAGATGATGAGACGATAGAGGGATCGAGACGATTGGAGACTGAGTGGGAGCAAGAAGGAAACATGCAGCAGCAGTAGTAGTAGCAGGTTGTGGTCAATCGACCTTGGGGTGCGGTCCACCGTCCTCTGTATAGGGTCTTCCCGCAAGGAGAACAATCGACCGGTCTTGTTGGACGGTCGATCGTTCGTGGTGCTAATAAGTTTTAGGCTCGGATCTGGCTGATTCGCGAGAAATCCAAGTTGCATTTTGAGTTAGATCGTGTGCCTCTTATCGTAGGGTTATCTCTTCAGTAATATCTAACAACTATTGTATCAAGATATCAAACTAGGGTTTTTCGAGATTTCTATATATTGTTGTTATTGGCCTCCATTGAGAGCCAAGAGAGAGAGAGTACTTCATTGAAGGAGGAGTTAGATAGGTTCTCCAATTGTAAACAACTAGTACTTTCTGGTGAGGCTTGAGACAGGGTTGTGGTGAGAATTGTAATATTCTTATATCTTCTCTAGTTGAATAACATCTCGAATTTCTTTTCCTCCGGATTAAGGCAAAAGCCCTAACTAGGACAAACTTGTGTGTGATTGGTGTGTTTGGTATGATCTCATATGTGCTTGGTAGTTTGTGTTGATTGCATTGAATAACTCAATAAGATCCTAAGAAATCCTAACAATTGGTATCAGAGCTTTGGGTTCAAGGGTTTGTTTGAGTTCCTTGGAGAAGATGGCAGATCAGATCACGAAGATCAAGCGGTTCAAAGGCAAGATCAACTTTGATATCTTTACGAAGGACATGCATGAAGCATCAGTTAAACAGGACTTGGATCTTGTCCTAGAAGGAGATAAAGGGAGACCAAACAATTGGGAGGAGATTTATTCAGAATCCTTGGGTTTAATCCGTATATCTTCAATGTGCGATGTCAGGTGTAGGAGAAGCACAACGAGTCTTTGGGCAAGATTCAGAACTGACTACTTGAAATCGCCATTACAGTGTCGGATGCACCAGAAAGGAAATTTGTGGAATTTCTCAATGAAGGAAAGTACTGCTCTTGTAGATTATATGAAGTTTAATATGGAGTTATTTGAACTGAGGGCGTTTAACCCAGATGATCTAAAGGTTTCCAACTCGATATATTCACCACCAAATCTATCTAACATGATAACCGTGCTAGACGTGAAATTTACCAAGGAAAAATTTTCCATAGCAGGTGATATGGCTAAAAATGGGGTTAAATCGGAACCGTCCAAATTGGGCACGAATCTTGAAGCCTAGGGGTAAAACGGTAATTTCACCTACCAATGGGTCTGAAGCGGGTACTGGTTATCTTCCTTAAAGACCCACTTACCCGCAAACGGATCCACCTCAACTGGGTGCGGGTTTCAACCCGCAGCAAACCCTGTCCAGAAGGGATAGAATTAGGGTTTCTGGTTAAATCCTAATCAACGGCCTTGATTCATATCTATCCTTTCACTGGGGATTAGGGATTACATTCCTTATCTAACCACAAGGGGATTACATTCCTAATCTGATCCCAGCGGCGCCTATAAATACCCCCCATCCATCTCCATTGAGAGGTAATCAATCTTTCGCCAGTTTTTTCGCTCTTTCATAATCATTCCTGATTACTGACTTGAGCATCGGAGGGTGCATCGCTGGGAACAACCCCGGTGTCTCGCACTTTTTGCAGGTGTACGGCAGGAGTCAGCGTGAAACTCTGGCGGAACAGGTATACAGGTTTACTATTCAGTTTTCCTAAGAATCCACAAATACTATCTGTTTGCCCCCACACCAAATTTAGCGGCAACAGATTGGCGCCGTCTGTGGGAAACTAACGAATAGCAACATCTCCACTTCCCATTGGTTAGATCCGCTCCGGCCATGCCTCCTAGGAAAGTCAGATCCAGAGGGTCCAACAGAGGACCCAACCCCGATCAGCAGCAAGAAATCCCCATCCAACCTACCCAACAGCAGGGGCAACTTCCTCCTCCAGCAGAAGATCCGCTCCAACAGGACCTTCCTCCTCCTCCTCCGAATCAGCCGCCTCCTAAGGGTCCTAACCCTCAGAAACAGCCTCTCCATCTGGACCACATCTCCGTCCACAATGCCTCTTCAGACTCTATGGCCTCCCATCATCTCCGAGCTTATGGTCTCCACAACACCGCCCTCAACCGGCAGAAGGATAAGGATCTTCGTCGCCATCTGGATGAAAAGCGGGCCCGAGAGGGAACCTCCCGCCAACACCGTCCGGATGAACGTTCTCCTCACCGCCGGGATTACAGAAGATCCCCTACCCAAAGGGGGCGGAGAGAGTCCCCCGAGCATTACAGAAGAAGGCCACACTCCCCTGCAGGTCGGCAACAGCCTAGGAACGATGAGGCACCCATCACCCGTGCCGAGTTCCAGTAGTTCCAAGCGACCGTCCTACAACCCTTCAATCTCCGTCCTAACACTAATGCTCCGAAGATTCTCTCTCCTCCTCCGGTCCGAAGTCCTCGCCGACGGTCACCATCTCCTCTTCCAGCTCCCAGCAACTCAAGGCGTGTACCAAGTCCTCGCCATTCCAGGAGCCACCGTCGTCGTAGCCCCCGCTCTCCCTCATACGAAGACTAGTCGAAAGCCTCGCCAGATTACCATCGGAGGGATGATGCAGTCTATCGCCGTCTCCATGAGATGGAGAGGCACTTGGGTCAGTTAGACCGAGAAGAAGAGCTCAGAGGAAGGACCCTTCGTCCTAGCAGACCTCCTTTTTCCCGAACTATAATGGATGCACCCGTGCCAATCGGCTTCAAGCCTCCTCAATTTGAGACCTATTCCGGGGAGACTGACCCCGTTGATCACATCGAAAGCTTCAAGACCCTAATGCTCATCCATCAAGCTTCCGATGCCCTCCTCTGCAAAACCTTCCCCGCAACTCTCAAGGGCCCAGCTCGAGAATGGTACTCTCGCCTTGCCCCATCCTCAATATTCTCCTTCGAGGAATTTGAGACTCTCTTCGTCACCCATTTTGTAAGTAGCCGCAGAACTGAGAAGACCAGCATCTCGCTACTGTACCTCCACCAGAAGAAGGGTGAGAAGTTGAGAGACTATGTGAAGAGGTTCACAGCTGAAGCCCGGTCTATAGCATCCCTCGACCAGTCGGTCGCTGCGGCAGCATTTCAATCTAATGTCCTCAATGCCAACCTCTGCTCCTCCCTCACCAAGAAGCCCCCACAGAACTTTTCCGACCTCCTCCTCCGAAGCGAAAAGTACATCAGGGCCGAAGAAGCCGAGCACCGCCCCAACTTGGAGGGGTCTTCCTCCGGGTTTAAGAGGAAGGGAACAGAAGAGGAAGGAGCCAAGAAGCTCTAGAAGGATAATGCCGGCCAGCGCCGACCTCCCCCCAGATTCGAGAAGTTCACTCCCCTCACCACTAATGTTTCTACCATTTTGATGGAAGTTGAAAAGGAAGGGATCATACCTCCTGCTCCGAGGATGAACACCCATGCCAAGAAAAAAGATAAAGAGAAGTGGTGCCGTTATCACCGGGACCACGGGCACGACACCAACGATTGTCGGGCCTTGAAGAATGAGATAGAAGCCCTCATCCAGAGGGGGCAGCTGACCAGGTTCGTAAGAAAGGACCGAGCCAAACTTTCTCCCTCGCCTCAGGGGGCTAACAAGCATCCGGAACGAGATGAGACGCCCGACTTCGAGGAAGAGCGAGTCATCCACCTCATTCATGGGGGCCCAATGGGGGGCTCCTCAAACTCCTCTCGGAAGGCATTTATAAGAGAAGTCAATTTGGTCCGAGCCACCCCTCCTCCCAAAGGCCTCGGAGTGCCCGTCACATTCTCAGACGAAGATCTTGAAGGTGTCTGCACCCCTCATTGCGACGCACTCGTCATCAGCCTCCATACGGCGAACTTCAAAGTGGAGAGGATCCTAGTAGACAACGGCAGCTCCGTTAACATCCTCTTCCTCGCCGCTTTCAAAGGCCTAAAGCTCTCCCGAGATAGACTCAAGTCTGCCGGATACACACTCCATGGGTTCACAGGAGTGCCAGTGACTATTGAAGGGGTAATCACCCTCGACGTAACCGCTGGCAAAACTCTTACTACCCGAACGGAGGCGATGGATTTTATGGTTGTGGATGTCCCTGCAGCTTACAATGTCATCCTAGGCCGACCCGGCCTAGCAACTCTGGAAGCCGTTCCTTCAGCATACCATCTTAAGATGAAATTCCCCACCCGGGCCGGGGTAGGGGAAGTAAGAGGCAATCAGGAAACGGCCCGTAAGTGCTACATGACCTCTACCCTCGGACCAGTCCTCTCCATAGAAACTCTGGAAATCCCCCAAGATGCTGCTCGACCGACGTCCGAGCCGGTGGATGAACTGGATGAAGTGCTCTTCTCTGAGCAGGATCCAACTCGCAAGTTCTTTGTTAGCAAGACCCTCCCGTCCGCCCTATGCTTGGACATTGTACAGTGCATCTGGAGGAACCAAGACCTCTTCGCTTGGTCAGCTGAAGACATGCCCGGAATTTTCGAAGAGCTCTTGGTCCACCACCTCAGCGTTGTTCCGGGGTCCAAACCGGTTCAGCAGAAGAGGCGCAAGTTCGCTCCTGAGCATCAGCTGGCTATAAAAGAGGAGGTGGATAAGCTCTTGAAGGCCCGGTTCATACAAGAGGTGAACTATCCCGAGTGGTTGTCAAATGTAGTAATGGTGAAGAAGTCCAATAGGACTTGGAGGATTTGTATTGATTTTACTGATCTCAACAAGGCCTGCCCCAAGGATCCCTTTCCTCTTCCGAGTATTGACACTCTGATCGATGCCACCTCGGAACATGAACTCCTCAGATTCATGGATGACTTCTCAGGCTACAACTAGATCCGGATGTTCCCTCCGAATATCCCGAAGACCTCATTCGTGACCGATCAAGGCCTCTATTGCTATAGGGTTATGCCCTTCGGTCTGAAGAACGCAGGAGCAACATATCAATGCCTCGTCAACAAGGTTTTCCAAGCTCAAATCGGCCGAAACATGGAGGTGTATGTTGACGACATGCTTGTGAAGAGCATCCGAGGCGTTGATCATGTGATCGACCTCCAAGAAGCGTTTGACGTTCTGAGAAAGCACAGCATGAGACTCAATCCGAACAAGTGTGTGTTCGGAGTCTCTTCAGGGAAGTTCCTCGGCTTCATGGTTAGCCAACGAGGAATTGAAGCAAACCCTGAGAAAATCAAGGCCATATTAGACATGGCCCCTCCCAAAAATGTTAAGGAAGTCCAGAGGTTAACAGGCTGCCTAGCCGCCATAGGGCGCTTTCTTTCGAAGTCCGGGGAGAAATGCCTCCCTTTCTTCAAGGCCCTCAGAGGGACTAAAGGGTTCGAATGGGGGCAACAGCAACAGGAGTCCTTCGACCAGCTCAAGGCGTACCTCGTTAATCCCTCTCTCCTCAGCAAACCGATCCCTGGTGAACCCCTCTACCTCTACCTGGCAGCTTTCGAGCAGACCCTCAGTGCAGTTTTAGTGAGGAAAGAAGATCGGGCTCAGAAGCCCATCTACTATGTAAGCAAGGTGCTTCGAGACACCGAGCTCCGATACCCGAAGATAGAAAAGATGGCTTATGCCCTAGTGATGGCCGCGAGAAAGCTTCATCCGTATTTTCAATCCCATTCGGTGGTCGTTCTTACCGACCAGCCGCTGAAGCAGGTCCTCCACAAGCCAGAGACCTCGGGTCGCCTTATGAAGTGGTCTATCAAGCTGAGCCAGCACGATATAACTTATCAGCCTCGTACCGCGATCAAGGCTCAGGCCTTAGCAGAATTCATAGTTGAAAGTACCATCCCCGAGTCCAGCCAAATAGTGAAGGGACCGCCTATCTGGTCGGTTTATGTGGATGGATCCTCCTGCAACGAGGGAAGCGGAGCAGGGGTCATTCTGGCAGGTCCAGATGACTTCATCCTCCAATACTCCCTCCGTATAAACTTCAAAGCCTCGAACAACGAAGCTGAATACGAGGCACTCATAGCCGGCCTCGGAATGGCCCGAAATGCAGGGGCGCAGCGCCTCCGGATCTTCAGCGACTCTCAGCTAGTCGTGAATCAAGCTCTCGGCGAGTACGAAGCACGTGATGACAGGATGGTCAAATACTTAGCCAAGGTCAGGGGCCTCATGGCACTGTTTGAAGAAGCCCTCATCCAAAGAATACCCCGAGAAGAAAATGCTCAGGCCAACGCCCTCTCCAAACTAGCCACTTCCTCCCTTCAAGGTCTCGAGCAGACCGTCCTGATAGAGGTCCTTCTGAAGCCGAGTATAGAGGACGAAACCCCAGACTCCATGGAGGCACTACCTGTCTTGCTCGAAGACAACTGGATGAAACCCCTCATCGAATTCTTGAGGGACGGGCTCCTCCCCGAAGATCCTAAGGAAGCACGAAGAGTTAGAACCCGAGCCGAGCGTTACACACTAATCGGAGGTATCCTATATAAACGCTCCTTCACACAGGTAGACGGCCGGCCTTACCTGAGATGCCTCTCCCCCGGGCAAGCCGACTACGCCCTATAAGAACTTCATGAGGGCATCGGCGGGGCACACTCGGGGTCCAGAGCTCTTGCTCGCAAAGTGTTGAATTACGGATATTTCTGGCCCACTCTCTTACGAGACGCCGAACGACACGTTCGGCAATGCAGCTCCTGTAAGAAGTACGCCGACATCCGATGCCTACCACAAGCTCCACTCACTTCCCTATCAAGTCCGATCCCCTTTGCAATGTGGGGGATGGATTTACTAGGGCCATTCCTGCCAGCTCCCGGACAGTTCAAACTCTTAGTCGTGGCGATCGACTACTTCTCGAAATGGATAGAGGCCGAGCCCTTGGCCACGATCACCGAGAACAAGGTTGTTCAGTTCTTTTGGAAGAACGTGATCTGCCGATTCGGCGTCCCTAGAGTCCTGATAACAGACAACGGAACACAGTTCACCGGGGCTGCCTTCCGAGCTCTATGCGAAGACCTTGCCATCCAGCACCGGTTCTCCTCCGTTTCTCATCCCTAGTCAAATGGCCAAGCCGAAAATGCTAACCGACAGATCCTCTCCAGCATTAAGAAGAGATTAGATAAGTGTTCCAAAGGCTTATGGGTCGATCAGCTTCCCAACGTGCTGCGGAACTACCGCACCACAAAACGGACCCCCACAGGAGAGAGCCCATTTAATCTCACCTATGGGTCCGAGGCCATCATCCCCCTAGAAGTCGGAATACCCTCTCCTCGTCTATTAGCTTATGAAGAAGAGCAAAGCGCCAGAGACCTTCGAGCCAGTCTTGACCTGATAGACGAAATCCGAGAAAGAGCTGTCATTTTTCAACAAAGCTACCGAAGAAGGATTAGGCTAGCATACAACAAGAAAGTCCGCCCCACAGACCTCAAAGAAGGGGACCTGGTCCTCCGAAAGTTGGCCATCTCGTTCCCAGGATAGAAGAGCAAATTGGCCCCAAATTGGGAGGGACCTTATAGGATCGCCAAAGTAGTCCGCCCCGACGCATACAAACTAGAAGATCTCGAAGGCAGGGAGATCCCCAGGACTTGGAATGCCGACCATATCTTAAAATACCAAGAGAGAGCACCAATGCCTCCCTAAGTATTTCGAGGATGTCGAACCGTTCCTCTCCTATTACTTGTAATGTTTTTTCTTTTATTTCACTCTTGTAATAACGTCTCGCAACTTTAGAAGCAGCCGGCCTTTAGTCATCAAAAAAGAGTATTTCATATGTTACTTGTAAAAATTGCTTACATCTCTCTGCCTTTACTCTTCACTCTAACAATGGTTCCGGAGTCCAACACTTGGCTCGATTCTACTCCGCAAGCTCGCTTCTAAGCGGGCTAGGAGTGGGTCACCATTCGGAATTGCTCCTACGACCGTTGAACTCTAAACGATGGTTCCGGAGTCCAACACTTGGCTTGATTCTACTCCGCAAGCTCGCTTCTAAGCGGGCTAGGAGTGGGTCGCCATTCGGAATTGCTCCCACGACCGTTGAACTCTAACGATGGTTCCGGAGTCCAACACTTGGCTCGATTCTACTCCGCAAGCTCGCTTCTAAGCGGGCTAGGAGTGGGTCGCCATTCGAAATTGCTTCCACGACCGTTGAACTCTAACGATGGTTCCGGAGTCCAACACTTGGCTCGATTCTACTCCGCAAGCTCGCTTCTAAGCGGGTTAGGAGTGGGTCGCCATTCGGAATTGCTCCCACGACTGTTAAACTCTAACGATGGTTCCGGAGTCCAACACTTGGCTCGATTCCACTCCGCAAGCTCGCTTCTAAGCGGGCTAGGAGTGAGTCGCCATTCGGAATTGCTCCCACGACCGTTGAACTCTAACGATGGTTCCGGAGTCCAACACTTGGCTCGATTCTACTCCGCAAGCTCGCTTCTAAGCGGCTAGGAGTGGGTCACCATTCGGAATTGCTCCCACGACCGTTGAACTCTAACGATGGTTCCGGAGTCCAACACTTGGCTTGATTCCACTCCGCAAGCTCGCTTCTATGCGGGCTAGGAGTGGGTCGCCATTCGGAATTGCTCCCACGATCGTTGAACTCTAACGATGATTCCGGAGTCCAACACTTGGCTCGATTCTACCTCGCAAGTTCGCTCCTAAGCGGGCTAGGAGTGGTTCGCAAGTCGGAGTTGCTCCCACAACCGTCGAACTACTCTTACGATGGTCAGCGAGTCCACTATTAGGTAAAGCTCGACTCATCTCGCAAGTTCGCAAGATTAGCAGACCAAAGCGCTGCTCGGCACCACTGGCCGAACGCTCATGTCGCCGAACCGCGAACGAGCAAGAGGCCGGCTCAGGGACCTCGACACGATGAACACAGTCACAAACAAAACGACTATACAAAGCTACAAAGGACATGCAAGTTCGAGAAAGAAATGTTATTAATAATTAGGGTACAGTGCAAAGCGACTCTTCCACACAACAAGGTTACAAGGCCTTAAAGTACAAAAATTACAAGGCCGACCCACTACACTTGGCTTTGAAAATGATCATCAGTGTCCCGTTCGATCGTCAGTTTGGCAACCTCGGCCGTCAGTCCCTCTCCCTCCGTCCGGAGCTCCGCCTCTACAGTCTGCAAGTGACGGATCTCAGAAAGCAGATCGTCCCTCTCCGCTGCTATTTTCGACAAATTGTGCCGAACGCATTGGATCCGAAGGGCGTTGCTAAAAGCGGTCGGCGAACCTTCGTCCTCTCCTATGGGGGTCATCTCGGCGATCCTGCTCTCCAGATGCCGGATCTCGATGTCTCGCCGACCTAGGATGAGCTGAAGATGGTTCCGCTCGCTTTTGGCTCGGCGCAATCCCAGCTCGACCTCATAGAGCCGCCCTCGGCACCTCGCCAAGCACAGCCTCGTCACCCCCGAGCCAGCCTCGGATCGAGTGTGGTCATCCGAGCGAGTGGGCTCGACGTCCTGAGCTACCGCCACGAGCTGAAAAAGAGAAGAGACAAACAACAAAATTTCAAACATTGCCGAAGTCCAACACATGAAGCCAATATTCCCAACGCAGCATCAGAAGCAAAGCAAAGGTTTTTATTCAAATAAAGTAGCTTTACAAACAACAAGACCGACGCTACGGCAGAATTTTATAATAACTTAAGGGGACACAACACAACTTGTTTAGTGCCTCCTCGGAAGGGGAGCGCTCTGGTTCAAGGAAACGAGGGGGCGGCGACGCCTAACCTCCGAGCTCGATTCCAAACCAGCAAAGCGAGATCCCCCTTCGCCGCTAACTCTAACTGTGGCACCAACTGAGGCGCCGCTAGACGAGACGACTACGCCACTCTGAGCGTCAGCAAGACTCCGCCTCACCGTAGGCAAACGAGTCGCAAGTTCATAGAAGGAAATCCCTCTCTCGCGCTCTTCGCGAGTACACGACGTACTACGAACGTTGGCCCTCTCAGGCAGAGGCTTAAGCGACGCGACCTCTTCCTCCAGTTCGATAATCCTATCTCTCAGAACATCATCCTGTGTCGACATCTTCAACCGAGGAGGTCTTGACGAGCCCGCAACATTGGCACTATCGGTCGCGAGACGTCGATAATGGGTGACCTCGATCCCCCTGTCTATCATAATCCTCCTAAGCTTGTCAATCTTGGCCAGCAACTCTTGGCGCTCGGATGACAACTTTTCCAACTCGGAAGCTAACTTCTCTTCTTTCGCCGAATGTTCTTTCTCCGTTACCTCCAAGTGACGGATCTCGGCCAAGAGCTCGCTATTCTTTTGCTCGACAACAAAAAGCTCCTTACGAAGCCCCTCTGTCTCACCTTCGAGACGAGAAGCATGGGGTTGCTTCCGTAGTTGCTTCAACTCACGGCAATACCCCCTCGCAGCTGCTTTTATCTCCTCCAGCTTTAAGAGCATATAAAACCGCCTCTTTCGGCTATGAGAAAGCGTTCGCTTCGTTTCTTTTAGCTCCTTACGAAGATACGAAACCTCCGTGATCGGACCAAACTTCACCTGAAAAGCAAAGATAAATTCGATGCCCAACACTTGGAGAATTTTTGCAACTAGTCAAACATAAAATCCGAGGTCCAACACTTGGAGAATTTTTGGCCAAACAAAAAGTGTTTTCATTCAAAACTCAAAACGCATTACAGGAGCGGTGGCCAGTCCGCAGTTAGGCTTACACATAAGAAAAAAAAAAAGAGAAGACTAAAGACACAACCAAGTCAGGGGTCGACCTTTTTGTCGCTCGGGTCTTCCGACCCTCCGACGATCCCCATGTCCTCGTCTACGTCCTCGTCCTCGTCCTCGGAGTCGTCTTCCTCTTCACCCTCGGCCTCTGTCTCGCCCGTGCCTTCGACACCGTCGGCCTATCCCTCAGGGCCGAGCATTGCCGAGGGAAGCTCCTCCTCCCGCTCCACGGGGTCGTAGAAGTGGTAGGAGGACGTGTTGAACCCCGGGTTTCGAGCGGCGATATGAAGCAGGGCTCGGCTGTACGCGTCCTCCATGTTCTTAAACATGTGCTGCTTGACCTCCTGCTGGACAGCCCTCTTCACCTTCGCCACCTTCGATTGGTGCTTAGCCCTGATCCTCTCGGTCTCCTTCCGAGCTTTCTCCGCCTCCGACCGTGCTTCGGCCAGCTCCTCCTTAAGCGTGGCATTCTCCTTCTCCGAGGCCTCGAGCTTGGCTGCCTCGTCCGCCGACCGCTGCATAGCTTCGGCCAGCTTTGCCTCTAACCCCGCCACTTCGGCACCGCGCTTTGCCGAGAGGAGTTGCTCGGCTTTGAATAGCTTCACAGCTTTCGCGCGCTCCGACCTCTCCCGGTCGCACAGCGCTGACAGCTCCTGTTCTTTGCTCGCGAACTCTTCGAGCAAAAAGTTGAAGTGGCAGAGGGTCTGAAAAGAGAACAAACAGAATCCGAACCTCAAAACTTAGAAAATTTCGAAAGAAATGCTTCAAGAAGAAAGTGTTCGGTCTGCTTACCGACATCATGTTCCGAGCAATCTGCATTGTAGCGTCCCCGACCTCTCTGGACTTAAGCGCCGCTCGGTCTTTCGGGGTCGGCAGGTGCTTCACCGCCTGCATACAAATGTTGACGTCCCCCAAGAAGCCATCGACCTTCATTACTTGCCAGTCGGGGACGAAGATCCGCTTATGCTCCTCGGTCAGAATCTTCTCCGCTTCGGCAGTGAGGGGCGGAACTTGAAGGGACAACACCGCGCTCATGTTGAACGCGCCGCTCGACGAGCCGGGGGCATCTGTCTTTGCCATTGGAGTCGGCACATCCGAGACTGAGAGATCGGAGGCCGCGACCTGGTCTTGCTCGGGATCGGCATCCGGGAGCACGACCACTGGCATGTCGGCGGTCTTTGGGACCGAAGGTATCTTCGGCGCTCGGCCGCCCTGAGGCCCTGTCGAGGGTCTCTTCTTCTTCTTCGCCTCCTGCTCCCTAGCTGCCTTGGCCTTCGCCATCAATGCCCTATAGTCCATGCCGGAAGACTCTGCACAAACCGAACGAAAAAACTTAGAAAAATTTTCAAGAACTTCAAGGCAAAAATAAAAATACCAGAGGCATACTGAGATCGATCGGATTGAGACTCCCTCGGAACAAGGCCTCCTCGGTGATGTCCTTCCAACTAAGCGTCGGAAGGCCGAGGAGTTTCTTGAGGACTTCGGCCTCCTCGTCACTAAGCACTGGCTCTCTCCTCGCTCGCTTGGGCAGGCCCTCCCTCGACCAAGCTATCGGAATTGCCCAGGGTTCGGGTGTAACACCCCGAATTTTAAATAAGGATAAATTCGAGATTTCACAGGATCTTTACTTCACTTCGTACAATTTTATAAGGAATTTAAAACTTTTCATTCACAATACATCAGAGTTCCTTTACACAGCGGAAGGATAAAAGATTACAACAATGAAATACAACTTGTATAACTTTAACATCATTTGCAACATCTTTAACTTCTAAACAACCACAACATATCCATTTTATAACTCCATGAATAATCCATTACCTGCATGTCAATCTGTGGGCACGTCAGTTACTTACAACTGACAAAATGTTATACACGGCTATCCTCTCTATGCCGGGAATAGTATAACGATCTCATACTTTAACAAATCACAAAAAGATTGAATGAACAAGTAAAGTGTCAAGGGTGATTATTCTAAATATAAGTGTATGTCATGCCTTAATGCCTAATGCACACAATTCTACACTAGGATGACACTAATGCACACTTGTTCAGATTCTATGCATCCCATACTACATAGGTCTGAGGGCAAGTGCCTACGTACTCCATATTGAAGGGTTCGATCCCTCACCATGAGACTACCCAGTAATAAACAAGTTTTAGAGTTATTTCACAGATACGGATCTCAGCCACCCTGGCTAGCCTCCCTGACTATTATATCGTGAGAATAATCCCGTAAATGCCCCTCTAGCCCCGGTATATACATATTCTTTGGAGTATGGTAAACATCCGCCGACTACCCTAAGTCCCGGATAAAATACAGTCCATCTCCTACGGAGCAACCACAGTCCACCAACTGGGTCTATAGCCACGGAGATCCACCGCCGACTATATAGAAGCACCCATTTACGTTTGTACAAGTCTATTACATCTTCACCTAAGTGCCTAATTATTTTTAGTTCAAGACATGAATATGTTATCACCCTAGAATCAGTTTTACCTCATACCGGATTTATTCACAAAATACGAGATCGCCCGACGGCATTATCTCTAAATCAAGTCTCAAAAATCTTTCTTTCAAAATTACCGGTAACCGAGGTCTTACTAATTCTAAATCATAAACCTTTCATGTACAAGAAACATGGGTACACATACCCCTTAGTAATCATGTCTTAACTCAAAGTATTCTTTATCTTCAAACTATTCACAACTTGGTGTATGTCTTGTTAGCATCATTCAATTCATTCACTATCTTTCTAAGACATCAATTCTTTTCATGAGTCTATGGCATAAATCCAAATCTCTTTTTGGAAAAAATTAATCACATAAAAGTTCGCGACTACAAACAAGCATATTTACATGATCTCGTCAACAAATAAACATATTTACATGATCTTGTCAAGTCAAACAATTATAAATAATTTATTTCCAAACTTTATATGAATTCACACAAACTTTTAATCTCATTTAGCATTCTTACTCAACAAAAGGGATTGTTTATAACGAGATAATCATGTTACATATTTTTCTTTTATTCAAAAGAATTATTTATTCAAAATAATAATTTTGGAAACAAAGTGCATTTGCCACTTTAAAAAAAATACAAGATAAGAAATTAAACTATTCTTAGTAAATTCTTTGTGCAACTTAATAAGGAAGAGTGAATAATATTTGTTTCTTTCCAAAGTCAGTAACTTCCATAAATAAGCAGTTTTTGAGAGAAACAAAAATAAAATAAAAGAAAATGGTGGCAACAAGTTTCGAACCCAAAACCTCTTATAAATAGTATTCACTGGCTAATCAATAAGTCCAATTATATTTTCTGTTTAGAAGTTGTATTAATGTATTTTTGTTAATACTAATTTGAATTTGGTTTCTTTTAATAACACTTGTTCACCCAATAATTCAATCATTTAGGACATTGGAATAAATCTCACTTTTGGACTGAGATGAAATCAAAAAAATAATAATCAAGTAAATTCAAATTTATTTTTATAATCTATCTTCATTTTCAAAAATAGATTTTTCCTTTCTTTCCAAAAATTTGCATTTCTTCTGAAAACTCGAAAATTAAGAATCTTGTTTCTTAAAACTAGTTTATATCCATCATTATACTAATTAAAATTTGTGCTAAAAATCAAACATGTCTCTAAATCAACCATGGATATCTCAAAGAAATTCTTTCATGCAAAAGTTTGTATTTTCAACATATGTCGACATGTAATAACAAAAATTATTCTTCTCTTTTCTTTTTCTTTCTTAATCATCATGTCTCTAAAGTATATGTCGAAATATAACATTCTTTAACAATTTCTCATAAAAGAAAAATCACATATTCGACAAACATAAAATTTGCAAACACTCTAACATGATTCATATGATTAATTCTTTAGTTGAACCCTTTTAATTAGCATGGTAATCAAATATTCACTAACCTCAACAAGATCGTTGCTAGCATGGATTTTATCTACACATTTCTCATCACATTCAATTCATACTAGTCATATAAAATAATTAGCATACAATTTCTACAATTAAAAAGCATAGGATCACCCACTAACACATTGTTAATCTATTTGTCAACATAGCATGATTCACTATTAATCTCACCACAATCATAGTATAGTTATTCTATTTTATCAAAACTACTCATTCACTTTTATTAGCATGTACATTCTAAAAAAATTAGAATGTAGGAGAACACCCACCTTTTGTGAAGCTTGAACAATGAAAAGAAAAGAGAACACCACTTCTAGCTCCAAAGATTCCTAGCTCCTAGTAAGGCTTCTCCTCCTAGCAATGGCCTCCAAGCACAAAACTCTCTTCTCTCTTTCTTTTCTTTCTTTCTTTTGATAATGTTTTTGGTGCAAGATAAAGGTAGGAAATGAGGCTCTATTTATAGGATTTTGGAAGGGTTTAAAGTGCAAAAATCCCTCCCTAATAACTCTTCAAATTTATTCTACAACTCTCCACTTTCCTAACTCCTAGAACCCCCATCTCTTCATCTCCCCACTCTCCACTAACTTAACCACTCCATTAATCCCCTCCCCTCACCAAAACCGGTCACCCCTAGCCCACAAAAAGGTCCAAATACATTTGTGTGTGCATGCACACATGTACAAACAAATATCAACACATTTCTATAACTCTAAATGTGTACTAATACTTGTAACTTTTCATGTATTAGTACATGTTTAACTAAAAATGTGATTTTAATAATGGGCTTGCTACATGGGCCCATTACTAATTAATTTATTTAATTATTTAGTGGGCTCCTCTCCTAGTGGGCTACATTTTAGGTTATAGGTCCATGGATCAAAAGAAAGGCTAAATAAAACTAATGCATGCTAAAAATATTAAAATGAGAGTAGCAAAATGAGAATAAAAATTTGCACGTGCACCATACGTGCAGAAAAAATTGACAAATGCATTTTAATCAAAATAGGGGGAAAATAAATTTCAGTTTTATAAAATGGGTTTAGATATATAAAAATAAATAATTTAAACCTATAGAAAATATTGTACGTAGTGGTGGAAACACGTGCATCAAAACACGTAAAAAGTACGTAAATCCCAGGGATTGAAATATTATATTTTAGTTGACTGAAATCAATACGGAAAATGTATAAATAGTACGAATCCAAAATATGTAGTGAAACACATTACAAAAATATACGTGCGTAACACCCAGGGGCAAAATTGTAATTTCCAATTTTGCGGGGTGTTACATCGGGAGCTCGGACAATAAAGTACTTCTCCTTCCAATGCTTGATCGAGTCCGGGTTCTCGATCAACTTCACGCCTGTCCGCGGCGAAAGGTAGAACCTCTGCTCGTTCCTGTTCGGCTGGCAGGGACGGTAGAGGCTCCGAAGAAGGAACAGACTTGGCTCGGCGCCGATCTCTTGACACCGAAGAACAAATGCCAAGACGTGCCTCCAAGTGTTCGGCATCATCTGGGCGGGACTCAGGCCGTACCAATTGAGGACCTCGGTAATGAACGGATGCAACGGAAAGCGAAGCCCGGCGGCCAAGGAGTCGACCGGAAAAATGCA
Source organism: Hemerocallis citrina (assembly GCA_017893485.1). Classification (NCBI taxonomy): domain Eukaryota; kingdom Viridiplantae; phylum Streptophyta; class Magnoliopsida; order Asparagales; family Asphodelaceae; genus Hemerocallis; species Hemerocallis citrina. The sequence goes on from CM030360.1 coordinate 181,738,740, forward strand.
CGCGTCGGTCGAAGACGACGCGCAGGCTCGGAAACCAGGTCCGGGGAGAAGTAGCCCATACTCGGCAGGGATCTGGAATCCAGTCCGGATCTGTTGCAGATCAGCCTCAGTAAGGACCAAAAAGATATGGTCCACCTCGGACATCTCTCTCGGCTCGTTCTCCTCTACGGACTTGGCGGTGCCCTGGGTCACCTTCTCCAGCATCTCTTCAGAGTAGCTCCGTACTCCCCCCACGCTTGACAGAGAAATCGGCTGCCGACCGAACTCCCCTGCCGTCTTCGGCTGCTCTATGATCGTGACCACTCCCTTACCCTTCCGGGACCTCGCTGAAACCTCCTGGAGCGGCTCGGCGACCTCCCCACTCTCGCTCGGCCGGACCACGGTCTGCTCGGTCGGCTCCACCACCTCCTTCTCTTTACCCGCTCGGCTAACGACTCGGTCCGAGGCGGGGGTCTCATCCGAAGAAGTAATCTTAACCATTTTTTCTAAAGAGAGAGGAGAGAAACTGACCTTGAAGTGACTGTTACGGTCGGAAAAGTTTGCCGGAGCAAAGAAACGCCTTGCCGCGACAGCTAGCAGCGCCACCCGGGAGCTAAAAACTTCGCAGAATGAAGAGTAAAAACTTGAGTGAGAAAGTAAAAGTGAATAATGAGATTGGGGGTGGGGGAGTGAAGACTTATAGTAAAAGAAAAAGTCTCTTGGGCTTCCTAACGAAAGGGCGCGACTCTTGATCGGCCTTTGAAGCGTTACGAAAGCCCAAACAACTTTGTACCCGAGCAGCGACGATTGGCGAAAAGGCACAGCGTTTCGATACAAGTCGAATAGCTCGGCTCGCACAGGATCAAAATCCGACCGTCGTGCGAGCCGAGCCCCTAGTCCTCCGGTCGGTTGCCGAGCAAGTGCCCCTCCGAGCCCCAAAACGGAGAAAAACCACTTTTCTCTCAACATTCGTGTAAGATCTCGATCAGACGGGCCAGATCTTGCCAGCGTCGCTAAACGATAAGATAGTGTTTTCTTAGGAACGGGGCCCGTCTCGAGATTCGTGCCGCCATCCAACGGCTCAGATCGCGCCACGCCGTTCGGACGGCCGAGCACCTAGGCCTTCGGTCGGCTGCCGAGCAAGTGCCCATCCGAGCCCCAAAACAGAGAAAAATCACTTTTCCCTCAACATTCGTGTAAGATCTCGATCAGACGGCCCAGATCTTGCCAGCGTCGCTAAACGACAAGATAGCATTTTCTTGGGAAATGGGTCCGTCTCGAGATTCGTGCCACCATCCAACGGCTCAGATCGCGCCACGTCGCTCGGACGGCCGAGCCCCTAGGTCTCCGATTGGCTGCCGAGCAAGTGCCTATCCGAGCCCCAAAATGGAGAAAAATCACTTTTCCCTCAACATTCGTGTAAGATCTCGATCAGACGGCCCAGATCTTGCCAGCATCGCTAAACGACAAGATAGCGTTTTCTTGGAAAATGTGCCCGTCTCGAGATTCGTGCCACCATCCAACGGCTCAAATCGCGCCATATCGCTCGGACGGCTGAGCCCTTAGGTCTCCAGTCGGCTGCCGAGCAAGTGCCCATCCGAGCCCCAAAACGAAGAAAAATCACTTTTCCCTCAACATTCGTGTAAGATCTCGATCAGACGGCCCAGATCTTGCCAGCGTCGCTAAACGACAAGATAGTATTTTCTTGGGAACTGGGCCCGTCTCGAGATTCGTGCCGCCATCCAACGGCTTAGATCGCACCACGTCGCTCGGACGGCGGAGCCCCTAGGTCTCCGGTCGGCTGCCGAGCAAGTGCCCATCCGAGCCCCAAAACGGAGAAAAATCACTTTTCCCTCAACATTCGTGTAAGATCTCGATCAGACGGCCCAAATCTTGCCAGCGTCGCTAAACGACAAGATAGCATTTTCTTAGGAAATGGGCCCGTCTCGAGATTCGTGCCACCATCCAACGGTTCAGATCGCGCCACGTCGCTCGGACGGCGGAGCCCCTAGGTCTCCGGTCGGCTGCCGAGCAAGTGCCCATCCGAGCCCCAAAACGGAGAAAAATCACTTTTCCCTCAACATTCGTGTAAGATGTCAATCAGACGGCCCAGATCTTGCCAGCATCGCTAAACGACAAGATAGCATTTTCTTGGGAAATGGGCCCATCTTGAGATTCGTGCCACCATCCAACGACTCAGATCGCGCCATGTCGCTCGGACGGCCGAGCCCCTAGGTCTCCGGTCGGCTGCCGAGCAAGTGCCCATCCGAGCCCCAAAACGAAGAAAAATCACTTTTCCCTCAACATTCGTGTAAGATCTCGATCAGACGGCCCAGATCTTGCCAGCGTCGTTAAAGGACAAGATAGTGTTTTCTTGGGAACTGGGCCCGTCTCGAGATTCGTCTCGCCATCCAATGGCTCAGATCACACTACATCGCTCGACCTGCCGAGCCCCTAGGTCTCCGGTCGGCTGCCGAGCAAGTGCCCATCCGAGCCCCAAAATGGAGAAAAAAGCCGCCGAGCGACAACGACCGTTGGATCTTCCAGAAATTCGCACTTCTGATGATGGACGGTCCAGATCGTGCCACGTGCGCTAAACGACAAGATAACGTTTTTTTTGGGAAACGTGCCTCCTCGAGATTCGAGTCGGGATCTGACAGCACAGATTGCACCACGTCGCTCGGACTGCCGAGCCCCTAGACCTCCGGTCGGCAGCCGAGCAAGTGCCGTTCCGAGCTCCAAAAGCGAGAAAATGGCTGCCGAGCGACTACAACCGCCAGATCTCTCAGAAATTCGTGCTCGCACGAGATCAACGGTCCAGATCAAGCCACGCCATAAATAGGTATTAAAAATCAGTTTTTATTTATTTTAATCGTTTTATTTATTTAAAAATTGCGAAAAAATTACTAAAATTTGGGAAAATTCACTAGAAATTCTAGAAAATAATTGTAAATCCGGGAGAATATTTTTGAACCCCTGAACGAACAATTATTGCCTAGGATGTATTGTGAAGGCCCCCGAATGACTGGTTAACACATCGCAAAATTAAATAAATAATCCGCAAAAATAGATAAAGACCGTCAGATATTCATAAAAGCTTAAGAACAGCTTACAGCTCCAAAAATCACCTTACTACCCCCTTCGAGATTCAAAACCCTCCATTCGGACTTCGATACAACTCCACTAGCCACTAAAACAGTTAAACTACTCCTCAAAGGCTGATCAAACTCAGTCTTTAGGAGTGGGAGACTCGTGATATGGCTAAAAATGGGGTTAAATTGGAACCGTCCAAATTGGGTACGAATCTTGAAGCCTAGGGGTAAAACGGTAATTTCACCTACCAACGGGTCTGAAGCGTGTACTGGTTATCTTCCCCGAAGACCCACTTACTCGCAAACGGATCCATCTCAACTGAGTGCGGGTTTCAACCCGCAGCAAACCCGGTCCAGAAGGGATAGAATTAGGGTTTCTGGTTAAATCCTAATCAACGGCCCTGATTCATATCTATCCCTTCACTGGGGATTAGGGATTACATTCCTTATCTAACCACAGGGGGATTACATTCCTAATCTGATCCCAGCGGCACCTATAAATACCCTCCATCCATCTCCATTGAGAGGTAATCAATCTTTCGCCAGTTTTTGCGCTCTTTCATAATCATCCCTGATTACTGACTTGAGCGTCGGAGGGTGCGTTGCCGGGAACAACCCCGGTGTCTCGCACTTTTTGCAGGTGTACGGCAGGAGTCAGCGTCAAACTCCGGCGGAACAGGTATGCAGGTTTACTATTCAGTTTCCCTAAGAATCCACAAATACTATCTGTTTGCCCCCACACCAAATTTGGCGGCAACAGCAGGTATGATCAAGGGACTGGAGGAAGATGCACTTAGAAATGATAGTCAGAAATTGGCATCAATTTTTGTGTGTTGCTTGAAGGTGGATTGTACTTCGAATGAAAGAGAAAGTGTATGTAGGGGTAAGGTTCGTGGCCACCAGTACAAAGAGATTGGGCATTATATGAGAGCCTGTTGCAAGTAGTTGAGTTAGAGGGGCACCAAATTCAGTGCTGCAAAATTAGGTGATGGCTTAAACAGTGTTTTTGTTTCAAGTTCTTTAGATGGTTTCAATTCTGGTTGTTCTTTTGATTCGAATAGTTCTTCTCAAGTTTGCACCAAGAGGGAGTTGGTTTCTACTTACAAATTTGCATCATGTCGTTGTGTGAGAATGAAGGTTGATAAGATTTGTGAAGTAATGGTTTCTACTTACAAGTTTGCCTTATGTCGTTGTGTGAGAACGAAGATTGACAAGACCTGTGAAGTAAGGGGTGAGAAAATAAATGAGTTGAGGATGACAGACGGAAGGGGACACACTAGAGGAGGGCATGTATATTCCTTTGATGAAGCGAAGCCTTATATCCATGAAAACTGTTGAAGTAATGGACTTCAGGTACAGAGATCCAGGTGGAGTTTGTTCAGTTTAGGAAAGTTATCGTAAATTAATAAAGAGTGAGAGGGGGATTGAGCAGGGTCAGCACAACCTCTACCTGCTTTGGAGGAATAGAAAAACTTGCGCAAGTGTTTCGAAGCCCAATGTTCCTAAATCATTATCCAGTTTGCCATCACTAGAATCCTCCGAGCGAGACTACGACGTTAGAATATCGTCGAAAGGTGGAGAGAGCCTTGATGTAGGTGGAGTTCGTGTGGAGGGTGGCACCTCCATGATTACATCTACTGGGGTGTGCCCTTGGGGGGGGGGGGGGAGGGGCATACAGCTAGAGAAAAATAGGTGGAGATAGATTCAACTAGTAGAGAAAGTCATCGAAACGAGTTGTTTGTAAGAAGAGAAGAGAAAGGTCTAGAAGAGTTTTAAATCACACAGTGTGGATTCATGAGTATGCAATCCAAGGTGGAGATTGGTGGATTTATATCTTGCATGCTATGTTGGATACGAAGACGATGAGACGATTGAGGGATCGAGACGATTAGAGATGGTGTGGGAGGGAGAAGGAAACAATCAGCAATAGCAGAAGTAGCAGGCTGCGGTCGACCGACCTTGGGATGTGGTTGACTGTCTCCTATACAGGGTCATCCTGCAAGGAGGACAGTTGACCGTTCGCGGTGCTGATGGGTTTTGGGTTCAAATCTGGCTGATTCATGAGAAGTCCAACTTGCTCTTTAAGTTAGATCATGTGGCTCTTATCGTAGCGTTATCTCTTCAGTAATATCTAACAGATATTGTATCAAGATATCAAACTAGGGTTTCTCTAGATCTCTATATATTGTTATTATTAGCCTCCATTGAGAGCCAAGCGAGAGATAGAGTACTTTATTGAAGGAGAAGTTTGATAGGTTCTCCAATTTTAAACAACTAATACTTGCTGGTGAGGCTTGAGAGTGGATCGTGGTGAGAATTGTAATATTCTTGTATCTTCTCTATTTGAATAACATCTCAGGTTTCTTCTCCCCCGTAATAAGGCGAAACCCCAACTGAGACAAACTTGTGTGTGCTTTGGTATGTTTGGTATGATCTCATATGTGCTTGGTAGTTTGTGTTGAATGCATCGAATAACTCAAAAAGATCATAAGAAATTCTAACATGAACTCGCAAAATACGTCAACCTGTTGCCCTTAGCTTATCTTGTAGAGCAATAATTCTGCTAGTAGATGGTCATGAGCATTCAAAGTCACCTTGCTGTTTCATTTGATTCATATATTTGTTGTATATCGTTCTCTTTAGTCTAAACAAGCGTAATATGTAGGTCTATTGAAAAACTGTTCCTATGTTAGGTACTTGAGGCATTTAACTGTATAGCATGCTGGTGAATGATTGACTCTTCTTGCTTCTTATATGCGCAGGTTATCAGCTTATTCAGGTACCATTTCACTTACATATTATGTTTGTTTCAGCCTTTCTGATCAATATCTATCTCATCCTAAGAAAATTTTCCATCATGATGAACTTTTACTACAGTAATTTCAAGTGCATAAACACAATTTTCATTGTATTTCTATTATATGTAAGAGTAGTGTGTATTCTGATGAGTTTATTTATTATACCTCTATTTTTAAATAAGTAATGGTTGGTGTTTCTTTCTGTTAGAGTTATCTTCAGTCAACTCATTAAGCATAAGCAAAAGAGTAGAAGTCTAGGATTATGATCTAAGTTCAATTTCACTACTGGAATAAGCAAAATTTTAAGTCGTAAGTTTCCTTTGGTAAGGATTTTTTATGTTACTTTTAAATGTTAGAAAAACCTATGTAGATTATACTTTTCTTGATGTGTTGATTGTTGAATAGTCGACTAACAATGGTGTGAACGGCTTGTCGTTTTTCCCTTGTGAATCTAAATGTTGCAATGAATTCTTCTGGCTTTGTTTATATTTTCCGAATGTTGCATTTCATGAGCCTATTATACTTTGCTCTGTCCCCTTCAAGATACATGAGTGGATCTAGTTGTAACTTGGAACTTATTTCTGACATCAACTGAGATTTTATGTTCATTTTTTGAAAAAATTTCAAAGGGTTCATAGTCAATCTTGGGGACCTGAGTGACAGGTAGCTAGTAAACTTATTCTCAATATACTTTGACACCATAATCTTATGTTTGATTGACTACATATCCTTAATGGATCAGATTGCCTATTTTGTATAGGTTGTAGAGTGCATTACTTAGCTCACAGGGTTCCACTTCAACTCATCTTAAGAAAACATAGTGATACATTATAGGAATGTTTGTTAGCTCACAGGGTTCCACTTCAACTCATCTTAAGAAATCATAGTGATACATTATAGGAATGTTTGTTAAAGTGAGAATGTATTATAATGCTATTTCATGCTATCTGACAACTTTATTGTGAAATGAAATTCGTGATGTTATGGTATATCTTATCCACAATGTTAGTTGTCTTAATTGTCGATATAGACTGTATTAAATTAAACGTTACACACACACACATATATGTTAATACTTGAAATTTTTTCTTATTGAATTAAATTGAGGAGTTCTATATTGTTTTATAAAATAGGAGATTCTATTTCATGTAGGGTATTTTTTATTTAAAAAAATATTAAGTTTTTATTAAAAAAATATATTTTAAAAAATAAATAACCCATCCCGGCATTTTTGAATAAAAACACCAAGATAGGTTATTTTTTTCTTCACTTAAATAAACGCGCTATTCCGGCATTTTTAATAAAAATGTTGAGATAGACATGATCTATAGCGGCGTTTATAAAAAATGACGTGATAGACCCCTAATCTGTCCCGACGCTCGCTATAACGATGTTTCTGGTGGCAATTGCAGAAATGCCACTACTATCTATCCTGACGTTTAAACACGTTAGGATATGTCAAAAAAATGCACGGATATCCGTTGCATTTAGTACTGAAGAGATAACCCTACGATAATAGTCACATAATCTAACTTGAAGAGCAAGTTCGGGCTTCAGCAAAATCACCCAGACCCGCACCCGAAATCTGCATCAGCCGCATTCGGTCGACCGTCCTACAAAACCGGTCGACTGTTCCCCTCGGAGGGAAGTCTGTACAGTCGGGCGGTCGATCGTCCCAAAGAAAGGTCGACCGCAACTCTGTCACTGTTTCCTCTTGCTTCCACTCCGACTCCATTCGTCTCATCGTCTTCGTATCCTACATAGTATGTAAGACATAAACCCAACACTTTATTCTTCCATATTCGCTTTGAACATCTTCTCGCTTCACCATCTTCTCTTTACATTGAACCTAGTATGCAAGACATAAACCCAACAATCTCCACTTTGGATTGCATACTCATGCTTCCACCTGTGTGATTAATTGCATCTAGACTCTTTCCATTTGCTCTTGCAAACAACATGATTCAGTGGCTTCTTCTGCTAGTCCAATTTACCACCACTGGTTATTTCTCCAATCGTATGCTCTATTCTCCGAGCACGGGTTTTTTGGTCAAAATGTTTAACCGGCAACACGAATGTGCCACCCTCCAAACGAACTCCACCTACCTTGACGCACCCTCCACCTCCCGACAGTTTCGAATATTTATACACCAACTTGAGGGGGAGTGTTGAAATATAGTAATTGCATATTATGTTTCCTAATCTATAGAAGACAGATTCCCCAAATCTCTCATCTCCCCAATCTTCTCTCAATCTCCTTTCTTCTTCTCCAAGAATATAACTCTTATCTATATAATAAAACACAAAGAAAGCTATCAAGTGGCTCCCATTCAATAAGGTAATCAATGGTCCAGATCTAACCTCACAAAATATATTTTCCCGCTCAAAAGTTTCCCCCAAAACTCAAATTCAAATCACTCCAAAACAACCCCTTTATTTATTTATTTATTTATTTCTCACTCTCTCTCTCTCACTCATTCTCTCTTTATTTACGTAGTAATTTATATTTTCAGATTTCAGGTTTGTAAATTTTCAGATTTTTTATGTATTTTTTTATTGCTCATGTTACATTAAAAATAGCAAATATCTCATCATCAACAGTTAAATTTCATCATTTTCCACACTCAAAGTTCTAAGAAGTTGGATTTTACACCCCCATTTATAATTATTTTTCAACATATACTAATGAATAATTATTGTTTTACTATTCAAACTTGAGCTACATAATTATTATTTTACTTACAAGGCTTTTCATATACTGTATCGTTCCGAAGACGTGTGTATACAGTAGAGAAATAAAAAATAAGAATGAAAATTTATTTCCCCAAATTCTGTTTTCAACACTGTATATCAAGATCCCTACTGCACTGTGCCAAATCGTACAGCTTCTCAGCTGTCGTTGTCTCCCTCACCTCCGTCCAAAAATACCCCAATGACAGATAGGCGCGCTCGGTCACATACTCTATCAACTGCATAACCTCTTCGTTAGACGCCCACAGCGAATTTGACACATTCTAGGTGTTCACCAGGATGAACTCATCTTAGCTGTCAATTTCTCCGAAGAACGCATTGTCTGAATATCGAAGATGCAGTCGTCGTACCAAATGATGGCTTGTTTTTTGAAGGGACAGGCTTGTCGGATCTGCGTGCTAGTGGTGAGAAGGCATGACTCGATTGGCGGATCTGCGTGCTAGCGGTGATAAGGCATGACTCGCATGTTGAGCTGTTAACGTCGCCTCTGCAGAGAGCGAGGCCGTTAACTTTTGAACTGTTTTGACCAATGGAGCCTAGGGCAAAGCCGGAGCATGGGGCACCGGTGCGGAGTTGGTAACTTAGTTGGTATAGGTTTTTGTGGAAGGGGTCGGATGTGGTGTAGTTGGTGGAGGTTGGGTTGCATTGAACGAAGAGAGGGTCGACAGCTGCGACGATTTGGAGGAGGAGAGAGAGGGAGAGGAGAGGGAGGAGGGAGGAGTAGAAGGAATGCATGATGGTCATTAGAGGTGTGAGTTGATGTAGTTTGAGTTTGATTTTTGGTGTTGCTGATGGTTCAATTTATAGTTATTGATTAGGGTTTTGACGATAGTTTTGACAAAGGGGAAACTTTGTTAGGCCCCTATTTGATTGTGATTTTTGATGTCAGGCTTTGGCTTTAACACTAAATCATTGACCTTTTGTTTGATAAAAGTGTTACTACTTGGAGAATCAAATATGTTGAGTATGATCTGAAAAGTTAAATGGAATAGACAAAAAAGTCATGTCAAATGAGGGTTAATTAATTCTTTGTTAAAATTTCCTTTAATTATAAGCAGTTGTTGATTGAAAACTTCATAATTTCAATGTTTGAACTTTCTTCATATCTGGAATTGGTTTATTTATGATAATCTTAGATTGATGACGAGGTAGTTTTACTACTTCCACAATGAAAATTATGATGATTTTTTTTTCTTTCAATCTTTGCCTCACAGCTATTTTTTAAACATTAATTTGATGATCAATTCTTGTTCTTGATAAGCGATTCTTGTTAGATAAAGTCTCTCATTAATCATTTTTGTCATTTTAATTTTCAACTGTCTCGCCTGCAGTATCATCTAAACCAAGCCCATAAAATGTTTCCAATACCACGAACAAATATATATAATTTTTACTTAGACAACGTATATATAGTTTACAGTTTTGCACAAAGTGAATTTCCTATACGAAGTTGAAAATAAAATGATAAACACATAGCAAACAACAACAGCAACATCGGCATATTGACTTGCATAACTTAATCTACTCTCCAATATATGAGCTGGTTTATACAGTTAGATCAGGCATCTGACCATGTGATATCATACTCCCAGATCTGCGACTCTAGGATCTCCAATGCCTTCCACACAGCAGGAGACGCATCCACGATATTGTTAGGACAAGGTGGCTGGTAATAATGATCAGTGTCGCAACCATTAATAGAATCATACTCATCGGCCACTTTAGCTTGGACAGACATCCCATTTGCATTTTGTGATGTAATCTCCGAATCGGCTCCCTCCATTGTACCAACCTGTAGACAGAGCAACCACCATTTCGCTATCACTGTGGTAACTGTTGTCGCACTCGGATGGGCCCCCGCCATCTCCACCTTTTGCGAAACTATTGTGTTGACTCTTAGTTTGGTGTGCACAAAATATGTCTATAAATACTAATAAGTTTAAGTTGAGTTGTTCAAATTTTCAGGATCAAATAATATCAATAACAGATTCAAGAGAGATTCAAGAATATGCAAAGAAGGAAAGTAATAAAGAAAGATTGCAAAATCAAGCAAAAGAAGAAGATATTCAAAAAGATCACATGATTGATTAATGCCCAAGAAAGCAATCAAGACCAGTTGTTATCATTCCATATTTATGAGATTTTATCTGTATTTGATTGATTGATGATTGATTAGTATATGGTAAAAAAATATAAAGTAGATTCGTCATAAACAGCACGATTGCGGTCGACCACACTTCATGTCGGTCGACCGCACCACAGTCGACTGCACATTATAACTATATAATGAAACAGTCGACCATTCATCTTTCGAATTTTTGTTTAAAGATGAACGGTCGACTGTCCCTAAATTGCGGTCGACCGTAACTTGCGCTGTTTGCTTTTTGGGAATGTATCATTTCTGTTTTGATTGATACACTTCATAGTCTATATATTTGGACGGACCCATTGTGTATTCTTCACCTATTACTTTGAGAAAATCTTCTGAACTAATCAATTGAAGAATCAAACCGAGTGTGTGTGATAAATATTTGTTCTTTCAGTCAGGATCATTAAAGATCTTGAATTTTTTCTTTTCTTCCACTTCGGTGAGATTGACGGGACTTGTGTTAGAAGTCCTGTGGGTGTAATAGGTCTCTTGGCCTGAATCCAAGAATCACTGTACAAGGGTTTGAGTATAGTGATACGCTTGTGGCAGAGAATTGGTACAAGTACGTGGTGTGGACGTAGACCTGGAGGTATAACCACGTTATATTGCTGCATCACTTGCGCCTGCTGTATTTGCATTTCTTATATCTTCTTATTTACTTTTCAATTCAGTTTTAAATTTTTTTAAAAATTTTTTTAATTCCGCACAATCACCCTATTCACCCCTCCCCGAGGGTGATTTACAGTGGTATCAGAGCGAGGTGCTTATCAAAAAGCTTAAAAGCTTAAGCAAAAGGTCCAATGGCTGAAATCCCTCCTCCCTAAAATGTGTACTCATCGGAGCCATTCGTCTCCAATGGGACAAGTCTTACATGCTCACCATATTTTGATAGAAATTGCTATGACATCTGGAAAGTTCGTATGTCTCATTTCATACAGATGCTTGGAGAGGAAGTATGGAATGTGAGCGATGGAAAGATGGTCTTTTCAAAAGCAGAGCTAGCACTAAAAACCGCAAACTCCAAAGTCATGACGACTCTCTATGCAGGGTTGAACAATGAGGAATTAATGCAATGCGGGTGAAACTGTAAGACAGCATATGAAATTTGGAACAACATGCTGAAACGACATGAGGGAACTGCTTCTGAGGTAAAAGCTAAAGTAAATTTATGTTTTTATAAGTTTGATATTTTTCGTATGTTGCTAGGAGAAAATGTAGATCAAATGCTTGCTCGTTTCAATATCATTGCACACGAGCTTGAGAGCTTAGGAAAAGGGTTGGATGATGACCGAAAGGTCGGAAAACTCATAAGTTGTCTCTCACCCGAGTGAGAGTAAAAGCTGCAGCAATGAGGGAAACCCTTGAGAAAAAAGGATTCGGTTACTACACCTTCCAAGGAAAGCTGAAGACATACGAGATGGAGATGACAGAAACTAAAAGATACAGGCAGAACATCGGGATTGAACCAAAAACCGAAGAGAGGACCATAGCCCTGGAAGCAGAGAAATCTCGACCATCAAAAGCAGATTCAGACCATGAGGAGTCAGACGAAGACATCGCCTTATTGACTAAGCAATTTCGTAAGTACCTCAAACATAAAAAATATGGCAGGCACCAAGGAGAAAAAGATAAAGATGATGTATGCTACAAATGCAAGAAGCCCAAACACATTCGAGCAAACTGTCCTGTCTCACAAGACAAGAATAGGGACAACTACCACTCAAATCCAGGATTGAAAAAGAAGGTATTGAAAGTTACGTGGCTAGACTCAGACGCAAGTGAGGATGCGCAAGGACACAACGATATTGACTTCATGGCTCTTGAAAATGGTGAAGTGCAATCACCATCTCAAGAAAAGGTAATCGAAGAACCCACTTATGATGAGTTAATAGATATATGTAATGAATTAAAAGATTATGCTAAGAAATTGAGTTGTGAGCTAAGACAATATAAACAAATTCCAAATGAATCTCATGACTCCTGCATCGCTAAAAATCAAAAATTGAAAAATATAAATTCTTTGATCATGGAAAAATTTGAGTCATTCAGAAAAGATCATTATGTATTGCTAGAGGAAAATGAAAATTTAAAATGACAAATTCAAGAATCCCTAGCAACACATGATGAACACTTTAGAGAAATTCATGAGAAATCTGTCTATATTGCTAAGCTCACGGATGATTTAAAGGAATGTAAAAGAAAATTTGATGAGGTAGTGGAACGTTGTAATGAAGCACTTGAGCAAAATAGAATACTTGATGCTACACTAGACACTCTTCGTTGGAACACAAAAGACGATGAGATGACTAGGAAAAGACTTTGTAAAAGAGTAATTGAGCTCGAAAAAATTGTTGAAAAATATGAAGGGCTCGGTTACCTTATTACAAAAAATTCAAGATCTTATCATGATAATCGAGGGTTTGGTTATGAAGAGCCAATACACCATCAAAAACCTAAATCATCATGTCATACACACTTGCACAATCATCAACATAATCACAAACCAACTCAAAACTATGCAAGTGTGCATTACCCAAGGCATAATCGTATTACATGTTACTACTGCTATAGACTAGGGCATATTTCTTATAACTGTTCATTAAAAAGGAATACTAATTTTGTTTGGATAAGAAAGAATGTAATTACAGTTTCAAAATAAACTTGGACACCCAAAACTATACCTACTAATCTTGATGTAGGTACCTCAGCGTATCAAAACTAGAGATCGGTAGTACCTTGATAGTGGATGATCAAACCATATGACAGGTGACAATAGATACTTTACATCACTATCAAGGGAAAGAGGAAAGGATATCATCTTTGGAGATAATAGCACTGGTCAAATAATTGGTAAAGGTAAAACAAACTTTGGTTCTTCATGCTCCATTAAAGATATTCTATTGGTAAGAGGTCTGAAACACAATTTACTTAGTGTTAGTCAATTATGTGACAAAGGTTATACTGTTACTTTTGATAAAAATGCATGCACTGTATTGATAGCAATAAATCTTTTTTACTTCTCGGTAACAGAAGTAACAATGTATATGTTATAAACTCTAATGAATTAGCATAGAAAAATATGAGATGCTTTGTTGCTAGAAATGAGGATGGTTGGTTATGGCATCGGAGACTTGGACACACAGCTATGGATAATCTCAACAAACTTGTTACCAATGAGCTTGTGAGGGGGATCCCTAAAATCAAATTTGAGAAAGATAAATATTGTGAGTCATGCCAATTCGATAAGCAAACTAAAAGTTCTCACAAGCCCAAGAAATTGGTATCAACTTCTAGACCCTTTGAACTCTTGCACATGGACCTATTTGGACCATCACGAACACGTAGTAATGGAGGTGCACGATATGCCTTTGTGATTGTTGATGATTATAGAAGATTTACTTGGGCTGCCTTCTTATCACAAAAAGATAACAGATTGTATGTTTTTCAAAAATTCTGTCGTCGAGTGGAAAATGAGAAAAGCTTCACCATTTTTACTATTCATAGTGATCATGGTGGAGAATTTCAAAACAAACTCTTCACATAATTTTGTGACAAAAAGGGAATAAAACATGAGTTCTCTTGTCCTCGCATTTCCCAACAAAATGGGGTTGTTGAAAGGAAAAATCGATCGCTTCAAGAACTGGGCCGAACCATGCTTAGTGAAAAAGATTTACCTAAATCATTTTGGGCAGAAGCTATCAATACAGCATGTTATACAATTAACCAAGTAATCTTTAGGAAATATCTTGAGAAAATACCTTTTGAACTATATTATGGCAAAATTCCCAACTTAAGTTACTTTTGCGTCTTTGGGTGTAAAGTGTTTATTTTAAATATTCTTGATAATTTGAAAAAATTTGATCGTAAAAATGATGAAGGCATATTCTTAGGATATTCCTTAAGAAACAAGGCATATCGTGTGTTCAATAAAAGAAGATGCACCATTCAAGAATCCATTGATATTATATTTGATGAAACTAATCCCTACACCAAAGAAATATTGCATGTTGTTGATGATGATGAGACAGATGTTCGTGTTGAAAAGAAACATGTACATATTGACAGAACCAAATGAGAATTCTCAAAATCATAAGCCTCCTCAAAATAAGGATGCATCCAAATCCCAAACCGACGAAATGCCTACACAACTAATTGATGCCATGGAAGATGAGCATATACAACATCCACCTTCTACTAACGAAAGGCATCCTGTATGGAAAATCATGTCTAGTCATCCTCCAAATCTTATAAGAAGTGATATGTCGAATGGAGTAACTACTCGAACACAAGCTCAAAATTTCATGTGTTTTTTTGCTTTTGTTTCTATACTTAAACCTAAGAATATTAAGGAGGTCTTGCAAGATAATGACCGGATCATTACAATGCAAGAAGAACTTAATCAATTTGAAAGGAATCAAGTATGGAGACTTGTTCCTAGACCTCACTATAAGACCATACTTGGAACTAAATGGGTGTTTAGGAATAAGTTGGATGAATCCGACACTATCACTAGAAATAAGGCCAGTCTTGTTGCACAAGGTTATAACCAGTAAGAAGGTGTCGATTTTGATGAAACTTTTGCACCTGTTGCACGGCTTGAAGCCATCCGTATTTTACTTGCTTTTGCTTCTTATATGGACTTTACTCTCTTTCAAATGGATGTCAAAAGTGCTTTCTTAAATGGTTTTATTTCGAAAGACGTATATATTGCACAACCACCGGGATTCACTGATCCCACACACCCAAACCATGTATTTCGTCTTGATAAAGCTTTTTATAGTTTGAAGCAAGCTCCTCGTGCTTGCTATGAACGATTAAGTTCGTTTTTACTTTACATAGGCTTCTTTAAAGGGAAGTTCATTTTTACTTCACTACACTTTTTATAAAACATGTTTCAAAGATATTTTAATCATTCAAATTTATGTTGATGATATTATATTTGGATCTACGAATAAAAATCTTTGAAAGGAATTCTCAAAGCAAATGCAGGATGAGTTCGAAATGAGTATGATGAGTGAACTAACTTATTTTCTTGGACTCCAAATACAACAAAAGAAGGATGAAATCTTCATAAATCAAACCAAATATGCAAAGGAACCAGTCAAAAAGTTTGGGCTTGAAAATACAAATGCTTACAAAACACCTATGACAACTACCACTAAGCTTTCCAAGGATGAATCTACTATGTTTAGTGTCTGTTTATGTGCACGTTTTCAATCATGTCCCAAAGAATCACATTTGGTTGCCGTTAAGCATATCATTTGATATCTTAAAGGCACACCAAGTACTGGACTTTGGTACCCAAAAAATAGAAACTTCTTTCTTGTAGGGTACTCGGATGAAGATTACGTCGGCAGTTTAACAAACAGAAAGAGTACTAGCGGCACATGTAACCTCTTGGGAAAATGTCTTGTCTCATGGGCATCTAAGAATCAGAATTTTGTGACTCTCTCCACTACCGAAGCCGAATATATTGCCGCCGGATCATGCTGTGCACATGTGTTATGGATGAAACACACTTTAGAGGACTACAAGGTATTTTTTGATCATATTCCAATTAAATGCGATAATACTAGTACTGTTCATATGACTATGAATTCTGATCAACATAGTCACACCAAACATATTGATATTCGGTATCACTTTATTAAAGACCATTTTCAAAAGGGAGATATTATTCTTGACTATGTTTCCACTGATTCTCAACTTGCTGATATTTTTACTAAGCCTTTAGATGAAAAATGATTTTATTTCTTGAAAGGAGAATTGAATGTTATTGATATTTTTGCTTAAAATTGGGTTTCGGTCGACTGGACAGTTGACCGTACGACTGAGAAGGTGTACAGTTGACCGGCACACTCTCGGTCTTCGTTTTTGTTTTTTGCGAGTTTTTCAAAAATTGAACTTCATTATTTGCGGTCAACCGTACAGTCAACTGGTTCGCTCTCTGTCTTTTGTCTATCATCAGAATTGTCTTTACAGGGTGTACGGTCAACCGCACGGTTGACCAGTTCGCTCTCGGGTTGGTTTTTTGTTTTATGAGCTGAATTGATTTTTGCGGTTGACCATGCGGTCGACCGGCCTCTTCTCTGGTTTCTTTTAATAGTTGCCATCTGCTATGAGTTTAGTTTCTTAAAATTTATTTTTTTGCTCTTTGCCACGTGTTTGTATTAGGAAAATCTCAAATCTATGATATCATGAAGAGCTCTCACTGTATATCAAAGAGTCTGGCGATCAACGGTATCATGTAAGAAGAGTTTCCTCCCGTACTTAATAAGATAAAATTGTGTATAGAGCAAATTATGACCTATCCCTAAGATTCGTGGGTGTATATGTGGAAAAAATGTTGCTAAAACCTATACCAACGGACCGCACAAAAAGAACTATACTAACAGAATAAACCCGGTGGGTATATATTCAAATATATGGATGCGAAAACCATCGCTAAAACTTATAGCAATGGATTTTCAACCATGGGTATAGGAAAGCAAGTCGTTAAAACCTATACCAATGGATACGAAACCGTGGGTATAACACCGAGGTTTTGTCCAATGGGTTAAACAATCGTCGCTATAGGCTATAGTGACGGCATTCTGCCGTAGGTATAGCTAATTATTGACTACGGACAAATATGTCCGTCGGTATAGGTTTTACAGGCTATACCTACGGTTTTCTGCCTTTTACCTATAGACTTTTACTGTCACTATATGTCAAATTCCTTGTAGTGTGTTTTTTACAAAATATTCTATTCCCCAAATTAATCTCCTGTTTTGCGTACTGTATGGTACTTTATGGATTTAGTGGGAGTATGTTATACATTTACCTTGTGCTGTTTTTTTTTCCCCTCTTGGTGTGTTCCAAAAAGGGGGATAATTTCTTATGAATGTTTTTACTGAAAATAATGTTTTTATTGAAAATAAATGTTTCTTCTTAAATGTTTTTTCTCACAATATTTCTTCTATGAAACTCTGTATAACAGTTATCTCTCTTAAATGCTCTTCATTTATGAAAATCTATGTTACATGAAGTATTGTATTGAGGGGGAGTATTTTTATGCCTTATTGCTTAATTTTATTTTCAACATTGAAAGACATGTTTTGTTCACACCAAAAGGGAGAGATTGTTGACTCTTTGTTTGGTGTGTACAAAACGTGTCTATAAATACTAATAAGTTTAAGTTGAGTTGTTCAGATTTTCAGGATCAAATAATATCAATAAGAGATTCAAGAATATGCAAAGAAGGAAAGTAATAAAGAAAGATTGCAAAATCAAGCAGAAGAAGAAGATATTCAAAAAGAGCACATGATTGATTAGTGCCCAAGAAAGTTATCAAGACCAGTTGTTATAATTCCATATTTGTGAGATTTTATCTGTATTTGATTGATTGATGATTGATTAGTATATGGTAAAAAATATAAAGTGGATTCGTCATAAACAGCACGATTGCGGTCGACCGCAATCGTGCTGTTTATGACGAATCCACTTTATATTTTTTACCACAGCACGATTGCGGTCGACCGCACTTCATGTTGGTCGGCCGCACCACAGTCGACTGCACATTATAACTATATAATGAAACAGTCGACCATTCATCTTTCGACTTTTCGTTTAATGATGAACGGTCGACTGTTCCTAAATTGCGGTTGACCGTAACTTGCGCTGTTTACTTTTTGGGAATGTATCGTTTCTGTTTTTGATTGATACACTTCCTAGTCTATATATTTGGATGGACCCACTGTGTATTCCTCACCTATTACTTTGAGAAAAATCTTCTGAACTAATCAATTCAAGAATCAATCGGAGTGTGTGTGATAAACATTTGTTCTCTTCAGTCAGGATCATTAAAGATCATGAGTTTTTTCTTTTCTTCCGCTTCGGTGAGATTGACGGGACTTGTGTTAGAAGTCCTGTGGGTGTAATAGGTCTCTCAGCCTGAATCCGAGAATCATTGTATAAGGGTTTGAGTATAGTGGAATGCTTGTGGCGGAGAATTGATACAAGTGGGTGGTGTGGACGTAGACCTGGGGGTCGAACCACGTTATATCGCTGCGTCACTTGTGCCTTCTGTGTTTGCATTTATTATCTCTTCTTATTTATTTTGCAATTTAGTTTTTTTTTTTTTTTTAATTTTTAAATTCCTCACAATCACCCTATTCACCTAGGGTGATTTACATATTGATGGTCATGGTTGCAGGTGTGTTTCCTGTGGTGGGGGAGAGCAACATATTGCGGATATTGTTGATCATCCTTGCAGTAGTCAGAGTCGTTCTCAGTGTTGCAGTTGCCAGATTTACCAGGTAAATATTCACTAGCTTTGTAAGAACCATTAATGATAAAACGATGTGATGTTGCGAGGCTAATTAGGCTCGAAATTGTTAGCAATGCAAGTATAAAAGCAAATGCAATTTGAAGAAACTTAGACATTTGAGTGAAGATAATTTCTCAAGTAGAGGAATACTTTGGGGCTATTGATCTATAATGAGAGGATTGATATGTATAGGATGCAAGTGAGATTAATTGATGTTACATACACAAACCATGTTTTACGTCGTGGTTAACTGTATCCAATTAGGCAATGCAAATTAACCCTAACCACATGGCCTTCCATCTAATTTAATTTAACCTTTTCTTATAACAATCTATATATTTGGTTCATTAATTGGTTTTTTTAAGATGGAAGAATCTGTGAGTTTATTGTGGTAACAAGGCTTTCATATAATTAAGAAACTGAATTTAAATATGTACCGTGAAGTAGCTTTTTTTGGGCTTTAAAGCTACTTCAGAAGGAGAAGCCAGAAAGTAGAGCTTTGAAATTAAAAGTTGAAGCTGTTTGGATAGTCAGCTTTTTTTTAACTTTAAAGCTAACTTAAAATGGATCTAATCACAACCTAAAATGGATCTAATGAGAACATAAAATAGATCTAATCACAACCTAAAATGGATCTAATTTCATATTGGATCTAGATCATTTGAAGATTCTGTTCAACGGTGTTCAACGGGGGGGTTCGACGACGAGGTTCGACTGCGGTGTTCCCCAGTCGCGAGTGTTTGGCGAGGAAGGGGAAGGGGAAGGGGGGGAAATTTTGTTGTTAGAGTTTGATATGTGGGAAGGCCAAAAAAAGAGAAAATGTAAAAAAAAGAGAAAAGGAGAAGCTAGAAGTTGCTCTTGAGGGCTTTTTCTGAAGCTCATTTTCTTCATTAAAAATAAGTTACTTCTCTTTTTGTAGAGCTTTTTAAAATATGCGTTTGGCCTACCTTCTCCTTCTAAAGGAGAAGAGAAACTAATTTTAAGCTGGGCCCGATTTAAATTTTTAATTTGTCATAATCTTGTTAATTTGATTTAATAAAGGTTGAGCCATTAATCATCCTATTCATATTTACTTATTTATTTTGTAGATTGGCCGCGGCCAGATTTCTTATGCGAAGTAACCTCCTCTTCTCACTCCTATTGAACAAAATATCAATGATGGAAGGAGGAAGAGAAGTACATCGCAGCTTCCATTAAATTACGGAATTTTTTGCCGCAATAGGCCACTTTTTGAAAATATTTGCGATCATGGGTCAATTTCGAAACTATTAGCACTTGTGGACTACTTTGTACCATGTCAGTAGCGGCCACTATTCTCATTAGCGACTGCTTTATTTTGAAAGTCGCTAATGAGAATAGCGGCCTATGTTTTAAAATATTTGAAATTTTTTATTTGCTGTCGCTATTCCCACTAGCAACCGTAGTATATATGAGGTCGCTAATGGGATTAGCGACCTCAAATGAATGTATTAAGACACTTAGTGAATCTAGAGAGCTTTTTCTCTTTTGGGATTTTTATAAAAAAACTGAGGGCGCTATTGGGAATAGCGACCTTAGTATACTTCGGTCGTTATTCACAATAGCTACCTCAGTAGGAAACTTAATCTCGTTATTCTTTGTAAAATTTGCAAATTAGTCACACAATTAAGGTCTCTATTCGGAATAGCGACCTTAGTACAAATAAGGCCTCCATTCCAAATAGCGATCTTTGTACAACTAAGGTCGCTATTCCAAATAGCGACCTTAGTTTCAAAAATAAATTGATTGTAATTTTTTCAGAGTGCAAAAACTCTGTAGATTTCGCTAAGTGTTAGAATACAGTTCATTAAAGGTCGCTAATCACATTAGCAACCTCATACATGTATTGGTCGCTAATAGAAATAGCGACATTAAACAAAAAATTCCAAATATTTTAAAACATAAGCCGCTATTCCCATTAGTGACTTTCAAAATAAAGAGGTCGCTAATGAGAATAGCCGATGCTGACGTGACACAAAGTAGCCCACATGCGCTAGTAGTTTCGAAACTAGCCCATAATCGCAAATATTTTAAAAAAGTGGCCTATTACGGCAAAAAATTCTAAATTATGTTGCATACAACTTCTAACTAGTTTATGAGTTGCCAAATTCAAAGAACTTGTCTTATAGATGATCTTCGAAGTGGTAGTTTGTCTTAACCTCCTAATTCTTTAGACGGGACCAACCCTTCATCATTGACCCACTTGACAATATTAGCCGCATCACTACAACGTATAAACATGTTTGCATCCTAAGCGAAGAGATGGCGAAACCTCAGCATAGAGATTTAGCTTCTGCCTATTCTGGATAAGATACAAGGTCTGTCGCAAAGACTTCCACAATCTGTACAGCTTCATCAACACAAATTTTCACACAGCCCACATTGTAGAACCTAGTGCTCATCGCTCGTATCTGCCTCCTCTGTTTTGGCATTTGAACAGGTAGGTCCTGTGCAACGATGAAACAAACCTCTTCTGGCACAAAAAAGCGTGTTGCCAATACAAATGTACACTTTTTCCATTCCTACATTCTTCCTAACCGATGCTCCAAAATTAAATGCATCGCCCATCCTTGACATTAACGAATTGAAAATTCCCATCCCAAATAAAATTAGTGGGGTTGCGGTTTAGATCATTTGCCAAATTTTGAACACATTATGATTTTAAATAATAAATGAGGAGATTTGTTGGGGATTCTGACTGCAACTGGCATGTTGGGTAAGGCATGAAATTAGATATGGAGAAAATTATATTTTCTTATTATATATTCTTCTACCGTCTATCTCTTTATATATACATTACTTTCTTGGAGAAGGGGTACAATTGATTTGAGATGATTAAGGAGAGGAGAGATTTGAGGGGATCTGTTCCCTATAAATTAAGAAACAAAATATGCATCTCATACCATACCAAACTATATTTTAACACTCTCTCTCCAGTTATCGCATAGATATTGAACATGCCTAACTTGTCCATAAATTACAAGAATTGCTGATTCGAAACTCTCTTGGTAAAAATATATGCAAGTTGGACTTCTGACTTCACCTTAGACACCTCAATAATTTTCTCATCTAATTTCTCCTTGATGAAGAATCTATCTACCTCGCCCCGCTTCTTAAAAATACGGAATACGAGTACATGACATTGACCGAGCGAATGACTAACGTCACCCATAAGCTGTTTATCCGATCAACTCAACAATATAACCAATACAGAACAATTGCACAGACAATAATAATAGTCTCATAAATAATAATACTTGGAATGAAGCAATAATAATATCCAAATACAATAATAATCCAACGTTTGGAAATAAATAGCAATATTCGGGTCATAAGCCGAACACAATGAAATAACAATAATGCAATAATTAAGTCTTCAGAATCTTTGTTCTCCAATCCCAGGAGGCAATTCTCCATCCAAACCTGTGAACACTTCATCTATAAAAGGAGAAAAATTGTCCTTAGAGCAAGTCATGGACAACAAGTAGAGAAAGCAGGGAACAATGGAATAACGGTATAACAATGAATCAACGGATCAATAGGAATCAATAACATGGGAAAATAATCATGATAATCGATGCAATAGCTATAAACAATGGTTCAATATTCGGTAACAGTAATCAATGATCAATAACGGTAACACATAGTCAATATTTGATATTAATAGGAACAATGAGGATCAATATGCAGTGTTTTTTTTGAAGGAAACGGTGGAATATGGCCACCCTGTTTCATTAATAAGAGATTAAAGAAACAAACCCAGAGTACTGGGCCAAGTTACAACTTACAGACAGAAAATAGAACATACATGAAGCAACATAACCCGTATAAACAACAAATCCCTCCAACAACCCTGGAGGGTGGGCCGAAAAATATGCTCGGTCCATCAAAATTGTATGTACATCAGTTTAGCTTCGTACACTGCCTCCACGGCATATGCACACCCACCTGAAACTAGTCTGGCAGGATTTAATCACCCGCCGTGCCCTGCCTTCTCCTCGCTACGGGACCCCATCTTTGGGCCCAAACCCCGCAGGCCAAATTTTGACAACTGCCGAGCTCAGTCTACTCGCTGTGGAGGGCCCATTTTTGGGCCCAAGCCCCGTAGGCAGAGTTTTGACAACCGCCAAGCTCAGTCTAGACCACCTATCCTCCCATAATCTTGCTATAATAACTCCCCCACCAAAAAACTGCAGTCAAGGAGAAAGCCATGAAGAGGATACCTTCGCCTCATTCACGCCCTTGCTATCTCCAGTAATTTCTCACAAATACAGATCACCATCAACATAGAGTATTGAGGAGCAACATCTTCACTCATTCACTCTCTTACTCTCTCTCAATCAAAAAACCAACCCAAGACCCAGCTGATTGAAGTATCACCTTCTCCTCCCGCCACAACGGACGATGGTGTTGGGCATCAGCTTCCATTATGAGGGCGTAGTGGTGGTGGTGCCCCATCGACTGTGGTCATCACGCAGCCCCCGCCCCT
Organism: Hemerocallis citrina; assembly: GCA_017893485.1. Taxonomy (NCBI): domain Eukaryota; kingdom Viridiplantae; phylum Streptophyta; class Magnoliopsida; order Asparagales; family Asphodelaceae; genus Hemerocallis; species Hemerocallis citrina. Next base: position 181,762,324 of record CM030360.1, read on the forward strand.
CTAGATCACACCCCAACAGAACAGGGTACAAGCTCCAGCCACTATCTATGGTGCTACCATCAACACAAACACTGACTACTTCATCGACTACACCAACCCTGGAGGCCCAAATCATGGTTGCAGATCACTGTAATCGGTCCCGAGAGCGTGGACATGGTGGCGACGGTGAAGGAACCATTCAGGCACCGCTGAAGGCGACGGACGACGGCGTCGGTAGAAGGCATAGGGCACAGGAGTAACAAGTGAGCACATCTCATAGGGAACCCCATCTTCGGGCCCTAGCCCCACAGCCGTACTACACCGCAATCTTCACACCAAGTCAAAACCAACTCAAACAGCTCCTCCAACCCCCCCCCCCACACACACACTAAAAGAACCTCACTAAAAAAATTGTTGCTGACTCTCACTTGGCACAGCCATCCTCACTTACTCTCTCATCATTGCGCATCACAGAGACAGAAGCAAACCCCGGCTTCTTTGCACGCACTACCAACCCTCTAAAACCAAATCGTAGCCGCAGATCGCCGTGATTGGCTCTGAGAGTGTGGACATGGTGGCGACCGCGAAGAACATCTGGGCCTCAAGAGTGGACAAAATAGTGGAGGCAGTTTAGCAAACAAACTTTGTACTTGGACACAAATCATGAGCACCAAGCCACCTCTGACCATCCTTCACTATCCAACCATAACCCAAACCCCAAACCAACTCACCCCCATCTCCAATCTGCCATAAACTGAACCAAGGCAGATGCTAGGTCGTCGGCACGACCGCATAGCTCGACGGCAGGGAAGACGGGAGTTGGAGAGATGTGCCGCACGACTGGGATAAGAAGGCGTCGACTGTTGTGGGTGATGATGGAGCCCAGGTGCTGTCGAAGGAGTCTCTCGAGGAAGGGGATCCATGGCACCGAAGACGAGCAACGATGGGAGAGGGCAGAGAGCGAAGAAACACTTCGGGGGGTGGGGTGGGGTGGGGGGGCATCGCCGTCGTAGGATCACCATAGGGAGGAAAGCGAGGGAGGGAGGGATGAGGAGGCGGCAGGGGGTGGGGTGGGGGGCATCGCCGTCGTAGGATCAATATGCAGTGTTGATGTTGTGTGTTCCTTAAGTCTATTAATCATTTTTATCCTAACTAATGCATATACTACTGCATCCCATACTACAAGTTCGATGCATACAATCAATTTCGTTTAGACTGAGTGGTGAATTCTATAAATCATGTGTCGGTACGATAATCACTGATACGATACAACATTGTTGCTCGATACATTACGATGATTCACTGATTCATTGATACATTGATACAATGATACATTGGTACATTGGTACATTGGTACATTGATACATTGATACATTGATATATTGATATGATTCATTGGTGCAATACACGAAAGATTGGGGTGTCGTAGTGAACGCTCCACAATCAATCGATAAACACTGGCCGACACAGTCACTATATTATTCACTGCTCAAGTCATTCCCTTAAATCCCGGCTTGTTAACTATTTTATTAATGCAACAATACAATATGCAATTCGAGATATTTCGGTGAACGATAGTACCAATAGGGGAACAATAGGATGGTAACATGGAGTAGGAAAATTAGAAAGATGATAATAACTCATTGGGATCATGCAATACCACATACATACATTAATTCATGTAATAATACGATATAGGAATAATTAAACTATTAAAATCTGAAATACAAAATTCTAGACAGCAAGCGCAGTCTGTACAAAAATACAGTTTTCCACTAATTTAGAAATCAAAAGTTGAATCCATCAAAAAATCTGGGAACTAGACTTCTACACAGTTCCAATGCATATTTAAAGTTCAAATTCTGACAAAAGTAGCTAGGTCAAATACATGGCTCTTTACAGATTTTATGTTCAGGCAGAATATCGACATAACGTTATTTTAATTTTAGAATCAGTAAAAACTGGAAATAAAATTCATAAAAAATATTTTTATGAACTCCTAAACATGTTAAGCAACAATCTGGATATTTTTAGATTAAAATTTTATCATTTGATCAACACTTTCACTGTTTAAGTGCGAAAGATACAAGAATTTAAAAATCTGAAAGTAAAAACACAGCTGTTGTAAAACGGGTATAACTTTTGCTACAAAACTCGGAATTCAAAAATTCAAGATGTATAGGAAACTAGAAAGATAAGGATACAACTCATATTCAGAAAGTATTTCTTTTTAAGATCGTTTACTGGTTCGAAAATAGCAGTTAACATTCAGGTCAACAAGCGATATATAGGATTTGTGTAGTTTTTCTTGAAAATAAATTAATTAGACCATATGGGTATCGATTCTCTAGTCAATAAATTGTGTAATCAACATGATGGGTGTCAAAACATGATAAATAAAACTAGAACACGCTCATACATCAATTGATTATCAATCAATCATCAATCAATCAAACAACATACAACCTATCAATTGTCTCTACAATAGTTTATTTGTGTGACGATTATATGAACAACCCTATTATCAATTCTATATACACTCATGAAAGATCCAAACTTTAGAGTCAAAAGTGGTACGATGTCAAGAATATTGGGGTTAGCTCGTGTAAACCCTCAATAGACTCAACGAAGAGATGAACAATGGATAATACGAGAACAAAGAGATCTACTTGCAAGAGTTTCAACGAAACTTGAAATTGATAAAATAAACAATTCAAGAGGACGGTGACTTGCCTTATAATAGGTGAAACTGAATACCAAGAATAACGGGATAAGAATCCCGAAGCAACGAACCCACGAACCAACACAGTCCACCATTAGCACGTGAAAAATACGTGCAATAGAAAGACAAAGCAGCGACACAGTAAAAGGGACAGCAACGTCAACAACGTCAATGGGCTAGCAGGTCTGGCCTCTCGACGACGGAGGGATGTCGACGACATCGACTAGGTGCGACGGCGGGGTAGGCGGCGGACTGGGGCGCAGAGACGGCGGTGCTGTAGCAGGGGGTTCTTTCTGGGCTGAGCAGGAACAGGGAAGACAAGGGTGGTCGGGGGTGGCTAGGCTTCGGCGAGGGTGGCGCGGACGGCGAGGGGCATCGCCGAAAGTCGGGGCAGCACCGGGAGGAGATGGGACAGTGGGGAAGATGTTGCTACAGTAGAGGGGCGAGAGTTTTGGCAGGAAAATGAACGGGGGAGAGAGAGGACAGGAGGAGAGAGAAGAGAGGAGAGAGAATAGATGGCTAGGGTTTCGAAATTGTGATATTTTGGGTTTGCATTAGGGTTGTATTTATAGGGTATAATTAGGATACTGGGTTAGTGGTTTAGGGTTCAATAATAGCGGATTTAAGTCCAGAACAAATCAAACTGGGTTATATGGTTCAATTAAGAGATAGATCAAAATCAATAGGGTTCCAATAAAAATACCCACAATTAAATAAAAGATAATAGGTTCAACAAGAAAAGCTCAATCAAGAAGAACGAAAATTTTTCATGAACAAATTATATATATATATATATATATATATATATATATATATATATATATATATTGGGCTTAAAACAAAATGATAATAATAATAATAATAATAATAATAATAATAATGCTAATAATAATGATAAAAATAATAATACTGATAACAATAATAATAACAATAATAATAACAAATATTAATACCAATAGTAATAAGAATAAGAATAATAATAATAAATAACAATAATGATAATAATAATAATACTAATAAGATTATATAACAAAATATAAATTTATTAAAATAACAGAATATCAATAATACATTTAAATTGAGCTCAAATACCAATAGCCGATCAATAAGATATAGAAAATAAGAACAAAATACACTGTTATTCGAAATGAATAAAATTTTCGATTATAAAATACTTTAATAAATGATCCGAACAGAATTTAGCACAAAATAAATTTACAAAAATCAAATTATAGAAAATACATGGAAAATACTTATTATCGGGAATGGGGGTTACACTACCTCTATATGCTTTGTCCTATCATGCTGGACTGGATTGGCAGCAATATCACATGCCGCTTGACTGTCACAATACACCTTAATCGGCTCATTTAGACCACAACATAAATCCTATAACAAAAGTTTAAGTCATAAAATTTCAGTTATACTTAGTGCTACTCTGCGATATTCAGCTCTGCACTAGAGCATACAACAACATTTTGCTTTTTTGCTTCTCCATGTAACAAGATTTTCTCTAACAAAGATAAAGTATCCTGAAGTGAAGCGCCTTTTATCAGCAGATCCTGCCCAATCGGCATCAGTATATGCCTCAACCTTGAAGTGACCATGTTTTACAAACACGACCCCTTTCTGGAGCAAACTTTATATATCTCAGGATTCTCATCACCGTATTCATATGTTGTTCACGAGGTGCATGCATAAACTAAATCACCACACTTAAGGCATATGAAAAATCTGGCCGCGTATGTGCAAGGTACATTAGTCATCCTACCAATCTCTAATATCTCTCCTTATCACACGACACTTGATCAGGATCATTCCACAGTTTCGGTCCTTTTTCTAACGGTGTATCAATAGGCTGAAAAGCAGACATTCCTGTTTTCTTCAACAAATCAAGAACATACTTTCTTTGAGACAGAAATATACCATTTCTAGAGCGAGAAACTTCGATACCAAGGAAATATCTCAAACGGCCAAGATCCTTCATGACAAACTCCTGTGACAAGTAACTCTTTAATGCCTTTCTCTTCTCAGGATCATTTCCAGTTACTATCATATCATCCACATATATAATGAGAGCATTAATCATATATTTTTTTCTTTTTCAGGAACATAGTATGATCTGAATTACTCTGACAATATCTGAATGTCCTCATTGATTTTTTAAATCTCCCAAACCAAGCTCTTGGCGACTGCTTGAGACCACACAATGCTTTCTCCAATCGACACACTTTATTACTATGTTGGACTGGTCTATTTGATCCTGGTGGTAGATCCATATAAACCTCTTCTATCAATTCCCCATGCAAAAAGTATTCTTCACATCAAATTGCTCCAACGACTATTCAAAGTTTGCATCAAGTGACAATAGAACTCGAACAGTGTTGAACTTTGCCACAGGTGCAAATGCTTCATCAAAGTCAATTCCATAAGTTTGACTGTACCCTTTGGCAACCAACCTTGTCTTGTATCACTCTATTATTGAACCCTCAGACGTATACTTCACGGTATAAATCCATCTGCATTTTACCGGTTTCTTTCTTGCTGACAGTTTGACTATTTCCCAAGTCTCATTCTTCTTCAAGGACTTTATCTTCTCATCCATAGCTACTTTCCACCTTGGATCAGCTCAGTCTTCCTGCACACTATTAGGAATAGATACAATAGATAATTGATTCGCAAATGACTTATTTGATTCAGATAATCGGTGAGTGGATACATAATGACTGCAAAAGAAAACAAAGCAAAATGTGAGAACATGGTAAAAGATTACTAAGTATTTAGCAAAGGAAAAAACTAGAAATAAATTTGTACTAGGGTCCATCAGGCGTAGACTCCTCTCGAAAAGGACCTCTTCTGTCATAATCCTCAACATTGTCTACTTGCACTTAAGAAGAACATCATTCAATTTCTTGTTCTCCTCTGGATCGGCCTTCGATGTCTAGTGGTGTAACGCCAAGGGCTTGCTCAGCTGCCTGCATGCCGACACGCGTCTACGTGCCCTACAGAACCTAACCACGACCCCACTAGATGGCACAACCTCACCAAAAGTGTTATAGCTTAGTAGGTGCTCTTGTAACCTTGACAATCTAATTTATAATAACTCATACCCCACTTCCCAACCAATATGGGACTATGCATATCTAGGGGTATTATAATCATCCCTCCTTTGAACTTAGCGTCCTTGCTAAGCTGAGGACCCGCATCCAATCCAGGACCTCCCTTCTAGCTGATGTGATCCACAAGGACGTCACTATCCTTAACCTACCATTGTACTATCCTGGCCTTACTGCCATTGTAGCCCTATACATCCACTGTGGCACCACCATCAGTGTCGAAAGTTTGCTCTGATACCATTTGTAACACCCCGAGCTCGCTTAGCTTCCTACACACCTACTCACGTCTACGCACCCTACAGAACCTAACCACGACACCACCACAGGGCACATCATCACCAAAAGTGCTATAGCTTAGTAAATGCTCTTGGATACTTGGCAATCTAATATATAATAACTCATACCTCACTTCCTAACCAATATGAGACTATGTAAATCTAGGGGTATTACAAGGGGATGCCTTCTCTCCACATGGTGGGAATCCCCCGTGGATCATGACTGCGGATGATGAAGAGTTTGTCCTTCCAATGTTTAATTGAGTCTGGATTCTCGATTACTCCCATCTCCAGGCTAGGGGAAAGATAGAACCGATTATCCAATTTATTCTTCTGATGAAGCTTGAAGTGCATCTTCCACAAAGTTAGGTTCGGTTCGTAGCCAGCCTTCCGACACTGCAGGATGAAGTCGGTCACATGCCTCCACAAATTTAGCACGAACTGAACCGGGCTAAGTGTATACCAATTCATGATCTCCTTTAGAAATGGGTGTATGGGAAGGCGCAACTCGACATTGCCCTGACCCCATGGCCAGGCAGAAATAACCCAAACTCGGGGGGGGGGGGGACAAAGTGACCTTATCTTTGAATGATCCTTTTTCGTTGGGAAGGTAATGATGGAGTCGGCCTCGGTAGTTTCACGGTACACTTGTTCCTCATGCCGCATCTCAAACCGTAGAAAATCTCCAAAGTCCTCAGGGGTATTGGAGTATAATTAAGGAATGGGGTGTGAGGAGGATGCATACAACTGAAGTAGTTTCCCGTTGGCTCCCTCCTTCCTCGTATCAAAAATCTCCTCTATAATAACCGAAGAAGAGCCGACTACTCTCTTCCCCTTCAATTCTCTAGTAGGTTGGGAGGAAATTGCATATTCAATTATACGACTCGAGGGGGAGGCGTCGTCACCTGAAGAAACCCTAAACATTGCTTATAATAATAATATAAGTTTCATTGCTAACGACGGTGACTGATCGATGGAACTTCGACAAAAAAAGTCACTTGTAAAACTTGAAATGAGAGAAATAGTCCGGAAGAGAGAGAAAAACATGGAGAAAAATAGGATAAGTGTGGTGAAATGGAAGAGGGGTTGGGGTTTTATAGAGAAGAATCCTAACCGTTTGGGCTTTCGAACAGTTGGGTTCCTATGGTCAGAAGCACAACTGTTGGCCCAAATCTCATAGAAAAAAATATTGCTGATGGAGGAGTCAATCTGAGCTTATCAACGCTTTTGGAGCCCCTCGACTGTCTGATTGCCTCGTGATCCGTGCCAGTCATTCTTTGCCATTGGATTCGCTCCAATTGTCGTGCTCTTCACTTCGGCGCACTAGAAGAAAAAAATGATGATGTGTTGTCATTGCCCTGGGGAGCTCGATCACGTCTAGGAGGAGTTGATCCAATTTGATTGACATTTTTGGTACTCTCGACTGTCTGATCACCTCGTGATCTGCGCTAGTCTTTCTCTGACGTTGGATTTGCTCCAATTTTCGTGCTCTCCACTTCAACGTGCTAGAAGACATAATGATGTCAACATGATGTCATCGCCCTCGAGGAGCTCAATAACGCCGAGGAGGAATCCAACCGAACTGATCGACGCTTTCAGCGGTCCTCGACCACCCATAAGGTTTTTAGTTTTTTTTTTTAACTTTTTGGGTTTTGCATGCGGGTCTGGGTGTAGGAGAGGGGCTCGGATGTGGGCTGCTTGAGTGGGTGGCACGGGTGAAGTAGGATTTGGTAGATTAAATAAAGAGGGGGTTTTGATTAAATGTGAATTTGGTTTTAATTAAATTGGATTAGAATCCTGATTTAAGGCATACTTTAGTTTTGAATTAGATTTCAGATTTAGAACTAAATTTATTTATTTATTGTTTTTGTTTAGGGTTTGATCTATTCAAGCTAGAGTTAGATTAAACAAATTAAACTAGCGTTTGAAATCCTAATTTAACTAAGGTTTGGAGTTCTAATTAAGGTAGAGTACTTTGTGTTGAGATGTAGATGATTAATTTAATTTAATGAGTTGTTTAAATTAGATTACTTTCAGATTTTTCAGATTTTAATTGTTGATTGTTTCCGATTTTAATTGTTGATTGTTTCAGATTTTAAAACGTTAATAGTTTCAGATTTTAAAACATCAATAGTTTCAGAGTTTTAGTATTAAATACTTCAGATTAGGTAGTGTATTGTTTCAGATTTTTTAAGAGTATAATTTCAGATTTTGAACAAATGATTTCATATTATGATCGACTATTTTCAGATTTTTAAGATTGATTAATACTTTAATTAAAGTCGATTAGTTTAGTTTTTAGAACGATTAGTTTCAGATTTTGGAGTTAATTAATTTCAGATTTTTGAATGATTTGTTTCATTTTTGTATTGACTAATTTCAGATTTTTAATATAATTATATCAGATTTATGGGTTTGGAGCTCTAATTATGGAAATGTATATTTTGTATTAAGATGTAGTTGTTTTAGTTAATTTAAAACTAGTTATTTAACTTAGACTACTTTCTATTAATGTTACTAGTTGACCAAGACAAATATGGTAAAAATACTCATTTATATTTAAGAAGAGAGAATCTAATTAAATAAGAAATGTTTGATTATTTCAGCCTAGATCAAATGGTAGTCTAGTTCGCTTTCTAATTTTGATAGTTGATGAGTAGACCTAGAATTGAGTTAAGAGTTGATTAAATTTCAGAGTAAGAGTTGATTGATTTTAGAGTAGGAGTTGATCTATTTCAGATTGTGGATATGAATAATTTCAGATTGTGGATTCAAATGATCTCAGATTATGATTTCGGATTTTGATTGATTAATTCCAGATTATGGATTAATAGTTCGGATGATGGGTTGAGTAATTTCAGATTTAGGGTGTGATTAAGTTAGATTTTAGGGATCGTTTGGATTAGGGTTTGAATCTAAGATTGGAATCTTTGAGTTATAGAGGGCTCATACTTGGAGAGTGAATGTTTTCAAGGTTTGAATCATTGAATTGGATGTGATCAGTTATTTAACCGAATTAGATCTAGTTGTAGACTAGCCTATTTAATTTTAATAACTGTTAAATATGAGTTGTTTATGGAATAAAAACTGATGATAGAGTTTTGTATTATTTGGAGATGGAATTAATTGAGTATGAGGTCAAGCTTTAGATGAGATTTTGCAAGTTTGTGTAATGGATAAAAGATTGAATAGAATTGTGAATGAATGAGTTTATATTGAGTTTGGACCCAGAGTTTTTGGAGAAGTTGAATAACTCCTAGTTTTGAGATTACTTTAAGAGTTATAGTTGTTGTAGAAAACTCTAAAATGTGAATCAATGTTCTGTTCTATTTGTGTGGATTTTTCTAGAGGTTGAGCAAGACCCAGGATACCGGCAGATTGAGATTATATGAATGAGAAAATTAGCCAAGTTAGGATAGTGGTCCTAGTGATGTTGATTTAAGTTCAGTAGGGTGAGCTAGCTCTAGGCGGTGGTCGTTTATGTTTGAATACAAGGACATGCACTAGATGGAGTTATGATTGAAAACAACGACGAACATGTCCGTTAAAGAACTGCGGTTTCTAGGAATGTTCATGATGGACATGATACACCCAGTAAATCCACGGGTGGTGGGCTAGGGGTAGGCCTGGTTCGTAGTTACGGGTGATCGACTCGCCGGTTCGGGACCTAGGATATGCCCGGTAAATTTGCATCTGTGGGCTAGGGGTAGGCCGGTGAGGCCGATGAAATGGCCGGTAAAAAGTTGTGGCTCCTAGGAATGTTCACGACTGAGGATACGCCTAGAAATCTACATGTGTGGGATAGGGAAGGCCTGTAAAGTCCACGATCCTATGGGTGCGATTTGCACGTGAATACGCGTTGGAATACGTGTTTGGTGCGTTAGATTTTAGGTTCATGTCATACACTCAATACACTTAGATTAGGCTCATCATCTGTTGTATTTATCTTTATTATTTTTATTTTTGCATCAAATATTTGGTTGTTAAAAATTGGAAGATCGCTATTATTATTAGTATTGCGTTAGTTGCATTCAACTGACATGCCCATAGTTTGATAGTTTTGCAGGACTCTTGGTAATGAATGACATGGATATGAGTTATGACATGGATTCTAGTGAAGACTAAAGTTTGAATATTATTACAAGTTGTATTACTGTGTAATAATTTCACTGTGTATTGTAAAGAAAGATAATGTATTGGAATTTTCAAATTTTCCCTGTATTTTGTATTGTATTTATATTATATTGAAGTAAAGATTCTGGATTAGTCACGGATTTTTGTGTATGAAATTCGGGGCGCTACAGAAGTGGTATCAGAGCAAACTTCAATTAGTAATATTAAACAAGGTATGGGGAATAAACCTAGGTAGACATTAGATGTGTGTGAGTTAGTTGTTTGATCATGAATGCTATGGTTGGTTTGAACCTGCATTTGTGATATCTCCTAGATAAACTGGTACTTTCCCCTTTTTATTTTTTTGAGTGATGGCGGATGACCAAAATCCTATGGAATACTTGGACGAAGTAGAACTTTTGTGGATTCTAAGGAAGAGTCTAATGAAGATATTGAGGAGGATGCTGAAGAGGTGAATCTCGAGAGAGTTCTTCAGATGATTCCATTATTTTTCTCTAAACCTGTGCAGAAATCAGCATAAGATTGTCACATTTCGACATCAGTTAGTCAACTACCAGTGGAGGATGAGCCAGCTTAAGGAACAACGATTGGAAGATCAGGTTGGCGCAGCGGAAGCGTGTGATATGCTACAAGAGAAAAGGAAGTCCAAACGAAGTCACGAACAGCTACAGCAGGAAGTGGTCGAGTTGCGAACGGAGTTCGGCACCGCTCGAAGAAATCGTCTTGGTTGACTAACAATGAAACTCTTATTGATAATAGGAATGCAAGGGAGCACGCGAACAAAATAAATCCTAACAACGGCCCACCACAGGCTTGTCTCACAAAAGGTGCTATAGCTTTTAGGTATCTAATGATCACGGGCTTTTACTATATAAACTCATACTTCTCCACATTTCTAGTCGACGCGGGACATTAGAACACCTCCAACATCCCACAAATGCACGTGCACGTGACATGCACACACACCACACAACCACTCCTTCTTTTCATGCTCATGTGGCACACAACACACACCCACAGCCGGGCCCACCAATGCAGCCCACCCATCTTCTCTCCTTCTCTTGAATTAATCCCCAAACTCCAAGCCCTATAGAAAACCTTATAGGCCCATCCTCTCTCACCCAATGTTATTATATATATATATATATATATATATATATATATATATATATATATATATATATATATATATATGGAAAAAGGGGTATGAGCAACTTGCTCATTTAGTAAATAAGCAATTGATGATGTGGCATACATTTGATTGGAAAAACCTTAAAAGGGTTAGTTGTCCAATGTATCAAATGCATGCCACATAATCAATTTCTCACTTACTAAATGAGCAAGTTGCTCATATCCCTTTTACCGATATATATATATAAATATTCTCCGAATATAATATTATATATATACTCTTAAATACGGAGTGTTACACACACCCCCATTTAAGAACTCAGCATCCTCGCTGAGCCCGGGACTCGCAAGCTAATACATGATCACCTTTCTAACCGATATTGAGTGGATTACTCTGCTAGCATACTGCCCCTGGTGTCTCTACCAGCGTACTGTTCTCAGCCAGGCGTACATCTCACCCAATCTTACCTACAATCAGTGTCGAAAGTTAGCTCTGATACTATTTGTAACGCCCCGAGTCCTACTCAGCTGTGCACGCGGCTACGCGTGCGTGCACATGCAAACAAAATAAATCCTAACAACGATCCACCACAAGCTTGCCTCACAAAAGGTGCTATAGTTTTTAGGTACCTAATGATCACGGGCTTTTACTATATAAACTCATACTTCTCCATATTTCTAGTCGATGTGGGACATTAGAACACCCCCAACATCCTATAGGTGCACGTGCACGTGATGTGCACACACACCACACAGCCACTCCCCCTTTTCTTCATGCTCACGTGGCACACAACACACACCCCAATCGGGCCCACCAATGCAGCCCAGCCAGTTTCTCTCATTCTCTTGAATTAATCCCTAAACTCCAAGCCCTATAGAAAACCCTATAGTCCCAACCTCTCTCACCAAATATTATTATATATACATATATTATTATATTTTCTAAATATAATATTATATATATATTCTTAAGTATGGGGTGTTATAGCCGCTTTATCGAAGAGGAAAGTTTTTGAAGAAGTCGGAAGAAGATCATGCCAAACACTTAGCAGAAGTGTTGAAGAAGCTGCAAGAGCAGAAGTTGTATGCCAAGCTATCTAAGTGTGAATTCTAGAAGTCTGAAATCACATTTTTAGGTCACATCCTTTCTAAGGAGGGAGTAGCCACTGATGCACAGAAGATTGAGGTAGTGAAAGATCGCATGGACCCATGACTGTGAAGGAGATCAGGAGTTTCTTGGGGTTGACGAGATACTATCGGCGGTTTATTCAAGGATATGTGCAGATAGCGGTTCCATTATCAGGGCTAACTAAGATAAATGTGTGGTTAACTGGAAAGTTCAGTGTGAAGCAAGCTTCTAAGAGTTGACAGAGAAGTTGACGACAACACCAGTACTGGTGTTACCTCAAGCAGGCAAGGACTATGATATCTACAGTGATGGTTATCACAAAGGTTTGGGTTGTGTTATGATGCAAGAAGGGAATGTTATAGCTTATGGATCAAGGAAGATGTATGGACCAAAAATTGTATAACAGACTTCGGCAAATATTGAGCTGATACGGAAAAGATTGGCTGAAGCACAAAGTACACAGAAAAGTTATGCAGATATTCGAAGAAGAAAGCTGAAGTCAGAAGTAGGAGATTCTGTTTTTCCTAAAAGTATTTCCGAAGAAGGGGGTGATTAGGTTCGGAAAGGGAGACAAGCTAGAACCAAGATATATTGGACCATACAAGATAATGAAGATGATTTGTAAAGCGGCTTATAGATTGGAGTTACCGGAAGAACTGGCGCAAGTGCACAATGTGTTCAATGTATCTATGTTGAGGAAGTATGTGCTGGAACAGAATCATCAATTTTCCGAGGTACCGAAAGGCTTACAACTAAATTTGAGTTATAAGGAGCAGCCGGTGGCAATTTAGGATCGACGGTAGAAAGTGTTGAGGATAAAGTGATACCGATGGTTAAGGTGCTTTGGAGAAATCATCTATTTGAATAAGCTACTTGAGAATTTGAAGATCGGATGAAAAGTGATTTTCCGGAACTGTTTGTGTAAGTTGTGTATTTTCTTTCCCCGTTATTAGGAGTAGTTCTCTTGACAGAACTATTCTAAGGGGGGAGTAATGTAACACCCCGTAAAATAAATAACATTAATTTTTAAATTATTATTATCATTTTAAATTAATATTGTTATTTTTAATTATTTTCTTCGTCTACTAATTGGTAGGTGCAGAACACGTGCATTATTATGTATTATAATTCTAGTATTATTCAATTACTATTGTTCATTTTTTTATTTACTTTTATTCATATGGATGAAGAGTTGTGTATTTTGGGTTATTATGAATTCTAATTTACATTAAATAATAATAAATTTTATTTGTTTGGGCCAAGAGACCCAGTCCAAACCCAGCCCAAGTCCAAATGTATGGACTTGGAGTTTGGCCGGCCACTTGGCTGGTTAATGAAGTGGGTTTGATTGGGTTGATTAAGGGGTAAATAATTTATTATGGAAGAAATCAATTAAAACACATAAATTCTTAAGACTTAAGTGAATAATTCATAAATCCTAACCCTAGAAGCATTGTATAGCCGGTCGGCCAATAGATATATGGGAGAAGAGGGAGGCTCTCTCTCATGATATTTTGGCCGCTATTTCTTTTGGGGAGCATTTGGATCTTTGGAGGAGAAGAGCTTTTTGTCAGGGATGCCGGAGTGATCCCCAGCAGCATCGGAGTTCATGGCAGTGGTCGACGTGCAGATATCAAATGTTGTTTTTTCTCCATTGTATCAGTTATTTTGTTGTTGCTTAGACTCTATTTTTTTTACGTGCACAGTGCACTTTTTCTTTTAAAAGGAGAGATGGTGGGAACTGAATTGTGCGCTCCAAGCATGCCAATTGTATCTTGTCGTCTAGCGAAATCGCCCAATCTCTCCTATATAAGATGTATTGGTTGTAATAGCTTGGATCATGAATAAAAATCAGCTTCGTCTTCCCCAATTCTTCCTCTCTTAAGACCTAATCCTTCTTCTCAGACCTTCATGGCTAGATCCCGACCAAATCACAATCCCATACCTGACAACCTGGTATCAGAGCCAGGCAACTTCGATGATGATAGTCGCGATGAGGGCAGCACCTCGATGGAGGGAGTGGTGGCAAATCTGCAGAGCCAAATGGCCGAGACTCAACTCCAGAATGGGTTCCTTGCTGAAAGAGTAGAATCAATCGCGACTAGCATTGGGGAGAGGTTCTCGTCGATTGAAGCCAGGATGGAAGTGATGATGAAGATGATGCAACAATCCCATTCACAACCACCAAATTCTCCCCTGCTGCCAAATCCTCATCGACAAGCTCTAAATAAGGAGGTAATACCTCCCAAACTCCAACTCAGTTAACTTCGCTGGTGGGAATGATAATGGAAATGTGTTTAGAACCCCATTTAAAGTGAAATTTCCAATATTCCAAGAAGGAGATCCAACAGAGTGGATCTGTGGCGTGGAGCAATTCGTTGAGTTCTATGAAGTCCCTGAGTCGCAGAAGTTGAAGTACGCGGCGCTTAATTTGAGAGGCAGGGCCGCTCAGTGGTTCCGACGACATTTGAAGCCAAGGCTTCCTGATGTCTCTTGGTCAGAGTTCTTGGGAGAAATACTCACTAGATTTGGACCCACAGAGTTTCAGGATTATGATGGCGTATTGTCCAAACTCCAACAGAAGGGGGATCTGGAGTTGTATATCCAAGAGTTCGATAGGCTCTCTAACTTCGTGGATGACTGGACGGAAGGGCATTATCTGAGTACATTTATTAGCGGCCTTAGAGATGAGATTCGTTGGGATGTTAAATCTCAGAGACCCAAGAATGTAAATGAAGCAATTGGGTTAGCTCGTGGATATGAGGAGAAGATAGCCTGTTTGAGAAGAACTTATAAGTCTCCATTCACACCAAAAACCTCTCACATGGGTACTGTAGCACCTGCGAAGACACAAAACTCCTATACCCCCTCAAACGTTTCGCAACCGGCTTCCCAGACATCATCCAATTCCTTCCCTAGATGTTTGAATCTTCAAGAGATGAAGGAGAGAAGGGCTAAGGGATTATGCTTTAATTGCGAGGAGAAGTATACCCCAGGGCACCTTTGCAAATCTCAAAAGTTCTATTATCTGGAAGGATTAGAGGAAGAAGTAATTGAAGAAGCTTCCTATGAAGCTGTGCAAACAGAAGAGCCCCAATTCACTACTCCACAGGCATACCTACAACCTGCAACACCCGTTCAGTTCACTCTCCAACCCGAGATTTCTTTCCATGCACTTGTGGGTACCCAGGTGTACCCCCAGACCATGAGGGTAAAAGGGAGGATAAATGGAAAGGAGGTCAGTATCCTCATTGATACGGGGTCTACGCACAACTACTTGGATCCTCAGACAGCAGTAGTGGCTAATTTAGAAATCCTGAGTGAACCTCGCTACAAAGTTACTATTGCTAATGGAGAAATTATGTATAGTGAAGGAAAGATTGACTAGGTTAACTTCAAGGTTCAAGGAGTTTCTCTATAGGCAGACCTATTGCTCTTGCCTTTGGGACCTGCGCAAATGGTGTTGGGGGCACACTGGTTGCGCTCTCTAGGCCCAGTGACAATGGATTTCAACTCGATGACAATGGAGTTTAAGGTAGATGGGGAGATGAGGAAGTTGCAAGGCATTGTCAACCCACAGCTTCAACTAATGGAAGCTGAAGAAATATCCTGCATTGGTAAAGAAGTGTGTCAAGCTTATATGATTCAAGTGGAGGGTCTCATTAGCATGGAGGAAGCATCTGCATACTCCACAAGGGAAACTCCTTTAGCTGATGAAGTACAAGAAATCCTACTTGACTTCCCTGAGGTGTTTACTGAGCAAGCTAGCTTACCTCCACACCGTGAAGTAGATCACCAAATTCCCCTCATCGATGTCCAAAAACCAGTTTGTGTGAGACCCTACAAACATCCCTACTACCACAAAAATGAAATTGAAAAGCAAATTAGAGAAATGCTCTCCTTCGGATATATCAGGCCAAGTAGTAGTCCGTATGCTTCTCCAGTTATACTTGTTAAAAAATCTGATGGAAGGTGGCGTATGTGCGTAGACTATAGGGCTCTCAATAACCAAACAATTAAGGCAAAGTTCCTAATTCCAGTGATAGATGAGTTGTTAGATGAGTTAAATGGAGCCAGTTACTTCACCAAGATAGATTTAAAGGTAGGGTATCATCAGATAAGAGTGAAGGAGAGTGATATTCCAAAAACAGCTTTTAGAACCCATCATGGCCACTTCGAGTTCTTAGTGATGCCATTTGGTCTCACCAACGCCCCTGCGACCTTCCAAAGCCTTATGAATGAGGTGTTCAAGGAGCATTTGAGGAAGTTTGTACTAGTCTTTTTCGATGACATACTCATCTATAGTCCTTCTTGGAAGGACCATCTACAACACTTGTAAGTAACTTTGGCACTACTGAGCTTCAACCAACTAGTAGCTAACAAGAGCAAATGCAGCTTCGGCAAGCAAACAGTGGGATATCTAGGCCATATCATAAGCGCCCAGGGCATTTCAGTCGATCAAAGTAAGATTGCAACAGTAGAAAGCTGGCCAACACCCAATTCTGTAAAGGAGTTACGGGGTTTCCTAGGCTTGACAGGGTACTATTGGAGATTTGTTAAGAACTATGGAGGGATAGCTGCTCCTCTCACATAACTTCTTAAGAAAAATGCATTCCAATGGTCAGCTAAAGCCACTTCCGCATTTGAAGCACTTAAGAGGGCCATGACTACCACACCAGTATTAAAACCCCCTGATTTTTCCAAACCATTCATGGTGGAGATAGATGCATCGCAAGAAGGATTCGGAGCTATTTTGATGCAAGAGTCACACCCTATAGCATACATGAGTAAGGGATTAAAAGGTAAAGCTCTGGTGTTATCGACTTATGAGAAGGAAGTTATTGTGATTCTGCAAGCCATTAAACAATGGAAGCAATACCTGTGGGGTAATTCTTTTGTTATCAAGACTGATCAAAGGAGTATTAAATACATCCTAGATCAACGTATACACACTGAGATACAAGAAAAATGGTTATGGAAGCTGTTGGGTTTCTCCTTCACTATGGAGTACAAAAAGGGAGTAGATAACAAAGTTGCTGATGGGTTATCCAGGTTAAGAAATGTGCAAGGGGTTTGTTGCGAAGTCACATTCATGGTACCGCAGTGGATAGAAGAGATCAAGCAAATGGTGAGAGAGGATCCTTATTTCCTCTCCTTACAAGAGAAGCGGCAGGCTGGAGTCCTCGATAACAACCAATACAAGGAAGTGAATGGCATTTGGTACTGTGGAGGGAAGATAATGATCAGCTCTACTGCCGCAGTGAGAAGATTGATCTTCTATGATCATCATTCAGCTAGCGAAGAAGGACATTCAGGTTTCCACAAGACCTTGCAGAGAATTAAACGTGCATTTGTATGGGAAGGGATGAGTAAAGACATAAAGAAGATGATCAGAGAGTGTCTCATCTGTCAGCGAAACAAGCACGAGACAATGATGCCTGCGGGGTTGCTACAACCACTGCCAATTCCGGATCGCATATGGGAAGACATCTCCATGGATTTTATAGAAGGCCTTCCTAGAAGTGGGGGAAAGAGCGTGGTGATGGTTGTGGTAGACTGTCTCACCAAGTATGCACACTTCATTGCTGTGTCTCATCCATATACTGCAAGTTCGATAGCACAAGTTTTTGTAGAGAATATATGCAAACTCCATGGAATGCCAAAGAGCATTTCAGCGATCGCGATCCAATTTTCATCAGCAAGTTCTGGCAGGAATTCTTCAATTTGCAAGGTTGTAAACTCAATCGTTCGACGGCGTACCACCCTCAAAGTGATGGTCAAACAGAAGCTGTTAATAAGGCTCTAGAGATGTATCTAAGGTGCTTTTGTGGGCAAAAACCATCAGAATGGAGCAAATGGCTGGCTTGGGCTGAATACTGGTACAACACATGCTGGCATGTATCGACTGGAATAACTCCATTTGAGGGAGTTTACGGCAGACCCCCTCCCACTCTCCTTCACTATACTTAGGGAACATCCAACATGCCTGCGGTAGAAGAACAGCTGCTGACGCATGATGCTATATTGAAGTTGCTCAAAGACAACATTACGGTTGCTCAGAACCGTATGAAAGTGTTTGCTGATAAGAAAAGGGTGGAAAGAGTCTTCCAAGTTGGAGATTTAGTTTTCCTCAAACTCCAACCGTATAGGCAAGTTTCAATGAAGAATCACACCCCTTAGAAATTGTCTCCAAGATTTTTTGGGCCCTATCGAGTTCTAGAGAGAGTTGGAGCTGTGGCATATCGACTTGAGTTACCTTCTGAAGCATCTATTCATCTAGTTTTTCACGTGTCGAAACTTAAAAGGTGTCATGGAAGTCATCTTCCCAATGTCTCCACTGATCTTCCTCACTGGTGGGTTGAGAACCCATCGACAGATGAACCAGAGGTCATCTTGGACCGCCGGGTGTTTAAGAAGCAAAATCGAGTGGGAATTCAACTACTGATCAAGTGGAAAAATTTGGGAATAGATTGCGCATCGTGGGTGGATGTGGATGAATTGCGTTCAAAGTTTCCCAATTTTGAACTTGGGGCAAGTTCATTTTTAAGGGGAGACGAGTTGTCAGGGATGCCGGAGTGATCCCCAGCAGCATCGGAGTTCATGGCAGTGGCCGACGTGCAGATATCAAATGTTGTTTTTTCTCCATTGTATCCGTTGTTTTGTTGTTGCTTAGACTCTTTTTTTTTACGTGCATAGCACACTTTTTCTTTTAAAAGGAGAGATGGCTGGAACTGAATTGTGCGCTCCAAGCGTGCCAATTGTATCTTGTCGTCTAGCGAAACCGCCCAATCTCTCCTATATAAGATGTATTGGTTGTAATAGCTTGGATCATGAATAAAAATTAGCTTCGTCTTCCCCAATTCTTCCTCTCTTAAGACCTAATCCTTCTTCTCAGACCTTCATGGCTAGATCCCGACCAAATCGCAATCCCATACCTGACACTTTTTGGGATTTTATTCAAAGATTCAACTTTTGAGGTGAGTGTTCTTCCCTTCACTTGTTTTGTTTTGAATTGTTGTTGTTAATCAAAATTAGAACATGCTAGAATTTTTTTGAGACACTTGACCTTAATTAATAAGATTTCATGAATGGAGCCATAATGGTTGATGTTGTATATGTGATTGGTGTAGTGTTTTGATATTTTTCATGAAACAAGAACTCTAGTTATGATGTGATGATCATGCATAGATATTCATATGACGTTAGAGATTTATAACATGAAAAAGAACTCATCTTGATTTGTAAATCATGTTGTATAACCATAGATTTGTATAGTTGTTAATGTGTATTTACATGAAAATCTAGAGATCATTATGTGCATAAAAATACAAAATTTTGATTGAATAAATCTCAGTTTAATTGAGATTATTTATTGTTTATATTAGGATTTTAATCAAGAGAATCATGTTTGAATTTAGGGTTTTAGAAACCATATTTGATAACGGGTTTGCTATTGAGTTTACGGATCTTTTTTTATTATTGAATCTGTTTGCACGCTGGTTAAATAGATTTTTGAAACCATTAAGACAGTGAAAGTGATATGGTGTTCCAGTTGTTGTGTATGTCTTGGATGAAGAATTTTTGTCGGTTCGAATCCCAACGGCGGAAGGTTTTGAGTTTTTTTTTTGAGTAATGCTACATCCACTACCAATTTTACTACATTTCTCTTCACTATCTTAGGTGGCACACTTCAATAGGTAGGGGAAGATAGAGTAGGTGGGGGAACTCTTCAATAGGAGTATACCACCTAAGGTAGTGAAGAGAAATGTAGTGAAATTGGTAGGGACTAAAGCATTACTCTTTTTTTTTTACTTTTGGGGTTTTGCATGCGGGTATGGGTGTAGGAGAGGGGCTCGATGTGGGCCTCTTGAGTAAGAGGCTCGGGTGAAGTAGGATTTGGTAGATTAAATAAAGAGGGGTTTTTGATTAAATGTGAATTTGGTTTAGAAACCTGATTTAAAGCATACTTTAGTTTTGAATAAGATTTCAGATTAAGAACTAAATTAATTTTTTTTGTTTTGTTTAGGGTTTGATCTATTCAAGCTACAGTTAGGTTGATCAAATTAAACTAGCATTTGAAATCCTAATTTAACTAAGGTTATAAGTTCTACTTAAAGTAGAGTATTTTGTGTTGAGATGGAGATGATTAATTTAATTTAACTAGTTGTTTAAAATAGATTACTTACAGATTTTAATTACTAATTGTTTCATATTTTAATTGTTGATTGTTTCAAATTTTAATAGTTCAGATTTTAAAACGTTCATAGTTCCAGATTTTTTGTATTAAATACTTCAGATTAGGTAGTGTATTGTTTCAAATTTTACGTGTATAATTTCATATTTCAAATGAATGATTTCAGATTTTGAGAATTCATAGCTTTTAGATTTTGATTGATTATTTTCAGTTTTTTAAGATTGATTAACACTATAATTAAAGTTGATTACTTTCAGTTTTTAGAACGAGTAGTTTCAGATTTTGGAGTTAATTAATTTCAGATTTTTGGATGATTTGTTTCAGTTTTTAAATTAATAAATTTCAGATTTTTAATATAATTATATCAGATATAAGGGTTTGGTGTTCTAATTAAGGAAATGTATGTTTTGTGTTAAGATGTAGTTGTTTTAATTAATTTAAAACTAGTTTTTTAAGTTAGATTACTTTCTTAATGTTACTAGTTGACCAAGACAAATATGGTAAAAATACTCATTTATAATTAAGAAGAGAGAATCTAACTAAATAAGGAATGTTTGATTATTTTAACCTAGATCAAATGATAGTCTAGTTCACTTTGTAATTTTGATAGTTGATGAGTAGACCTAAAATTGAGGTAAGAGTTGATTAAATTTCGGAGTAAGAGTTGATTGATTTTAGAGTAGGAGTTGATCTATTTCAGCTTATGGATTTGAATAACTTCAGATTGTGGATATGAATAATTTCAGATTATGGGTATAAATAATTTCAGATTGTGGATTCAAATGATCTCAGATTATGATTTCGGATTTTGATTGATTAATTCCAGATTATGGATTAATAATTCGGATGATGGATTGAGTAATTTCAGATTTAGGGTGTGATTAAGTTAGATTTTAGGGATCGTTTAGATTAGGGTTTGAATCTAAGATTGGAATCTTTGAGTTGTAGAGGGCTCAAACTTGGAGAGTGATTGTTTTCAAGTTCTGTATCCTTGAAAGGGAAGTGATCAGTTATTTAATCGAATTAGATCTAGTTGTAGACTTAGCCTGTTTAATTTTAATAATTATTAAATAGTATAATGTACGTGCGATGCACGCCTACTAAAAGTATAGTCATTAAATTAAATGGATATATATCAAATTAAAAAAAAAGGTAAAAGGGATATGAGCAACTTGCTCATTTAATAAATGAGCAATTGATTATGTGGCATGCATATGATACATTGGACAACTAACTCTTTTAAAGATTTTTCAATCACATGTATGCCGCATCATCAATTGCTTATTTACTAAATGAGCAAGTTGCTCATACCCCCTTTTCTCTAAAAAAAAGATTTATATTTGAATGTTTTGATTTGGGTGATACTTGCGGTACATGTATATATTGTTGGATTTAGTTTGGATGTGTATTGCACGGATTTGTTTAGTTACAAAGTTAGGGTTTGTTTGGTTACAAACCCCAACTCTCGCATTAAAATAGTAAAGATATGAGTTGTTTATGGAATAAAAACTGATGATAGAGTTTAGTATTATTTGGAGATGAGATTAATTGGGTATGAGATTAAGATTTTTGTGACAAGATTGTGTAATGGATGAAAGAGTTGTGAATGAACGAGTTTCTATTGTGTAATGAATAGAGTTGTGAATGAACGAGTTTATATTGAGTTTGGACGTTGAGTTTTTTGAGTAGTTGAATAACTCCTAGTTTTCAGATTACTTTGAGAGTTAGGGTTGTTGTAGAAAACCTTAGAATGTGGATCGATGTGATGTTCTAGTTGTGTGGACTTTTCTGGAAGCTGAGCAAGACCCAGGATACCAGTAGTGTAATCCCTGTTCCCGTAAATGCGTATTTTCCGAATATTTTCTGTATTTTGATTATTATTTGTTAAATTTGTTTTGAATCTTCTATTAAAATCTTTTCTAAACGAAAATTATGTTATTTCAAATAATAGTGTATTTTAACTTCACTTTCCATTTTGATCGAGTATATATATTTCTGTTCGGATTATTTTAATATAAAGTTGATAAGCCAAATTCTTATTTTGCTGTATTCTTATTACCATTATTATCATTATCATCATCATTATTATTATTATTATTATTATTATTATTATTATTATTATTATTATTATTATTATTATTATTATTGTTTTCATTGTTATTATTGATATTATTATTATTATTATTATTATTATTATTGAATTATTTTTCATGAATGTGTTGAATCCAATTATGTCATGTATGTATTATCATTATTATCAGTATTGTTAATATTATTATTATTATTATTATTATTATTGTTGTTGTTGTTATTATTATTATCAGTATGATTATGATGATTATTATTACTGTTATTATTATTATTGTTATTATTATTTTTATTATTAATATGTGTTTTTATTAATACTATTATTATTATTATTTTCGTTAAAGCCCATTGACTTTGATTTCTCTTGTATTATTTAATTATTTAAATTGAAGCACAAAGTTTAGGCCATCATCTAAAGCCCAATTCTTATTCATTTGATTTTCATTATTTATTAATGCATATAACCAGAGCCCAACCTGATATGGCTAAAAATAGGATTAAATTGGGACCGTTCAAATCGGGCACAAATCTTAAAGCTCTCAGGGGTAAAACGGTAATTTCACCTACAAACGGGTCCGAAATGGGAATTAGGTCTCTTCTTCAAAGCCCAATGACCCATAAATGGATATGGCCTATTGGATACGGGTACCAACCCGTTACAAACCAATTCAGAAGGATAAAGAGTAATTCAAATCATGATTATCCCTAAGAGGCGGTTTTAACCACTTCTTATCATGAAACGAGTTTAAACTCCCCAGCTTATCCATCAACACCGGGAAGTAGAGATTTATCCTTATTTCGAAACAGGTTCCTAAAGCGTCTATAAATACCCTTCCCCCCTACCGTATTAAGGTAATGAATCTTTTTCTACCTAAAGCTCTTTCTTAATTTTCGAGATTATTGAAAAGAGCGGGGGATTCATTGCAGGGATCCATCCCGGTGTATCGAACTTTGTGCAGGTTCTCGGCAGCGGCAAGAAACAAGTCAACACGTAGGTGAAGGTCAACAGATTTGCTCTATTATTTTCCTCAAAGAACCTACAAATTTATCTGTTTGCTCCCACACCAGAAATCAGCAGCAACAGATTGGCACCGTCTATGGAAAACAGAAACAGCGACCCAGTCCTATCTCATCAGCCAAACTAGTTTCAAGCCATGCCTCCCAAGAAGGGGAAGACGACGGTCTCTAACCGCAGGGCCACTCTTGCGCCTTCTCCACCTCTAGTCCAGGAGGTTCCCCCTCAACCCACTCAACAAGTCCAGCAGCCTGGATAGCCTCTTCCTCAACCCATCCAGCAACCGCAGCATGGACGGGCCCTTCCTCAACAACCTCAGCCCCAGCAAGCTCCTCAAGGACCACAAGAGGCTCTTGTGGGACCCTCCCGTCGATGTCGACAAGGCCAACCTCCTCATCATGACCATGTGTCGATACACAACCCCTCGTCTGACTCCATGGCCTCGCACAGTCCCCCTACACCGAAGGATCTCCGCAACATCATCGTCAACAGATAGTATGGGGTAGATCTTCGGACTCGCTTAGATGAGAGGCGAGCCCATGATGGGATACCCTGCCGAGAACATCAAAGGGGTCCAGCGATCCGGTCCCCTAGAGCCCGATCCCCCGCAGGCTAGATCGCAGAAGGTCCAACTCTTCCAGGAGGCGAAGGGAGTTGCCCCAGCGTTGTCAAAGGAGAAGCCGCTCTCCAGTCGGCCGCCTCGCCCCTCGGGACCATCGAGAGCAGGAGGCCCCTATCACGAGGGCAGAGTTCCAGCAATTTCAAGAGGCAGTCCCGAGGGCCCTCAATGTTGCTCCAGACCACGGTCAGCTGGCGCCCAGTCCTCAACCTGCCCCAGATCATAAGCGCCGTACTCCAGTCCTCAACCTGCCTCGAGCTATCGTCGTCACACTTCCTGTAACACCCTAAATTTCTATTTATCAAGAGTTTGTGATTTTATGTGTTTTGTACGTATAATTTCATATGTATATTTTTCTTTTATAAAAATATTTATTTATAGCATGAACAAGAAATTGTTCTCTTTATTTTCCAAACCTAATTAGAGAGGCTTTTAAACACATAGTAGAGAGGCTAGTTATAAAAATACTTTGCTCACATAGTAGAGAGGCTTTTGAACACCATCTTCTTTCCGGACGAGCATGGCACTCAGTGCGCTTTCCGAGGCTAAGAGAACAGAAAGAGGGGTTTGCCCGGTTCTGGTTTGCTCAAAAGTGGGGGGTTGGCGAGGTAGGACTTCAACTGTTTGAACTCATGTTGCTAGGGGTTGCCCAATTAGAAGCCTTTTGCCCTTCGCAGGGCCTTGAAGAAGGGGAAGGACTTCTCTCCAGACTTGGAGAGGAAGAGGCCGATGGCCGCCAGTCTCCTCGTGAGCCGCTGAACCTCCATAATGCTTCTGGGAGGGGCCGTGTTGATTATGGCCTGGATCTTCTTGGGATTTGCCTCAATGCCGCACTGGCTGACGACAAATCTAAGAAATTTTCCCGATAAGATGCCGAAGGCACACTTGGCGGAGTTGAGCCTCATGTTGTGGGGATGGAGGGTGCCAAAGGCTTCTTCAAGGTCGGTGACAATGGTCCTGCCCCCGATGGCTCTTGATGAGCATGTCGTCGATGTATACCTCCATGTTACGAACGATCTAATTTTTGAAAACTCGGTTGACAAGTCTTTAGTAGGTGGTCCTGGCGTTCTTGAGCCCGAAGGGCATGACCTGGTAATAGTAGAGGCCCTGGTCGGTAACAAAGGATGTTTTGGTGATTTTCGGAGGGAACATCCACTTGGATTTGTCTTTCACCTCGAATGAGACCTCCTCCAATTCGTCTATAGGTTCCAACTTGGGCTAGCTTCTTCCAGGCGGAAGCTCGACTGTGTCGAGTGGGAATACCTCGCCTTTGGCCACAGTCATGTAGCACGAACGTTCAGACTGCTGATTTCCTCTAACAATGCCGACTCTGAGGTCAGTGGGGGAATTTCAGCTTCAAGTGGTAGGCCGAGGGAACGGTCTAGAACGAGCAGAGGTTAGGTCGGCCGAGGATGGCATTGTATGCCGCCTTGACGTTGACTGCCATAAAGTCCGTTGATTCGGTCCGTGTGATGGGGGTTATGGCGACTATTACATCCAGCATTACGATCCCTTCAATTTGTACTGGGATGCTCGAGAACCCATGTAGGGTGTACCCGGCCGGATTTAGCTTATTACGGGGGAGCTTAACGTTCTAAAATGCTTCCAAGAAGAGGATGTTGACTAAGCTCCTATTGTCCATGAGAATTCGGCGGACTTCGAAATTTGCCATGACGAAGCTGATGAAGAGGGCATTTCAGTGTGGGAGCCGGACTCCCTCCAGGTCTTCTTCGGAAAAGGATATCGGTCGTTGTTGAATCTGGGGATGGTCCTCGACGGAGTTAACCTCCCAGACGAAGTCCTTACGCGAGGTATTAGATTCCCCTCACATGGGTCCACCATGGATGCAGTGTAGTATCGCCTGCCCTCCTGTCTCTTGGGGCTCGGGGTCCCACTCTGGCCGCCGGTTGATCGTTCGAGGAGGAGGCGAAGGCCTCGGGTTCCTCGGATCCCTTCGGTCTCGTGGATTATCCCAGGGGAACTCTTTCAAGTACCCCCGCTGGATGAGGGCCTCGATCTCGTCTTTAAGGGTCCGACAGTTGTCCGTCTCGTGCCCATTGTCTCGGTGGAAACGACAGTAGAATCTTTGGTCCCGCTTCTTGTTGTTTCTTGGTCGGGGAG
The DNA here is from genome assembly GCA_017893485.1 of Hemerocallis citrina. Classification (NCBI taxonomy): domain Eukaryota; kingdom Viridiplantae; phylum Streptophyta; class Magnoliopsida; order Asparagales; family Asphodelaceae; genus Hemerocallis; species Hemerocallis citrina. Next base: position 181,788,847 of record CM030360.1, read on the forward strand.
GGAGTTGGACGAGCCCTTTATCTTCGATCTCCATCAGGATTGCCGAGATGTTCTGGGTCAGCGGCGTATACCTCTCAAATCGGGGGACCGAAGGAACTCTTTTGAGACTGGCCGTCTCTTTCGTGGTTTTCTTGACGAGTTTGATGTCGTCGGCCTTCAGCTTCCCCTTGGGAGTGGCTTCTTTGGTGCCCTCCGGATTTAGGGCTTCTTCCGCTCGAATGTACTTCTCGACCCTATTGAGCAGGTCGGGAAAGTCGACGGTGGTTTTTTGGCCAATGAAGCCTTCAACTGACCGTGCCGAACGTTGTGTCAGAAAGCCGCCGAAGTGACGCCCGCGTCAAGAGAGGAGACCGATCTCTCCTCGTCGGTGAACCTCCGAACGAAATCGCGGAGTGACTCCCCTTCCTTCTGCCTGAGGTCCAGAAGGGACGTGCTCGTCTTTTCGACCTTTCTACTGGTCACGAAGTAGGCTAGGAAGTTTGCCTCCAATTGGTCAAACGAGAAGATTAAGTCAAGGGCGAGCTTTGAGAACCATTCCCGAGCCAGACCACGAAGGGTAGCGGGGAAGGCACGACATAGGAGGGGATCCACAGTACTGTGAATCATCATGAGGGTCTTAAACCTCTCCATGTGATTAGCGGGATCACCCTCGCCGTCGTATGTCTCGAATAGGGGAGGCTTGAAATTTCGGGGGATCTCGGCTTCCAAGATTTGGGGGGAGAATGGGGATCAGGTCGGCCGATGGCCATGACCCGGCATTGGTCCGCCCTCATCGAGATGGGCGAGGCGGTTCTCCATCTCCTGTTAATGCCGGAGGACGGTGCCTTCTTGTTCCAGGGGGCGGGCCGATCTGTAGGATTTGCTGCCCCTTGCTCTTGACCGAGGGTCGGAGTTGTTGCAGACCTCGGTTCCTTGGCCACCTCGGATTGCTTGGAGGACCTCGTCTCGAAAGTTTTGGAACTCGGCTCTCATAACTGGGGCTTTCCTCATCGGGTCCTGGAGGGATGGAGGTCCACGGGGCAAGCAGTTGTGTCCTAGATCGCGCTCTAGGGACGACCGTCTGTGATGGTTCGAGAACAAGTTGGAAGCGGCCTCTCCCCTTGTCCGGCTAGCCTGCCGATTCAAGATGACGCGCTGCAAACCAGTTGCGTTCGAGTGTCCGGCCGTGCCGTTGACTCGAGGTTGGTTGGAACCCTGGGCTTCCGTGCGACTGTGATGTGGAGGGTCCGGAAGGTGATGGCCCTTCTGGCTTTGGGAGCCATGGAAGAGCTCGGACTTGAGGTGACGTCCCTGGCTGGGCTCAGTCTAGTGACAGTACCTGACCCTTTCCCATAGACGGCACCAACCTGATGCTATTTGTTTTTGGGGTGTGGGGGGAACAAGTGTGAGTTCTTGTAATTTGTATAGCTGAAGATGTGGTACTGGCGTCAATTCGATCCTAGGCCATAGTGTCAGCTCGAAAGTAGTAGGAGAGAGGTGGAGGCAGGGTGCTCGGTTCGGATCCAGTAGCTCGGCTCGGATCCAGTAGCTCGGCTCAGATATTCGAGGCTCAACTTCGTCTTTTGTACCTTCACCTGCCTACAAAAATTGGGAGAAGTCCCGACGATAGGCCCTCCAATGATCTAGTCAGTCACTGAGAAAGCAACAGTAGCTATGGTTCAGGTGGGAAAAAGTTTATTACCTTCAGAAGTGAGGAGGGGGTTTTGTGTTTATAGACAGGAGTAAACAGGTCTGAGATCCTAACGAACCGGGTCAGAACCTTTTGCTTGTGGGCCTGAATGGGCTGAAGGCCATTTGACTCGTTTGACTTGATGATCACAGGGGAGCGAAGTCTGAGGAGATCTGGTGGCCCAGATGGAACCACATCACTTACCCCATATCAACCATCATCATCATCATCAAGATCTTGATCTCGACTGTCGGATCTCTTTTGATCATCGCGATTGTGATCATCATCTTGATCTTGATCATGATATTGATATTGATCTTCGATCTTAGCCATCTGACCATCAGATCTTGATCCCCATCAAGATCCGTGCCCGATCGTGATCATCATGATCGTTTGCTCGTCACCGTGTCGCCGGGATTTCGATCCTGTTATTCTTGGCATATTCGGATTAACCTAATCGTCATCAAAGGCAAGTCTACTTGAACTCGTTTATTTTCTCTAATTCAAGATTATTGATCTCTGCAAGTAGTTCTCTTTCGATTATCGTAATATTGCTTTGTGTACCTTCTGTTGGGGATATCGAGGATTTATACGAGCTAACCCGAAGTATCATTGACTTCGTGCCAACATCCATTGATTCAAACCCAAGCTTGCATGCACACACGACATGAATAAATTGACTAGAAACCTGTATATAGAAATATATAGTGATTGAATACATGTTGATTGATTGAGATCTCGTGAATTGAATCATGACATGATAACTTGGCTTGTACACTGTAAAAATTCATCTTAACTTGTTGTATATAATGTTAATGCATTTCATGATCCAAGAATAAGTAGATTGTTCGTTTTGATAAATGTATATGATGACTTTTTACTATTTCTTGCTGCCTGTCCTGCTTTGCACTGAGGTTTTGACCCTGTTACAATAAGAATCAACAAAAACTATATAAAAAGAAATTTTATCCTAATGAATCTAGTTTCCATAACATCTTACGGATCTAGATTTCGATCTATGAGCTGTTAGATATTGCAATTTTAGTCACTACTAGTCTGTATTTCTAGAATTGCAGTTTTGTGAAACACCGACACAACTTTCAGTTGAAACACCATAGTAACAGTAGTGTAATGACATGAAACACTCCGGAAACTTAATAGACATGCTTAGGATCCATTCCTAATTTTTATAGATTTTTATATTGATGTTATACCTAGTTTTCACCCATAGATTTTTGACTATAAGCTGCTTTTAGAAATCTTAAGTTGTAAAGATTAGAGTAATCGATCTAGTTACAGTCAGAATCAATTGAAACTTACTCAATATGAATTGTAGCCTTATATGTCTAGTCTACAGCCCTTTTTACGGAATCGAATTCCGAGTTATAGTTTGTGAGTTATTGTTGTTTTAATACTGCTGTGTCTGCTCTTTTCAAATTTACAATTACGTGTATATTATCATGCATCGCATCATTTTGTTGCATCCTTATCGTCGCCTTGATACTCTTATACACATTTGCATCATCATGAATGATTTAAATAAATATTAAACAAGCCGGGGTATTGATGGTTGACTTAGTACTGGATAATCTCAGAAATTGTACTCGGTAGGGCCCTTCTTGTTTACATGGATTATTGACATGGAAGGTGGAGAAATACTTATGACCTTGTTATCATGTTATCTTGTTATCATGTTACACCGAGTACACGCTCTATAGATCCCGCCACTATGTCTAAAATGTACACTGTTTTGCATGCACCGCACATGTGGTATGGGACACAGTAGTACGTGCACTAGATAGGATAATAAAATGCTAATAAACCTAAGTTGACACTTGTACACTTGACCATTGTTTATTGACATTGTTATTGCTTTTGGACTTTGTTCTTGCTTCATATTCCTTGATGTACCATGTTCCTTTACTCTTTGCTTTTCACCACTTGCTGTCTGTACTTGCTGTAACGGACATTTTTTCCCACTTTAGTTGATCCAACCACAGGTGCACAAGGAGAATTTCTAGAAGGCATTGGTGAGTAGTTATTCTATGATTGGAGCATGAGCCGCTTTGAAATAAATTGTTTCTTCCATGTTTATTTTTATATTCATATTATTAATTTGTTGAACTTTGTATTCCGGGCTTTGTTGACCCGTAATTGTTGCTTATTTCTAGTTGTTGCTTATTATGTTGGACTACAACATGTTTAATCTAGTATCTGTTTATGTGATTATGTTTTTATGCGTGGTTGTGATTATTTCCTTTCATGTTGTTGATTTAAGACTGGTACAGCTTATGGATGATGTTAAAATCATTCGCTGGGCCTTCGTCATGGACTCGTAGTCCCGTATTTTGGGAAGCGGGGCGTGACAAGTAGGTTGAGACTTTGAATGAGGGAATTATCCAAGTTAGGCTAGTTGTCCTAATGATGTTGATTTAAGTTCGGTAGGGTGAGCTAGCTCTTGGCAGTGATCGTTTATATTTGAATATAAGGACAAGCACTAGATGGTGTTATGATTGAAAACAATGGTGAACATGTTCTGTAAAGAACTGTGGTTCCTAGGAATGTTCGGGACAGATAGGATACGCCCGATAAATCCACGGGTGGTGGGCTAGGGGTAGGCCTGGTTCGTAGTTACTGGTGATCGACTCGCTGGGTTCGGGACTAGGGGTAGGCCGGTAAATTTGCATGTCTGGGCTAGGGGTAGGCTGGTGAGGTCGATGAAATGGCCGGTAAAGAGCCGAGATTCCTAGGAATGTTCACAACTGAGGATATGCCCGGTAATTTTACATGTGTGGGCTAGGGGTAGACCGGTAAAGTCCACGATCCTAGGGGTGCGATATGAACGTTATTACGCGTTGGAGTACAGTCATTGAGTTAGGATTGCATAGCGAGGGATTCAACCCTATAATGAGGAGAATGCTAAAGGCTTGGCTTCGGACCTAAGTTGTATGAGTGGCATAGAATCCGAACAAGTGTGATTAGAAATGAGCATTGCGTGCATGTGTTTTGGTGCATTAGATTTCATGTTTATAGCATACACTCATACACTTAGATTAGATTCACTTTCTATTGTATTTATCTTTATTATTATTATTTTTTGAATCAATTATTTGGTTATTGATAATTGGAAGATCACTATTATTATTAGTATTGCGTCAGTTGCATTCAACTGACATGCCCACAGTTTGATAGTTTTGCAAGACTCTTGGATGTTAATGACATGGATTCTAGTGAAGACTGAAGTTTGAATATTATGAAAAGTTGTATTTAATGTGTAATAATTTCGGTGTGGATTGTAAAGAAAGATGATTAATCAAAAGTTTTAAATTTTCCTTGTATTTTGTACTGTGTTTATATTACATTGAAGTAAAGATTCTGGAGTAGTCACAGATTTTCTGTGTTTGAAATTCGGGGCGCTACACAAACACATCAATATGTGTTGGATTAATTACCAAACATCAGTTGAGCCATTTTGAGCGTAATTGGATTTGGATTAGTACGAATTTAATTATCCCACTTAGAAAGTTGTTAGCTTAATTGTTAATCTGCATTTATTTTTTCTTGTTCCAGCAAATTCGTCCGGACAATTAAAGGAAGGCATAGACCAGGAAATCTGCCATCATGTGAGCCAAATAAGTTGATCAATAAACAATTCCATAAGTGGTTTGAAACTTATGTGACTTACTAAAGTGTTAAATTATATATCTATATAATAAATTACAAAGAAAGCTATCAAGTGGCGCACAATCAAGCCCCCTTAAAATCAAAAGCCTAGATCAAACCTCACAATACATATTTTTCCTCCAAAATTTCAAACCCCAAAACCAAAATTTTCTCCCCAAAACTAAAAAACTTATTACTTTATTACTATCTCTCTCTTCTCTCTACTTTTTCATATTTCTCTCTTTCTTTCTCTCCCTATCTCTCTCCCATTCTTTCTATATTTACTTAGAAATTTAGATTTTCAAATTTTTAATGTTTTTTTCGCACATCTTATATTGAAAATAGTAAATATCTCTTCAACTCCACACTTAAAGTTCTGAGAAGTTAGATTTTATACCCCATTTATAATTATTTTTCAACATATACTAATGGAAACATGGACTTTTATTTACAACTAATTATTGTCATACTATTCAAACTTGAGCTACATAATTGTTGTTTTACTGTTTACAGGCTTTTCGTGTTTTGTATCGTTCCAAAGACGTGCCGTAGGCACGTGCCCACGGGCAAATCTAGTCTATATAATAAAACACAAAGAAAGCTATCAAGTGGCTCTCCTTCAATCACTAAAAAATCAAAGACCCAGATCTAACCTCACAAAACACATTCCCCCCCCCCCCCCCCCACCACAAGTTTCCCTTCAAAACTCAAATTGAAACCCCCCACCCAAAACGACTCCTTAATTTATTTAATTATCTCTCTCTCTTTCTCTCTCTCTCTCTCTCCTATAAAAAAATTAAGAAAATTAAAAATTAAAAAAAAGTTTTTAAAAAAAAACTAAAAACTTCAATACTTAAAAATTTTAAAAAAATTAAAACTTTAAAAAATTTTAAAATAATTCAAAAAAATAAAAAACTAATAAAAAAAATTATAAAAATTTTCAAAATTATAAAAATTAAAAAATTAAAAAAATTTAAAAAATTGAAACTTTAAAAACTGTAAAAATAATTCAAAAAAAGCAAAAAATTATAAAAAATTATATTAAGAAATTAATAATTGTTTTAATTTTAAAAAATTTTAAAATATTTAAAAGTTAAAAAAAATTTCAGATTTTTTAAAAAATGTAAAAAAATTTAAAAATTACAATTTAAAAAAAAAAATAAACTTTTAAAAGTTAAAAAATGTAAAAATTTTAAAAAATTTTAAAAATTTTAAAAAGTTAAAAAAAAAATAAAAATTTTCAAAATTTTCAAAATAAAATAAAATTTAAAATTTAAAATTTTGAAAAATTGGAAAATTGAAAATTTTGAAAATCTCAAACAAATCCAATGTCGAACCCCAATCAAGAGGTCGTCGCCGATATCTGATCCGTTGCTGATTCCGTATCGGTGACTTCTCTCCACCAAATTGGACGTGAATATCAAGCGACTCCGTATCGGCGACTCCCCTCCACCGAATCGAGAGCCTCTATATGCGATACGACGACTCTAATTTCATCTCATTAACCGAATTCTCATTCTAATTTATAATTTTGTGTGTGCAGGGAATTACTCAGTTTTTTGCTGACTCGAATTTTGTGTGTGCAAGGGATCTAAGTTCAGATAGGTATGATTGTTTTATTTTGGGTTTAAAAAATTTTACTTTGGTGATTTATTTAATGAATTTTTTTATTGGTTTTGATTTAAGGTGTACGTAAGTTGAGAGATGGATTATTTGGTGACCTCAATTTGGGCTTCCAAACCATAGCAGGACAGGTAAGCTGACCAGCAACCTAAAATAACTTGGCAAATACGCAACATTAATTTCTTTACTACAAGAGAAAATACTATCGTGAAGTGTTCCCTTCACTGATTATTAGAAACCATGGATAACATAACATATAAGAACTTTTAGTGTATGTTTGGGTATATAGGATTTGGATGACTGGAGTTTACCAGTGAAGGGTGCAAACTCTCCACTCTAGAAAGACGACTAAAGTAAATTTGTTATTTATCCATTTTGACTTTTTTTTAATAAAGGTGCAATGGAGAAACAAAATGGAGATAAAAGAAATGATTAGTTTGATTTAGAGTTTTGAGAACTTCATGTATTTCATTTTGGTTGAAATAATTATAAGAGGTATTTTAATTGTAAACTGAGTCTCAAACAAACAAATGTTTTGATTATTGGTATCGTAGATACGTTCACACTTGTACTTGCGTTACCATTTTATTTAGACATGCTTATAGTTGTTATGGGATTAGGGTAAGCTCTATAAACCTATATGATAATGTCCTTGCATAACGATTACAAGCATCTAAAAGTGATGCTGAAGTAAAAAAAAACTTTACACAGTGTTTCTAACAAACTATATGCATTTTAGGTAAATTCAAGCTAATGATCAATAAGGCGATGGTTGAGCTTAAGGGTAGATATGCTGCTTCCTCATATAATATGTTTTCTACGTCAAATAATTTGCTGGATCTCCATAACTATTTTATATAATCAAACCAGGTGCACCGTTCCGAAGACGTGCCGTAGGCACGTGTCAACGGGCAAACCTAGTTATATTTATATTTTTCATGGAACTAATATGATTTACTATACATTTAAATGTTTCCTCTTTAGGTGATGAGGAAGTATCATCTGGGAAAAAAAATTCTGGCCAAAGGTTTGCATAAAATGGTTAAATGATACAAGAGATACTGATATGGGTAAAAATATAAACAAATCGGGATCGTTAAAATTGGGCACGAATCCTAAAGCTCTCAGAGGTAATACGGTAAATTTCACAAGAAACGGGCCCGTAAAAAGGAGTTAGGCCTCTTTTAAGCCCAACAACCTAAAACATACTTGTCATACTGGATTGTCATAGCGTACCAACATGAATGAGTTCATAATTATCTGAAGTGCCATCTTATACTCTCTATTATGCTTGTCATACTGGGTTGTCATTGTGGCCCAACATGAAGAAGTTCATAATTATCTAAAGTGTCGTCTTAAACTCACTGTCTCTAAGAGAGTAACCACTTCTATCGCACCATCCATAAAAGACGGTTTAAAAAACCTATATCTTTATTAAGAGTAGAGTCCTAACTCTTTCTCTACAACTACTTATATCTCTTCATAAAGAATAAAGTGACCTAATTCTATCTCTTTATCAAGAGAAGAGTAATTGACTTTATCTCCTCATGAAGAAGAGAATAACCAACCCTATCAAAACACTAAGAAGTAGAGATAAATCAATATCTTGAAACTTGCCCATTAAGTGACAATAAATACCCCCATGACCTTTTTAGGAACAAGGTAATTGCAAATTCTGCACTCAAAACTCTTCATGTCTTCTGAGCTTTCTAACTTAGGTTTTTGGAGGGTTTCTAGACGGGTCCAACCCCGATGTTTCAGATTGTTTCGAAGGTCAATTGGAGCTATCACAACTATTCAGATCAGATCCAAGCGTTCATATGAGTCAGATTTAAAAATCAAGATCGGTTTGCAGCAATCTACATCGGCAATAACTAAATGGTCAATTATTTTATTATTTCCATAAAAGAATTTGCACTATCTGTTAGCTCCCACAAAAAAATAGCAGTAATATATTGGCGCTGTAACTCCTGTTTCCCTGTATTTGTATTTTATACTGTATTTCGCCTCATTGTACTCCTTCATCTATATTGAGATCCTGTATTTTGTTTTAGATTGAATAAAATCGTTATTTTTGTCTCGACTTAATTTTTGGGTCCTTTTATCGAATTCATCTGTGTGGACCTTGTGTCGTTCTTCATGAAGAATTGACCATTTCTTCTCATTTATCTCTTTAATCCCCATTTCTTGATACATTTTGACCAATTCTCCTGTTGGGCCATATTCGAAACGGATATCCTAAAACCCACAAACCCAAATACCCGTTAACCCAAAACCCTATACCATATAAACCCTAACCCCCTAAACCTAACCCTAAAAATACTGTGCAACCCCAACTGTAGCTGCCTCCTCTCCCCGTTCCCTTCCTCCTTCGTTCCGCCATTTCCCATACCCAACACCTCCGCCTGCGACCTCCACCCGATCGCCTTCGCCCCCCTCTCGCCCTTACCACCACGACCACCCTCGCGTCAACCCCTTCGATCATCGTCCCCACTCCTCCGAACCATCGAACCCAACTCCACCTTGCTTTTATCTATCGACCTCCACTCCGACGCCATTACCCTCGCCAGTCTCCTCTCCTCGTCACCCTCAACTCCCGACCCCAATCCTCGTCGCTCTCGCCTCGCAACCACCGTCGCATCGCCACCCTAGCCTCCATCGCCTTTGCCCCATTACAATCGAACCCATCTCGCCATCGTCGTCCCCAACCCACAAAACCAATCCAAACTCACCTCCAGCACTTCTCCGACCGTCACCATCGCTCGACTCATCACCTCGACCCCCGTCCACACCGCTAGCATCCCCGAACCACCACAGGTTCCGCCTCCGCTCGCTCCCCTGTTCGAACCCGGAGAACAGAGCAATGCTGCGTCGCCCTTCGACTTCGCGCCGCCCCAGTCGTGCCGCTGTCCTTCTCATCGTCGCGAGCCACGATGCCGCCTCGTCGCTCGCCAGTGCCATCGCTGCATCCCTTCTCTCTCTCGCACTCTGTTTCGAAGAAGAGAACGAAGAAGAAGGAGGATTGGGCGGGATCGAAGCTCAGCCATTGGATCGTGCCAAGATTTGTGCAATCAGATCGCTGTCCTGTGTTTGTCCACACCGGATCCCACATCCGCTGTCTGCTGTTTGGATCGGATCCAGTGCGAGGACGAAATCTGATTCGCTGGATCTGGTGTTCGCTGTTTTTCCGCGCCAAATCCCGGTTGGCCGTTTGCTCTTTTGGCTGATCCGGTGTGGGAGAAAACTCGATCTATGGTTGATTTCTTGCACGTGCTTCACACGTGGTTTTGGGAGACTTTGCCCGGAATTTTTCGATCTCATTTTCTTCAGCAATCGGATCTAAGCGTCGTCAATTAAGGCAAGTATCTCTTGTACGATTTTAATTGTTCTAGTACAAGCATTCCTTGAAAAATACTACAAATAGTTAGAATTGTGACTTCTCCTTAACTATCGTTGTTGATCAATATCAATCCTCCAAAATTTTATAATTTTAAGAGTCACAAAAATTTCATTGTATTAGATTATAATTACTTGGACTCTTTTACCCCTTGACCACATGAACACATGAGATTAAGGAGCCCTAGATTTGTAGACACACGTTACATTTTGTGTTTGATGATCTTGCAACCATTTGACTTGAAAAATAATTATTACTTGCTGTTTGGACCACCAATATCATGTATTTATATCACATAATAACTTAGACGTCTAATAACAAATTTTCATGAAATCTATACTAGTAAGTTATTCCCACATGTTGCTGTCCTGAATCTTCTTTTACTGTTTCGACTCATTTAACATTAGAATCTAAAACCGAGACCTGAATAGAAAATATAGCCCTGGATGTCTAGATGTCGTTAGACTCCGAAATTTTCAAATTTGGAGTAACGGTCTAGGAGTTATTGCAAATTTACTGCAGCTGTGTCGGTAGGCGCAGATTCCCAAAACTGCTGCACACCTTTGCTTTGCGAATTAATTTAACTATGTTAACAGTAAATGTTTGACTTGAAATTTTATATGTAGTCGCTGGACACCCTATAGGACATCCCTAATTTTCTTAGAATTAATTTACAATATTTTACACATGTATGCTTGCTTGATAAAAATTAATAAAAGTAACAAGCCGGGGTTTAAGGGAAGGACTATAGAGTGGACGATATAGGTAAGTGTACTTGGAAGAGGGCCCGTGTTTCCCAAATACTTGGTTCATGAACTTGTTGTATCTTGTTCGATTCATGGAGTCAGTTACTTGGCTCATGAACTTGTTTGATTCATGAACTCATTGTGCGGTTCCTGAACTTGTTAGTGGATTCGCGAACTTGCTTCGTGAACTTGTTATTTATTTTCCGATTCATGAACCATGGCTTGCTTGATACTTGATACCTGAGTTGCCGCCCTATAAAATCCATTACTAGGTCTAGACGAAATTGCTTTGACTGTAGCAACCATGTAGTAAAAAGATTGATGCATGAAGTGCTACCTAGATAGTAATAACTACAAGACTTGAACATGATACCTGCTTACTCGATACTTGATTACATGATACATGAAACCTGATACATGAAACCTGATACATGAAACTTGAACTTGATACATGTTTACTTGAAACTTGATGACTTGTTACATGAGACTTGATACTTGAATAATAACACTTGACATTTATAACTTGATATTTGAGACCTGACAACTTGACACTAGACTTGAGACTTGACACCTGACACTTGTACTAGATGCCTGTCACTTGATGTTAGATACCCCTACAGGTCCACTTGCCATGTGTTTTACTATTAGAATTTGTTATCCAGTCTGTTACTCGAGTTGTCCTTCTTGCTAGCTAGTTCTTGGTTTCCACTACTTGTTGTATCCCTGTTACATTCTTGATTCCAATTCTTATTCCCCATTACTTGTACTCGTTTTTACTATTTGTGGTCCTAACTTGCACTAAGGACATTTTCTCTTGTTTTCCCTATTTTTTCATTTCTTTATTTATTAAGCAGACTGTGGAGACGAGTTGCCTGCTGGAATTGGCAAGCAGACATTTCAGGTTTCGCTTGGAGCAAGGGCTTGTTTAAATAATTGTTTTCCTTAAGTTATTTATTTCTTCTGCTGTATAAGACTTGTAACGGGCTGATGTTCCCGAGTTTTATTTTGATCCAGACTTGAAAACTATTTGGACATTATTATTTATTTTCAATTGTTTTCTATTGCTTAATGAATTATTTATGCATGCTTGGTTATATATAAATCTTGTTATATCCTTGTTATGATGCTGAGTCGATCCTACAGCTTATGGATGATGTTAAAATTATTCGTTGGGCTTCGTCACGCGCTCGTATTCTATATTTTTGGAAAGCGGGGCGTGACAGGCGCCGTTTGTGGGAAACAGAAAAGAAATTCGACAAAAATTAACGGGAAACTTTTTACAGCTATGACTCGAAAGGGGAAAAGGAAGGCATCAGCCTCAAGACAACGAGCCAACCCTCTTCCTCCACCTCTTCCTCATGTGGAGGACCCCCATCATACTCAGCAAGATCAACCCCCATATCTGGATCAACCTCCCCAGCATGTACAACCATTCAACCGCCTACTTAGCCTCCTTCCAAAGAGGCTGCACCGGGGTCTCTTGAAGAAGTCAGCATCGTACCCAGCATGTGGGTGAGAACAGGGGTTCGATCGACACCTTAACTCCCTCTACGGTACCCTCTGTGACACCCCAAGCACAAGAAGACCTCCGCCCAATCATACTCTCCCAACAGCAGGCATTTGACCTCTGAGAATGCTTGAATGAAAGGCGAGTCCAGGATGAGGTTCTCTATCCAGCACGTCAGGAAAGCAAGATGAGCCCCTCTCCTCGATGACATAGGTCTAAGAGAACCCCTTTTCCCATGGGGTGAAGAAGTTATCACTCTCACAGAGGAGAAAAAAGGACTCGTCCCCCTCGCAAGAGAAGGAGCACAAATCCAACAAAATGATTAGCCCCCGGGAGAGATGGGGGGGAAGAAGCACCCATCACCAAGGCAAAATTCAGAAACTTCGAAGATGAGGTCCTTTAAGCCATCCAGGTCATTCCTAGCAGGACCCGACAAGCCAGCATGCACCGCCCTACTCCTCCATGACAGGAGTCCTGTGGGTCCACTGGTCCGAAGAACAAGCCAAAAACGTCCTTTATTGGAACACCGCGAATTCCAAAACACGGTAATTCGTAGCACAACAGGATCTAAACTTCACTTAGTACAATTTTACAAGGAATTTCAAACCATTTTTTTTTCTTTCATACAACACTTGTTACATACATTTACACAGCGGAAAATGAAACAACGAAAACATGGTAAAATGCAACATGAATGACAGCAACTAAAATCCGAAGCAATTCTTAGCATCAAATCATCCTTGTGTTCCTTCCAAATCCAAATCATGCACTGGAAACTGTGGGCACGTCAGTTGCTTACAACCAACGCAATATTATAAACTGTCATCCTCACTATGCCGTAATATAACGATTCTTTATACTTACAAGCACAAACACAACTTGAATGCAAAACAAAGTGTGAAGAGTGACTACCCTAAACATGTCAGTGTATGATATGCCTTAGATGCCTAATGCCGATCTACACTACGATGCACTAATGCGTACTTGCTCGGATTCTATGCATCCCATACTAGATAGGTCCGGGGACAAGCCCTTATCGTACTTCTCAATATAGGGTTTAATCCCTCGCCATGAATTACTACTACGGTGACTAATGTATGGTTTAGATATGCTGTGAGTATCTAGTACCACCCCGATAATTCTTAAGTATCGAACTCCCACTTCAGGTGATATTGGACACACTGCCTCACACCCAGTAATTTTGGAGACGAATACCCACATCGCGAGCTATGACCCAGAAAATTCTTAAGTATCGCACTCCCACTTCAAGTGATTTTGGACACACTTCTCACACTCAATAATTCTGGAGGCGAATACCCACATCGCGCTGTCATCGGTACCTCATCACACAGACACACCACGAGCGTCGCCTTGATCCCAATAATTCTGGAGTAAATCTCCTATCGCCCTATCTAGGCCCTCATACTCGTGTTTGCCCGTACTTCATCACGTCTCCCCTTAGTGCCTAAACTTAAGTTTTAGCTTTGAAAATCATCCCAACCTAGAACTAGCTTACCCTACGGGACTTAAACCAACACAAGAGAAAGTCAGCCCACACTGGCAACTTCTTAAAGAGAGATTCAACCAACACTGGTTACTCCTCAAAATCTCATAATAATCTGCCGGTTATTAGGGTCTCGCCTAGGCTCCAGATACCAAAAACTATCTCATTCCAGAGATCAACAATAGGTTTTTGACCTCAACATAATAATTAGAATTTTTCAGAACAAAGGTTCTCATCAACCCTGAAGTTTTCCACTTTCAAAATTCAATAATTTACAAACTTCTAATTCAAAATTTTCTCATGAATAATCTTTCGTTTGCTACACAAATCAACTGTTTCCAAAGCTTTCTAAAACCCTGCTTCCTTCAAATCACTTCTCTTTCAAATAACTATGTTTTTTTTTCTTTTAGGAAAATGAAGGCTGACTAAAACGTAAGTAACGAAAAATATTCTTTTACTTGAAGATAGTAGAAGTGATAGTGAGAGGTGTTGTAGTATTAAAAGTAAGAATAAGTAAACAGCAAACAGTGCTGAATGCTGGAAAAGAAAGACGTATTTGAGTATAAATATAGTACATGATTAGAGTTATTTAACACAATTAAAATACATAATGATAATTAATTCTTAAGTAGATATTAAAAGAGAGTGCAGTTGTAGTGTAAAAATTTATTAAAATTTGTGTGTGAATCAGGTATTAGTAGATTAGAATACTAATGGTAGTGCAGTTTTAAAAAATAATTAGATAACAACCACAAAAAAAAGTTATGACAAGTCAGAATTTTTAAAAGGGTCATTAGTGGACAACAACACAAAAAAATTGGGTTTCAATAAAGTTAGAGGGCACGCCCAAGCTCGAACCAGTGCCATCATGGAGGAACCCAAGCGCCAAACCACCAGACAACTCATGCCCAATGTATTAAGGCACTAGACTATTAATAAATGCTTAAACTCTTTTCCTTAGTCTTCCTAGAAAATTTTGGAATAAAAACAGAGCTTACCCTCATTCGAACCCATGCAAACAGTGAGGTGGCAGACCACACAACCACTGAGCCGAAGCTCAGATCACACCACTCTATGGGATTTAAATCCTCATATAGTTGGTCTCGGCTAACTCATTTCTCTTTAAACATCGCACATTCAATTTTACCGATTGCATCAATTAAAATACGATCAATCTACGCATCAGAGATCTAATGTACTGAATTCTAATGCAATAATGAGTTCACAAAAATTAAAATTTTCAATCACATAAAGAGTAACTCAATTATCACCAAAATTTACGAAATGTCAATTCTACTTCAATATAGTTCTTCTTCCTTGGCAATTAACAATGTGAGAATTTTTCTTCAAATTCAATTAATTTTTATTTCATAAAAATATTTACTTCTCTAAAGTGAGAACAAATTAACATTTCTCACACTAATTTGCACAATAGCTACACTGTAATTCTTCAAGTCTACTTTAATAAAATGCATTTCAGTCAAAATTTTAGAATTTCTCCTATCACACACATCACAATAAAAGAGAATAAATTAACCACTCTACATCTACAAATTTAAATTTCTAGACAACTACACATGCATCTACTCAATAAAATTTAGAGTATAAAGGAACACCCACCTAAAAGAAGAGTAGTAGAAACAATCCCCAAAAACCAAGCACAACAAGCTCCAAAAAATTCAACCAGCAAACCTCTCACGAAAAAGCACCGAAACCTGACTCTCACTCTTGTTTAAGAAAATGACTATGATTTGTGTAGTGAATACTTTAGACTTAGGATTTTTATTAATAGGGAAATTAAGTAGTTATAGCCAATACTCCTAAAATCTCTCCACTACCTCCACTCTCACGACCCAGTCCATGTGCTCCTCAACATCTCCAACATCAGGTTCTCCACTGTGTGCACAACGCACGTGTGCACGTGCACGTGCCTGTGCCCCCCCCCCCAATTTCAAAAATAATAATAATAACTATATATTCTTAAGCCCATAAAATAAAATTTGTAAAGCAATGTGTATTAAGAAAATGAGAAGAACATAAATAGAAAAATTTCCACGTGCATTACATGTGCAAAATGTGAAAATTGATTTATTATATGTATATTTGTATTTTTTTTTTGGGATGTTACAACACTCCCTCCTTAGATTAGTTCCGTCCTCGGAACTACACTTAAGGAGTGAGAAACAAAAGACAAGAAAAGTTTACAAAATCTATTCAAAAAGTTCAGGGTGATCTCTCATCATCCTCTCCTCAGATTTCCAAGTGGCTTCCTCAATCAATTGGTTCCTCCACATGACCTTGACCATAGGTATAGTTTTATTTCTCAAAACGTTCTCCCGTCGGTCCACAATCTCCACAGGATGCTCCTCGTAACTCAGGTCCAACAGCAGACCCTCGGGTACTTCCGGTAGATGATGACTTGGATCCAAAATATAGCCTCGTAACATATACACGTGGAAGATATTGTGCACTTGGGTCAGGTCCTCCGGCAACTCCAGCCAATAGGCTGTCTTCCCAATCCTTTTCAATATCTTGTAAGGTCCAATGTATCTCAGGGATAACTTTCCACTCTTCCCAAACCGAATTACACCCTTAGTTGGAGATACCTTCAGGATTACATAGTCCCCCTCTTCAAACTCCAAGTCTCTTCTCTGATTGTTGGCGTAACTCTTTTGCTTGCTCTGCGCGTCAACCAGCCTCTTCCTGATTAGCTCAATCTTCTCTAAAGTCTGTTGCACTATTTCGGGCCTATACTTCTGCCTTTCCCCTACTTCATACCAGCAACCAGTGTCCTGCACTTCCTTCCATACAAGGCTTCGTTTGGTGCCATATCGATGCTAGTTTGAAAACTGTTATTGTAGAAAAATTCCACCAGAGCTAAGCATCTCTCCCAGCTGACACCGAAGTTCAGCACTCAACATCTCAACATATCCTCCAGTAACCGATTGACTCTCTCAGTCTGCCCATCAGTTGGAGGATGAAAAGCAGTACTGAAATCAGTCCTGGTCCCCAATGCTCCCTGAAGACTCTTCCAGAATTGTGACGTGAATATCACATCTCGATCTGACACAATCGACACGAGAATTCCATGTAGTCTCACGATCTCCCCGACATACAGTTCTTCCAACTTCTCCAAAGAACTGGTGACCTTCATTGCCAAAAAGTGAGTAGATTTGGTGAGTCAATCAACTATCACCCAAATCGTATCATTCCCTTTGGAACTCCTGGGTAGCCCTGTAATGAAATCCATGCTGATGTTATCCCACTTCCACTCTGAAATGGGTAAGGCTGTAATAATCCTCTGGGTCTCTAAGTCTCTGCCTTGATCTACTGACACGTCGCACACCTTGCAACAAAATCTGCCACATCCCTCTTCATTCCCGACCAACAGAAGTGCTGTTTGATATCCTTGTACATCTTGGTACTCCCAGGATGTACTGACAAAAGATTGGAGTGTGCTTCCTGTAGAAGGCTCTCTTTCAATTCTGCCTGATCCGGTACACACATCTCCCCAAACCACAACACTTCATCCTTTACTTGGACTTCTACCAATTTACCTTCGTCGACCTGCTCTATCATCTTCTGAATCAACGGATCGGAATTCTGACCCTCAATAATCTTCTCCCTCAGCGTGGACTGAAGCTTCAACCGTGCTAAAGACGTCCCCAATTCCTTCATCACCACCTCTATCCCAGCTCGATCGAGCTCCTCTGCTAAACTTTCCTGAGTTGTGATCAAATGGGATAAGCAAGTCTTCCGACTGAGCGCATCAGCCACCACATTACCCTTGCCTGGGTGATACTTTATTTCGGGACAGATGTCCTCCAGTGCTTCCAACCACCTTCTCTAACTTAAATTCAGATCTCTTTGCTGGTAGATATACTTCAGGCTCTTGTGATCCGTGTACAAGTTGACTTTCTCCCCGTACACATAGTGCCTCCATTGT
This sequence comes from Hemerocallis citrina, assembly GCA_017893485.1. NCBI lineage: Eukaryota > Viridiplantae > Streptophyta > Magnoliopsida > Asparagales > Asphodelaceae > Hemerocallis > Hemerocallis citrina. The sequence goes on from CM030360.1 coordinate 181,806,902, forward strand.
TTCAAAGCAAAGATAATTGCCGCCAATTCTAGATCATGAGTTGGGTAATTCTTCTCTTGCAGTCTCAGTTAACTAGAACCATAAGCTATTACCCTCCTTTTCTGCATCAGTACATAGCCCAGTCCGCGATGGGAGGCATTGCGGTAGATATCATAGTCGATCTCTGCTCTCGGCAAAGCCAGTATTGGAGCGGTAGTCAATCTTTCCTTTAACTTCTGGAAACTTGTCTCACACTGCTCTGTCCACTTAAAGCTCACATTCTTCCTGGTAAGCCCCATGAGTGGCGTGGCTATCTGAGCATAGCCCTGAATAAATCTCCTATAGTAGCTTGTTAGCCCCAAAAAGCTTCTGCTTTCTTTCACTGTAGTTGGTCTTGTCCAGTCTTTCACTGCCTCAATCTTTTGTGGGTCAGTGGCCACTCCCTCCTTAGAAAGAATGTGACCCAGGAAGGCGACTTTGGTTTTCCAGAAGTCACACTTAGACAACCTTGAAAACAACTTCTGTTCCGGTAACTTCTTCAGTACCTCTGCTAGGTGCTCGGCATGCTCTTCCTCTGTCTTAGAGTAGACCAGTATATCTTCGATGAACACAATGATGAAAGAATCGATGAACGGCCGCAGGACCCTGTTCATCATGTCCATGAAGATAGCAGGTGCGTTGGTTACTCTGAACGACATGACTAGGAACTCGTAGTGGCCATGTCGAGTCCTAAACGCCGTCTTGTGCACACCTTCTTCCTTTACTCGGACCTGGTGATAACCCGACCATAGATCTATCTTAGAGAAGATGGCTACTCCTTGTAGACGGTCGAATAGATCATCGATTCGAGGAATCGGGTACTTGTTCTGCACTGTCACCTTGTTCAATTCTCTGTAATCGATGCACATCCTCATTGATCCATTTTTCTTCTTCACCAAAAGAACATATGCTCCCCAAGGTGACGTACTCTGCCTGATGAATCCTTTATCTAATAAGTCCTCAACCTGCTTCTTGACCTCATCTTGTTCTACCGGTGCCATTCTGTACGGTGCCTTAGAAATGGGTGCACTCCCTAGTTGAATGGAGATGCTAAACTCTACATCCCGCTGAGGTGGAAGTCCGGATAGTTCTTCTAGAAACACTGTTAGATAATCCCAGACAATGGAAATCTGCTTCACTTCTTCAGGAACCTTCTGCTTAGATAAAGATACTACCAACTGTTTGCACTTCCTCTTTTCTTGAAATGTAACTGCTGGTTCTTCTGGTGCTATTATCACAACCTCTTTACTCTTGTACTCAATAGTGGCATTGTAGATTGAAATCCAGCCAATGATGATGTCGACCCCCAAAACCGCCAACTCAATGAGGTTATTGCCAAAGATTCTGCCTCCAATCTCAAGATCACACCCTTCATAATATCTGTCGGTAGTCAAAGTTTCTCCTGACGGGGTAGCTATAGATAGAACTTTGTCAGGAAATTTTTTCGGTTCGACTCCCAATCGTTTTGTAAATGACGGTGACACAAATGTATGAGATAATCCAGTATCAAACAAAACAGTTGCTTTTATTCCATTAATTAGAATTTCTCCAGTGATGTCATTATCGACATCATCCGCATCAGCTTCAGTCAGGGCACAAACACTCGTCCTTGCCGGTACAACTTCTTCCTTTGCTCTTCCTGCTTCTGCCTTAGTCCTCCCTGCTGGAATTGGGGGCAGAAGGGCTTCGTATGGCCTTCCTTCCCACAATTGAAGCAAGTCACGGGGTTCTGAGGCTTGGTGCAGTTGGTCCTGAAATGACCAACTTCTCCACAATTGTAGAAAGTCACATCTAGGCCCCTGATGCCTCACCTGGCCTCGCCATGTAACACCCCGAATTCCAAATAAGACTGAATTCAAAGTTCCACAGGATCTTTACACTTCACTTCGTACAATTTTATAAGGAATTTAAAACATTATTTACAACAATGATTACATTAACGCAACGGAATTATAAATTACAACATGATACATGAATTAAACAACAACTTGAACATTTCTTTAAGCAGTATTCATTCTTTAGTCTTGTCAATCACTTTATCCTGCATAGAAACTGTGGGCACTTCAGTTGCATACAACTGACGCTATGATATAATACATCAATTTCTCTTACTTAGAAAGCACACACTTGTCACAAACAAAGCTAAGGGGGACTATCCTATTGATGTCATGTGTGAATGTGCACTTAGTCCTTAATGTAATTATTTATGTTAGATGACACTAATACACACTTGTTCGGATTCTATGCATCCCATACTACATAGGTCCGAGGGCTAGCCCTTAATCGTTCTTCATCTTGTAGGGTTGGATCCCTCACTATGACTTAAACTACTACGGTAACTACGACAAGTTTCCTAGATATTCTATGAGTTACGAGCCCATGCCCGGACAACCTGGAGGAATCCCACGTCGTGACATGACGCATCATGCAGATCCTATGAACAATTCACCTCCGTCATGGAATGATGACACTACGTAGTCACCAAACACCCCACAAGCATCGCCACGGTCCCGATAATTTCGGAAATGTATCAACGCCATGACATGACGCATCAAGCAGGCAACCTATGAATACTCTCACACCGTAGATCCGAGGCCCTCATACTTGTGTTTTTCTCTTACTTTCATCACATATCCACTATGTGTCTAATCCTTAGATAATAGAATAATAAATAAAATTAATACTCTATAATTAGTATTATCTCTACATCGGTCTTAAACATCAATCATTAACCATGACCCAAACTTGGTCTCTTATCATCACATTTCTCTTTCAAATATTTCATTTATGCCGATGTAAGGACTTAGCCAAACTCTAGTGTCAAACTCGTTTCATGTTCATCAAAAGAGAGGTCATATTCATAAATTTCATATTTCATCATGTTTCTTTCACTTCATTTTCCATGCACAATTTGCATAATTAAACAATAAATCTCATATTTAATCTTACTCAATTTTTCCATATCAAGAATCTCATTTTAGATTCCTATATCAAAATTCTTTCAAAAGAAAATATTCGTTTTCTTTATTTTATCAAAGTTATATTTTAAGAAACTTATTTGATTTCTTCTTCTCAAAATTTGCTTCTAATCTCATTTTAATAAGTCAAATATTGTAGAAATAATTTTCATGAAGTCTAGGTATTTTTCTAAGATTTCTAATAATTTTCTCAATTTTTATATAATTAGAAACTACTTAAAATTAAAAAAATAGCAAAAGAATCAAAGATCCCAAGAGTCGGATTCGAACCAGTGACTACAATATGTTTAAAGAGGCAATATGGGTGATAATTCTAGTGACTACAATATTACTCACATATGGCAATTAAAAAACAATTTTTAACACAAATCAAACTATTTCATAATCCATGAATACTAGTTTGTAATCTATAATTTATTCATAGGCACAATTTTTCACATATTGCATTCTACGACTTATTCATAGGCAATTTTTCATATCATCATGATTCATCAATTCTAGCATGCAAATATACTAACAAACCATCATAACAAATCCTAATTAATATATTCCAATTCATTTGACTAACTTTCATGTAGATCAATTAGAGTTTCTTTTCTTATTGGTCTCTTCGAACAAATGTATGGCAATTCTTCCTACTTATTTCTAACATTTTTCACAATTTCAAATCCTAGCATGGTATCTAGGTTAGAAGTTTGAGAAATTGCCCACCTTATTGAAGAAAAAAATAGAAAAATCCTAGGAAGCTCCTTGAACACACGAATGGTTCCCTTCTCCTAGTTGCGCCACCAATTGAGCCTTCTCCTCCTTGCTAGATGAAAACCCGAGCTCTCCTTCCTTGCTATGCTAGGCCGATCTCCAACATTGCAAGAGCACACAAACACATACCTCTCAATCTTTTTACTCACACTACTTTTTCTTTTCCTCACAATTTGTTTCTTTTCTTTTCTTTTCTCTTGTAATTTTTTCTAGTGTAAGCCATGAAGAAGATAGGGTAGGGGTATTTATACACAACTGAAGCTCAAATGGAGGGTTGAGATGAGTTTAGATGAGAGGCTAGGATGCATTAGGGAGTTAGAACAACTACCCATGATCACACACCCACTCTTTCCATCTCACCCACTCCCTCCATGTCACCCACTCCAAGCACAATCCGGCCACCTCTCTCTTGCACTTCCACGTGCTTGTGCAAAGCACGTATCACACTATGCATACTATATTTTAGTTTGTACATTAAATTGTTAAATTAATTGTTACTTGATCAAGTCTACACTACAAGTTGTATTAATTCTAATTAAAAATAACTAATGGGCTAATTAGATGGGCCAAAAACCATGGGCTCTCAAATTAAAATTAATTAATTAAGTGGGCTAGAATAAGACTATTAGGCCTAGAGATTAAAATAGGCTTTAAATTAAAAGAGAAGAAATGTTTATTCATGCTATGAGAAATATTTTCAAAGCTAAATTACATATTAAATCGCACGTGCAAGACATGTGAAAAATAAAAGAAAACTTTACATTTATTATTAGAGAAATTCAGGAAGTTACACGCCATCACATAAACGGCATTTGCCCCTGTTGGTCGGAACTTCTGTGCTGGGGGTATCCTCTGATGTTGCTTGCTGTTGTGGGCCTCTTGCCCATGTTCCATGTAGCGCCCCGAATTCATAACATAGGAACTCGTGACACTCTGCAGGATCTTCCTTCAAATGAGTCACAACACAACAAAAATCACAGAAAATTAAAAACTTTTATTACATCAAATTGTTATTTCAAAGTCCAATGAATACAACAATTACAATTAATTGTTACAATTAAGAATAAAAAATAAAATTTGGACAGTAACTTTCACTTGGATGCTTCCCTCTGCTTCTGCTTTCCCGTGCTCCCAACTCGGCAGTCCTGCACTGATAACTGTGGGCACGTCAGTTGATTACAACTGACGAAATGCTATACCCGGCTATCCTCTCTACGCCATAGTATAACGATTCCAACCTCAACAATCACAAATAATATTTAATGCAAAGAAAAAGGTGATGTCAAACAAGTGTCGGTGTATGCCATGACCCAATCTAATGCACACTATGCACTCATGCTAAGCTAATGCACGCTTGGTTGAAAGATATGCATCCCATACTATACCCCCCTCCAAACCAAACGACGTTCTTCAATTCAATGGGGCTCGATCCCCCGCTATGCATCCTAACCTTGTGCTCTCTCCTATTTCTGATTCCAGTGACGGTGAGGCTGCAGGCCCCTGGGTGACTTCCAGTCACTGCTGTTAATAGTGGTGTCCAATCCTCTTAGTTTTCTCCACTATGCCCGGGATCCCAGTCGTAGGATTACCCTGTGACTGTAATTAAATTGGCTTACCCGATATGTTGCTGTATCTACGTCTCCCCGGACCTCACCAAAAGCCGATATATGGGCACAAGGGCTCCATTACCAAGTGATTAGAGCAACTCTAGATAGAGATAGAGTAAAACTCTTCGGGACATCATCTAATCCGTCTGTCCACATTGATCGACAAAGAACCTGACGGATATAGGGTTTTCCCAACTCAGCTACGTTCGTCCTTACACTAGAATAGAACTTGCAGTTGAGATGACGTCAACACTCCAAACCTTCTCATAAATTGTTACGGATCATAAAGGTATTTCTGCCGAGATAGCTGAGCCCCCAAAAGATTTTTCACCACTCCCAGGGCAGCTCGGGGTCCCTGTCCGCATTAAACGAACATAAGATTCGGTCGGGGGCGATGACGCCATGGGTCCCCATGACAGAAGAACACCCTTACTAGTGCTTGTCCTTACATTCCAACAAGACTCGATCTAGTCCTACCAAAGTATCAATGCTACACCTTTCCCTTAGTTAGGCGATCTATCTACCATAACCAATACCTATGTCGATAATAAACTTGCCTGCCATGATCAACTAGTTCAATTCCTTTGGTAGACTCTCCCTAGTCAGTCACCTTTACCCAAAAATAGATCTCAACCAATTTTACACTAGGGTTCGGCTAGCCCTCTAGTCTGGCCCAAGAGTTGACCCACCTTGGCCCACACTTGGCACGAACCACGACGAACCGACTCCGTCGATCGCCACAATCGTCATCTACGCTTGGAGTTTGATCGCAACCTTGGCCAGACCAACACGTAGCTTCTGCTAAACTTAACGCTCCACGGTCCTCGACAAGGGGTAACTCCAATTACCACCTGTAGAATCCATCCATGCACAGTGAGTACGTCGGTGCACGAGTCATCTCCTCCAACGCGTTCGATGTACATTCCACCCATCTAGATTTGTCAACAAGACTAAATCTTAGAGTCTCAACTTAACCAATGTATCCCAACAAGGTGCACTACACTAGGAGTAAGTCCTAATCCACGAATACTCAAAAAGGGATTCTAAGAGTACTAAAAACAACAATTTAAGTTTCCAAACAGCAAGCACACACTTGGCGTTCATGCCAAAATGGAGTTATTCCAGGTCCCGTTCCCTTGAGAAAACTCGATCGGTCGCTCCCCACGCTTCTAATCAAAGTAGAAAGCAAGCACAAGCACACAATGGGCATGAATCTCATCCCAAAGTGGCCTACAATAATACCCCAACGTCCAATACAATTTCCACCCCAAACATTGAACACCATTGTCTATATTGGGGTCTACAAGCCACTATGGGCTACTCTTAGTAAGAAACTTTAGACCACTTAAGTCCTAACTCATACTCACATCCACGACATGTTTCTTGACCTCAAACAACAACTCTAAGCTAGTGAAGTACAAGTTCAAACCCATTTCTATGAACAAGGTGCAAACCAGTGAGCTCTATGTTTCACTGTGTTTCTGTCATCACTTGTAAAAATTATATAAAATCGAATACTTGTCCAAATCAGAATTTATTGGTCATTCCAGAAAGGTCTATGTGTCTACTAAAACTTTTCAGTTTCAGGTTCCTTCACACAAGGTCGTTTACAAAGTCTTATGGTTTCATCTTTAACAAGTGTACAGAATCTTAGAACAGAACATCAAGTCCACACAGTCATGGGGTAAAATCAGATTAAAATATTAAACGGTGTCAGATCATCATGAAATTTTAGAATCTAGTTCCTGACACATGATGTACAACTCTTCCAAAAATCAAGTGGTTCTACCAAGTAGATTTCCATTTATGTCATTTTGAATATCATCCAAAAATAGGACAGTAATAACAGCAGATCTGTTCACTAAAATATCTAGCTCAGTTTGCATGATTTTATTGCCATAGCTACAGTACTCCAAATCTAATGAAATTTGAAACATACGTCTTAGATATACTTAACAAAGACATACTAAAATTTCATATCATTCCCACAAGCATGCATTGAGATACAAGTAATTCTTTCGACAACAGTGACCATAAAAACTGCTTCTTTCTATTTTGACCAGCATGCAAGTTCGTAATTTATTTTAATAGCAGGAAAGATCATGAAAGTCCATAAAAATTACTGAAGGTGTAAGACACCTATATGACCATCCTCTAAAAATTTCAGATCAAAATTCCAAGCGGTGTTCATGCAATGAGGTACGGACTGACAACAAAAATTTAGTCTTTTAACAGGATTTTCTGGTTTGGTCTACTTAACACAAACGGATTGTTCAAGTTCATTCCTATAGCATGCATGTCATTTTTACAGTCATCAAACATCATTTCAATTATCCAAGAACAAAAACATAGGAGATTGGAAACACCCACCTTACCTTGTAGCTTGTTCTTTTACTTGTAGGTCCCCCTTCTTGTCTCCTATGAAACTCCTTGCTTCTCCTCTTTGCTTTGGCTCCTTGTTCTCCTTCTCCTTGGCTTCTTCTTCTTCTCACTCCAAATCAGTAGCTAGGGTCTAGAGGATGAAGTTTGGAGGCTTAGGAAAGAGTAAGAGGATTAAGAGAGAATGGTAGAAGGGATGTGGTTTTAAAACAAAAAGAGAAGAGAGGGAGAGAGGGGGTTGCCGGATTTTGAGCCCATGGGGAAGATGAGAAATGTCTCATCATGCAAGAGGTTGGCTCAATTGGGTGGTGATGTGATGGGGTTCTTACAAAACTCATCTTGGTGTTCTTTTGTTCAAAATCCTAAGAAACCCTAGCCTCATTTTCCTTCCTTCTTCATGCATAGGTCGGCCATACCCTATGGGCTTGACCCATATGGGGTTGGTTCGTGTGTTGTGGGTTTGTTTGGTTTCATTTGGGTTCACAAGTCCAACTCAAAACATGTACATGTATGCATATGTGTTTATATGCACATTCATGTGCATAATTGTAGGTTATTAGCAAGAAAATAATTTCTTTAACTCAAAAAAATATAACTTTATAGCTAGTAGGATCTAGTTTGTATACAAGACATATTCGTCAAAAATTTAAGGTTGTTACATTCCAGTTTTTCTTCTTGGTCTGAGCCAACTGGTACTGTTCCATGTCGGCTTTCGTGGCTGCAGTCCTCCTGACCAATTTGTCAAACCTCCGGATACCCAGGGGTATCATCCGAGACCTCAGACTTGTCCTCAATCCCTGATCGAATTTTCGGGCCTTCTTTGCCTTGTCCATGACTAATTTTGGTGCGTACCTCCAGAGCTGAGTAAACTTGGTCTCATACTCCCAAACTGTCAAACTTCCTTGTTGTATACCAAGGAATTCCATAGCTTTCTTCTCCTGCACGTCCATCTGATAATAATGGCTGCGGAACTTCTCCAAGAATTCCTCCCAAGTGATCGATTCATTCCCCATAGCTCTCTTCATAGACTGCCACCAAACCCCGACGTCCTTCTCAAGTTGCATGGTGGCCAACTTCACTTTTCTTGCCTCGGGCGTCTCCAAGACCTCAAATACAGTTTCTATATGTCGAATCCAATCATCTGCCACATCTGGATCTGCCTTATCCTCAAACACCGGTGGTTTCATTCGCTTGAACGATTCCACTAATTTGATTGCTTCTGGGACCTGTACTGCCTGTCCCACCCTGGTACCACGAGTCACATTTACAGCAAAAGTATTGATAGTCTGGTACACCTTAGTCAATTCTGTTTCCAGATCAATTTGGTTTCCCTCGCCACTGGATCCTTCCCCGTTACGGGGTCTTCGTCCGGTCATTTTTGAGTCATAAAACCTCATTAATCATCAAAAATAGCAACAACATATACTTTCTTCAACATAATTCATTTTATTTCCAAAATAAACTCTATAAATTAAAAATAAAAAACTTGCCCAATACATCCATTACATGAAATATTAGAAAGGTAACTCCAACATGTACAATCTAGATCCTACGGTTTCTTTTGGCTTCCCTGGGCTCTGCCTGTAGTTCATTGATCTCATTCTTCATCTCCCTGAACTTCTGGTGACGTTCCTGCTTGTCCCAACAAGTTATGTTGTCCAGTTGGGTGAAATGTCAGGCATTTCTGTGCCGAAGCTTTTCTAACTCCTGCACTCGCTGGCTTAAATCTGCAATATTTCGCTTCTCCTCAGCGTGATGACCTTCCATGTGGGTTCCTCCTCCTCTTCAGGGTCTTCCTCTTCTTCAGGGTCTTCTACAAGGAACCATTCCACCTCATAAACGGGATCGTGGTTATCGGCCATCCTATAGGGAAAGAGAGGAGAAAATGTCAGTGTATAGAGCAACACAAATGTAAATTTCTTACATTTAAATCTCTATAAACTAAACTCACACTTCTAATGTCCACCCTAATGTGTCGTCCTTATAAATTTGTACTACTCATTGAAGCGTAGCTCTGATACCACTGTAACACCCCGAATTCCAAAGCATGGTAATTCGTAGCACAACAGGATCTACACTTCACTTCATACAATTTTACAAGAAATTTCAAACTTTTTTTTTCTTTCGTACAACACTAGTTACATTACATTTAAGCAGCGGAAATTGAAACAACTACAACATGGTAAAATGCAACTTGAATGACAGCAACTAAAATCCGAAGCAATTCTTAGCATCAAATCACCCTTGTGTTCCTTGCAAATCCAAATCCTGCACTGGAAACTGTGGGCACGTCAGTTGCTTACAACCAATGCAATATTATAAACGGCCGTCCTCACTATGCCGTAATATAACGATTCTTTATACTTACAAGCACAAACACAACTTGAATGCAAAACAAAGTGTGAAGAGTGACTACCCTAAACATGTCAGTGTATGATATGCCTTAGATGCCTAATGCAGATCTACACTACGATGCACTAATGCATACTTGCTCGGATTCTGTGCATCCCATACTACATAGGCTCGGGGACAAGCCCTTATTGTACTTCTCAATATAGGGTTTAATCCCTCGTCATGAATTACTACTACGGTGACTAATATATGGTTTAGATATTCTGTGAGTATCGAACTCCCAATTCAAGTATATTGGACACACTGCCTCACACCCAGTAATTCTGGAGACGAATACCCACATTGCGAGCTATGACCCCGACAATTCTTGAGTATCGCACTCCCACTTCAAGTGATTTTAGACACACTACCTCACAACCAGTAATTTTGGAGGCGAATACCTACATCGCGCTGTCATTGGTACCTCATCACATAAACACCCCACGAGCGTCGTGTAACCCCTGTTTCCCTAAATACGTATTTTCTGAATATTTTTCGTATTTTGATTCATTATAAATTCAGTATTATTTTAAACTTGATTTTTGCCTTCTATTAAAATCATTTCAAAACCGAAATTGTATTTTCTTCGAATAATAGTATATTCTAACTTTAATGTTTATTTTCTAAGTGATCGGCTATTTGTATCTTATTTTATTAGTATTTGAGTTTTCATAAACTTGTTTATCTCAATTCTCATTTTGATATCTATATCAAAATTATTATTGTTGTTATTAATATTATTATCTTGATCGTTGATTTAAAAATCTATTTCTATTGATTTTTGTATTTGTTGCAATTTCAAATAATTTTCATATTGTAGTACAATATATATCTTGATATATAATCCTATATTTTATTAGTTATTTTATTTTCCTATTGTATTTTTAAACCGAAATATCCATTTGACTAAATCCTATTCCTATTGGTTTTTATAAACTCCAAACCCATTATCTTAATGGGTCTTTTAATTAAACCCTACCCTATTCTTATTGGATCCATTACCCAATAACCCTGATAACCCAATACCCTATTCATAAATACCCTAAAACCCCCTAACCCTAGATTAAAATATTGTGCTAACCCCAAACACACAGCCGCCCCCTTACCCCCCTAGCCGTTTCATCTTCGTCTTCTCCCGTTCCCCCTCATCGCTACAGTGCATCCTTATCGCACTATCACCCTCTCGAAGCAATGATGCCCTTCAGCCATGGCGACTCCCAACCGCAATGCAGCTTCCCTGTGCTATGTCTCCTCATCCCCGACGTCTTGCGCATCTTCTCTGCGACGCGCTGACTGTCGCAACCCCGCGACAAACGCAGCACTAGCTCTCAGCACCACCTCGATGTCAGCGCCTGGCTTCGCAGCACTGCCTCAGCCCCGTGCCCTACTCCCTGTTCGACTGCAGCGTGCCACCCTCGACCACAGCAGCTGGCATTCAGCAACCATAATGTGCCCAGCCTGTGTACCTCCCCTCCGTCACTGCCACTGCGCCGCCTGCCTCGCCGGCATGCCCTGGTCGCCGTCCATCGACAGCCATGCCAGCCATCACGGCAAGCAGCCAAGCTTTGATGGGTTTCTTTTTTATCAGGTTTTGGTCATGTTGATCCAGAGCCGTCTGATCGACTTGATCATCATGATCTGATTGATCTGATCTGGACCGTCCGTTGATCTGATCATCTTGGTCTCTCGATCTGGGCCATCTGATCTCATCAGCCATCATCGGATCATCTCCATCATCATCAAGATCTTGATCTCGATCGTCGGATCTCTTTTGATCATCGCGATCTTGATCGTGATCTTGATCTTGATCTTTGATCTCAGCCGTCCGATCGACCGATCACACTTGATTTCGGTCCTTGATCGTCTTGTTCGTCTTCTACTTGGTGAGTTAAACATTTGATCCACTTTTGTTCTCATTCATCAAATTGTCAATTACGGTATATTTACTCCTTTGGTACTCTTCTAATTCTTATATATTTTATGTTCGATCTCGGCCGTTAGATTTGCTTGATCTTCATCTTGATTATCGAGATCCGTGCCGATCGTGCTCGTTGCCCGGCATCCATTTCCATTATCCGTCGGATTCATCGTCTACACCCTAAGGCAAGTATTCTTCTTGTACAAATTATTGTTCTAGTACAAGCGTTTAATTGAAAATACTGCAAATAAATCGTAGTTGTGACTCCTCCTCATCTCATTGTTGTTGATCTTAAATTATTCCTCATCGATTCCATAATCTTAAGAGTCACAACCCTTCGTTGATATATTTAAAAAACTAGTTGGATCCTTTTTATCTCCTAATTACTTGAATATGAACCCTTTGACTTGTAGACGTGTGTTGTATGATGTAGTGTGATGATATTACATTCTTTTGAGTTGAGAAATACATGTGACTTGCTGATTTGATCCCCAATGCATCCGTATTGTATCACACACTAATCTAGATCATAATAGACTTTTATCATGCAACTTGTATATAAAAGAAATTCACACTTGTTGCTGTTCTTGTCTTTGCTTGCTGTTTCGACCCCGATAAAACCAAAATCTGAACTTGAGTCCCGAATATGAAATATAGCCCTAAGTGTGTAGTTACCAATAACATCCAGAATTTTTGAATTCCGCATTACGGTCTAGGAGATATCGTAGTTTTACTGCCGCTATGTCGGTAATTGCAGATTCACAAAAACTGTTGTACCTCTTTAGTTTACAATTATTTTAACTATGCTACCAGTAAGTAAATGACTTGAAATTTTGCATGCTGATACTGGACACCCTAGAGAACATTTTCTAATTTTCTCAGAATTAATTAATGATGTTCCACCCTGTTTCATATGTATAAACTCAGATTTACAAATTCTGGCTGAACACAAATGCTGTATAGTTTGGTGTTTTGACACATGTTACCACAACTTTCATGTACCTTAATTATATGTATTGGAACCAGGCAGGAGTCTAATTTCTAGAACTTCTGATGGATCAACGTTTGCTATCTTGTAGCAACGGGAATCGCAGTTTTGGTACAACAACGTCATGCTATCCAGATTTGAGATTCTCATTATTCTTGATACTTTGATTTATTTTGACCCTCGAACATGTATCCTACCTAGCCTAGACTTGTTCCATATTCTTGATTATGTTTACTTTACTTGTTTCGCACATTTTCATGCTTACTTGATGATAATAATAAATAATAAGCCGGGGTTTAAGGGAAAGACCATAGTAGTGGACAATATAGGTAAGTGTACTCAGAAGGGGGCCCGTATTTCCCAATACTCGGTTCATGAACTTGTTGTATCTTGATGGATTCATGGAGCCATTACTTGGCTCATGAACTTGTTGGATTCATGAACCCACTGTGTGGTTCTTGAACTTGTTAGTGGATTCACGAACTTGTTTCGTGAACTTGTTATTTTATTTTCGGATTCATGAACCATGCTTGCTTGATACTTGATACCTGAGTACACCGCCCTATAAAATCCACCACTAGATCTAAAAAAAATTGCATTGACTGTAGCAACCATGTGATAAAAGGATGGAACATGAAGTGCTACTTAGATAGTAATAACTATAAGACTTGACACATGATAGTTGAACATGGCACATGCTTACTTGATACTTAATGACATGATACATGAGACTTGATACTTGAGCATAATACTTGACACATGTTACTTGATACTTGTACTTGACAACTTGACACATTAGACTTGTTACTTGTTACTCGACACTTGCACGTGATACTTATTACTTGATGCTTGATACCATTACATGTTTCACTAGCCACTTGTTTTACTACTAGTACTTGTTACCCAACCTTGTCTCTTGAGTTGTCTTTCTTGCTAGCTAATTTCTTGAATCTCCACTACTTGTTGCATCCCTATTACATTCTTGATTCCAAATTTTATTCCATATTTCTTGTACTTGTTTTACTATTTGCGGTTCTAACTTGCACTAAGGATATTTGTCTTGTTTTCTCTATTTTTTTCTTTATATATTTATATATACAGACTTTGGAGACGAGTTGCCTGCTGGAATTGATGAGCAAACGTTCTAGGCTTCGCTTGGGAAAACTGCTTTAATTACTTTCTTGTATTGGAGTTATTTATAATTGTTGCTACTTGAACCTTGTAACGGGCTTATAGTCCTGAGTTTTATCTTTTGTTCCAGTTTTGAAAACCATTGGAATATTATTATTTTATTTCAATTGTTTTCTGTTGTTTAATAAATTATTCATGCATGCGTGGTTGTGTACATTTGTTATATTCTTGTTATGATGCTGAGTCGATCCTACAACTCATGAATGATGAAAATCATTCGCTGGGCTTTGTCATATGCTTGTATTCTGTGTTTTTGGGAAGCGGGGCGTGACACGTCGCCTTGATCCTAATAATTCTGGAGTAAACTCCCACCGTGCTATCTAGGCCCTCATACTCGTGTTTGCCCGTACTTCATCACGTCTCCCCTTAGTGCCTAAACATAAGTTTTAGCTTTGAAAATCATCCCAACCTAGAACTAGCTTACCTTACCGGACTTAAAACCAACACAAGAGAAAGTCAGCCCACGCCGGCAACTTCTCAAAGACAGAGTCAACCCACATTGGTTACTCCTCAAAATCTCATAATAATCTGCCGGTTATTAGGATCTCGACTAGCCTCTATATTCCAACAATTATCTCATCCCAGAGATTAACAATAGGTTAAATTTGACATCAACATAATAATTAGAATTTTCTGAACAAAGGTTCTCATCAACCCTGAAGTTTTCCACTTTCAATATTCAATAATTTACAAACTTCTAATTCAAAATTTTCTCATGAATAATCTTTCGGTTGCTACACAAATCAACCGTTTCCAAAGCTTTCTAAAAGCCTACTTCCTTTAAATCAATTCTCTTTCAAATAACTCTATTTTTTTTTCTTTTAGGCAAATGATGAATGACTAAAAAGTAAGAGTAAGTAATGAAAAATATTCTTTTACTTGAAGATAGTAGAAGTGATGTGAGAGGTGTTGTAGTATTAAAAGTATTCTTTTACTTGAAAAATATTCTTTCAGGCAAACAATGCTGAATGCTGGAAAAGAAAGACGTCTTTGAGTATAAATATAGTACATGATTAGAGTTATTTAACACAATTAAAATACATAATGATAATTAATTCTTAAGTAGATATTAAAAGAGTGTGCAGTTGTAGTGTAAAAATTATTAAAATTTGAGTGTGAATCAGTATTAGTAGATTAGAATACTAATGGTAGTGCAGTTTTAAAAAGTAATTAGATGACAACCACAAAAAAAAAAGTTATGATAAGTCAGAATTTTTAAAAGGGCCATTAGTGGACAACAACACAAAAAAATTGGGTTTCAATAAAGTCAGAGGGCACTCCCAAGCTCGAACCAGCGCCATCATGAGGAACCCAAGCGCCAAACCACCAAGCAACTCATGCCCAATGTATTGAGGCACTAGACTGTTAATAAATGCTCAAACCCTTTTCCTTAGTCTTCCTAGAAAATTTTCGAATAATAACAGAGGTTACCCTCATTCGAACCCGCACAAACAGAGAGGCAGCAGACCGCCCAACCGCTGAGCTGAAGCGGTCTCGGCTAACTCATTTCTATTTAAACTTTGCACATTCAATTTTACCGATTGCATTGATTAAAATACAATCATTCTATGCATCAGAGATCTAATGCACTGAATTCTAATGCAATAATGAGTTCACACAAATTAAAATTTTCAATCATGTAAAGAGTAACTCAATTATCACCAAAATTTACGAAATGTCAATTCTACTTCAATATAGTTCTTCTTCCTTGGTAGTTAACAATGTGAGAATTTTTCTTTAAATTCAATTAATTTTGTATTTCATAAAAATATTTATTTCTCTAAAGTGAGAACAAATTAACATTTCTCAGACTAATTTGCACAATTACTACACTGTAATTCTTCAAGTCTACTTTAATAAAATGCATCACTCAAAATTTTAGAACATCTCCTATCACACACATCACAATAAAGAGAATAAATTAACCACTCTACATCTACAAATTTAAATTTCTCGACAACTACACATGCATCTACTAAATAAAATTTAGAGTATAAAGGAACACCCACCTAAAAGAAGAGTAGTAGAAACAATCCCCAAAAACCAAGCACAAGAAGTTCAGAAAAGTTCAACCTGCAAGCCTCTCACGAAAAATCACCGAAACCTGACTCTCACTCTTGTTTAAGAAAATGATTATGATTTGTGTAGTGAATACTTTAGACTTAGGATTTTTATTAATAGGGAAATTATGTAGTTATAGCCACTACTCCTAAAATCTCTCCACTAACTCCACTCTCACGACCCATTCCAAGTGCCCCTCAACGTCTCCAACGTCAGGTGCTCCACTGTGTGCACAACGCACGTGTGCACGTGCATGTGCCTGTGCCCCCCTCCCCCTCCCCCTCCCCCCCATTTAAAAAAAGGAAAAAAAACTATATATTCTTAAGCCATAAAAATAAAAGTTGTAAAGCAAAGTGTATTAAGAAAATGAGAAGAACACAAATAGAAAAATTTCCACGTGCATTACATGTGCAGAAATGTGAAAATTAATTTATTATATGTATATTTGTATTTTTTTTTTTTTTGGATTTTACATTTAATGCCTCCAAAGAATGGAGGACCGCCAAGCACTAATAAAATAAGAAGAGGAAAGACATGAGGGAACATACCGCCCTATCTGACCCCCTTTCTTCAGGACAATCCTCGAAGCTCATGCCCCAGCCAACTTCAAAATTCCAGCTTTTGAGTCACACAACGGCGTGTCTGACCCGGTAGACCACCTTGAGAGTTTTATAATCCTTATGACGATCATCAAGCATTTGACTCCCTCCTCTATAAGACTTTCCTAGCAACCCTGAAGGGATCAGCACGGGAGTGATTCTCCCAGCTCTCTCCATGGTCTTCTTCTTTGATCAACTCAAAGATCTCTTCCTCACACACTTCATCACCAACTACAAGATAGAGAAGACAAGTGTTACCCTACTTGACTTGAATCAATGGGATGGGAAATCTATTAAGAGTTATGTGTGGCACTTCATAGCCGAGTCTCGATCCATCCCCTCACTCGGCTCAGCCGTAACCACAACTGCTTTAAGGTAAAATGTAAATCATGACCACCTCAATACTTCTCTCATCAAAAGACCCCCATAGGGACTTCTCAGACCTCCTTCAAAGAGTTGAGAATTACATTCGAGTGCAAGATGCCATTAGGGTTCCTCATATGGGAACTAACGGAAGAACCCCAATGAAGAGGGACCAAAGAAGTCCCAGAAGGATTCCATGAGTCAGCGTCGCCCTCCTCTAGTGCCTCACTTCGAGAAGTACACTCTGCTCAATGTCAACATCTCTGCAATTCTCATGAATGTTGATAAGGACGAACCATTTTAACCTTCCCCTAAGATGAACGCTTCAAGTAGGAGAAGGGATATAAATAAGTGGTGCACATATCACATGGATCATTGGCACCTAATAGATGACTGTCGAGCCCTCAAAGACGAGCTTGAAGCTCTGCTCCGACTAGGCTACCTCACCAAGTTCACCTAAAGAAACAACACTGAGCCTCTTCCCATAGGGGAGCCAACAAGTGATATAGAGGCCTTCGAGTCCTAAGACTCGGGATGCATGGCGGTATTCCACTCCATCCATGGGGGACCTATGGGGGGATTGTCCAACTCCTCTAGGAAAGCATTCCTCCATGAAGTGAACTTAGTACACAACATCTCCTCTCCTAAGAGCTCTGGGGTTCCGATAACATTCTCAGACTAGTACCTATGAGGTGTTTGCACACCTTACTGCGATGTGCTTGTAATAACCATATGCATGAAAAATCATGAGGTGCACCGCATCCTGGTAGATAACGGCAGCTTGGTAAACATTCCCTTCCTGAATGTATTCGAGGGCCTTAAGTTCACATGGGACCGCCTCAAAATTTGCTAGGTACACCCTTCATGAATTCTCCGGGGCCCCAGTCTAGATCGAAGGAATTGTCACTCTCGATGTGACTATAAGGAAAGCTCCAACCACTCACACTAAAGTAATCAACTTCATGGTCATCAACATGAAGTCCGCCTACAATGCCATCTTTGGTCACCCTGGGCTCATAGCCCTTCGTGCGGTTGCCTTAGCCTTTCACATGAAGATTAAGTTCCCTAAATTAGCAGGGGTAGGGGAAGCCTAAGAAAGCCAAAAATATGCTCGGGTGTGTTACACCGTGTAACATCCTAGATTTTCAAATCTTAATTTAATAGAGTTGTTTGATTTCACGTATTGTGCACGTGCAAATTTATGCACTTATTTCACTAAAACTATTCTCATGAACATTTGATCCAATTTCTTCTCTTTTTAATATAGAAAGCCTAATTAAATCCTAGGCCTAATTGGCTCTTTCTATCCCACCATAATTAATTAATTAATTTATTTATTAGAGCCCATGGTTAATTGGCTCATTAGTGAGCCCATTAACTTAATTTTCCTTTTAATTAGTCTAACTTGTAGTGTAGACTAATTTAGTAGACAATTAATTAAATTACATGAACAAACTTATAAATGGGGGTACTAGTCTAGCACGTGCATGGAGCACCCTATAGGTGTTGCCGGATTGTACAAAGAGAGAGGGAGAGATGGGTGTAGTGGTGAGTTGGTTATCTCATCATGGGTAGTTGCTACAACTCCCTAATTCATCATAGCCTTTGATCCTTAACTATTTGGACTAATCCTAGCCTTCCATTTGCACTCAAAAATAATATAAACCCCCCCAACCCTCTTCATACTTGCACCTAAAAGATTGAAAGAAAGAAAGAAAAGAAGAGACAATTAGTAAGTTAAAAGAGTAGGAGAGTTGTGAGTTAAAAGATTGAGTGTTGAGTTTGTGTGTGTTCCTCTTCCAAAGTTGGCCGGCCTATCATAGGAGCAAGAAGAAAGGAGTTTCAAGTACCATCAAGCTAGGAGGAGAAGTCAAATTGGTGGCTCAAAGTAGGAGAAGAAGGCTTCATTTGTTCATTCTAAGAGACCTTAAGAGTTCTTGGTTATTTTCTCTCCAAATAAGGTGGGTGATTTTCTCAAACTTCTAACTAGATATCATGCTAGGGAATTGTTTGATAAGATTGAGAAGAAAATTATAATTAATTTAGCCATATGTTGTGAAAATGAGACAAATTGTAAATGGTATGAATGCTTATTAAAAAGAATGTTAATTAATGCAAATTGTGATTTGTTATCTTAGAAATTACCTTGTTACCATGATTTATATGTTTGTTATGTGCTAAATTAGGAAATTATGCTTGTATGTTTGGTTAATTGAAATGAGAACCATGAAAATGTGATTTGCCTAATTGACTTGATAATGGCATGAAAAGGAGAATTTGTTGTAGAAATGATTGCGTAATGATAATAAAAATTATAAAAGTGACCTAGGAAAAGTTTTGAGTACAAACTTATAAAGAAACTATACTTGTATTCTTAATTTCGAAATCGTAGAGACAAATATATGTAGAGAGTAAAATTATAATTTTTGCGCCAAAAATCAAGTCTTACTTTACTGATAAACTGTAAATACATAAAAACTAAAATCTGGAATTTTTGAATACAATTGGGAAAGAAAAGTAATTAAAAATACTTGTTTTTATAAAAAATTCAAAAAGAACAGAGACTTGAATTATAAACCCCGTAACCCAAACCATATCAGGTTAGTCACTTGGACTTATTGGTCAGCGGATGCATTTGGGTTCGGTTACTGTAGCGGGCAGGTTGGCCTTTTGGTCTCGGGTTCGAAATTGGGCATTAGCCTTTTGTTTTTCTTAAAAATTCAAAAAAAAACCCGAGAACTAATTTACATACATTTAAACCCATGTTCATATCGCTTAGGCGCCTTGGCCTTTTTGGCTTTCAGTGGCGCCATAGTCCACTTACTGTAGCGGGCGGGTGTGCCTTGGGTCGCGGGTTCGAAACTTGAGTTTGGCATTTAAAACATTTTTTTAGTTTTGGGTTTTTAATTTGATTTTTTTGACTTTTAAAAATCCGTAAAATATATTGTAATTATTCTAAAAATATATGGACTTCATGAAAAATACTTATACAATATTTTATTTAAATAAAAGAGATTGAGGAGCAAAAATTGAGTAGAACTCTACAAAAATGATATTTGCATGAGTATAAAATGTGATTTTTTCCATGAGAAAATTCTACATAAATTATAAAAGAGGATCTTGTATAAAAAAAAATTAAAGTCTGTTTATTTATGGATTTTCATTCATTAATTTGTGCAAGTTATGCAATTGAAAGTTAAATGAAAAATATAATTGTGATTTTGGACCAAGTAAAGGAAAGAAATAATAGTGTGAGAATTAAATGGAATTACTGAGATTAATTTTGAATGTGAAAGGTATAAATTGAAATTGAACTTATGTATGAGATTGATTCATAGAAATGAAATGTAAATCATGTTGAATTATGAAAAAGACTTTATGAGTATGAAAACTCAATTTTGTGAATGTGAAGTGAAATTGAGAACTAGAGTGTAGTTAAGCCTCATACCGACATTGAACGAATTTGTTGAGATAAGATTTGAAATGAAAAAACCAAGGTTTGGGTCGTGTTATTTAAATTGTTAAGACCGGTATAGTGGGAGTGCTAACTCTAGGGGATTGATTTTATTCATGGTTCAAATAAATTAAGTACTAGACACATAGTGTAGATGTGATGAAAGTAAGAGAAAAACATGAGTATGAGGGCCATTGGATTGGCAGCGTGAAAGTATTCATAGGATGTCCTCATGATGTGTCATGATTAGGGCGTGAATACTACTCCACAGTATCGTCCCGGTGGTGACACTTATAGGGTGGTCTAGTGACTACGGATGGTGCCATGTCTATGGTAGGAGGTGAATTGACCACATGATGCCTGCATGATGAGTCATGTGTTAGTGCGTGGGATTCTCTCCAAGGTGCTCGGACATGGGCTCGTAACTCATAGAACACCTAGGATACTTACCGTAGTTACCGTAGTAGATTAAGTCATGGCGAGGGATTGAACCCTACAAGATGAAGAACGGTTAAAGGATTGCCCTCGGACCTATGTAGTATGGGCTGCATAGACTCTGAACAAGTGTGTATTAGTGTCATATAATATAAATGATTGCATTAAGAACTAAGTGTACATTCACAACACGACATTAATATGATAGTCCCCGTAGTTCTGTTGGTGACAAGTTTGTGCTTTCCAAGTAAGAGAAAATTGATGTATTATATCCTAGCGTCAGTTGAATGAACTGACGTGCCCACAGTTTCTATGCAGGATAAGGTGATTGACAAGATTAATGTATGCATGCTGCTTAAAGAATGATTCAAGTAATTGTAATGATTCAAGTAGTTGTGTATTTTATTCATGTAATTGTTGTAAACTGCTTCCACTGTATAAGTGTAACATAAATGTAACTCTGATGTAATAAAAAAAATTTAATTACTTGTAAAATTGTACGAAGTGAAGTGTAAAGATCCTGTGGAATGTCGAATTCGGTCTTATTTGGAATTCGGGGTGTTACACACCGCCACAGTGGGGGGCTCGGTCCTCCTCCTTGATGCCATGGAACGCCCGCAAGATAAGAGGCCAAGCCAGCTCCAAACCTGTAGACAAACTAAAAGAAATCCCCTTCTCTAAAGTGGATCAGGCTAAGTGTTTTGTGGTAAGCAATGATATCCCCATCAAGTCAAAGAGCAAATTTTTTCATGCATAAGGGAGAACCGAGACATGTTTGCTTGGACCACCTTAGACATGTCAGACATTTCTGAGGATTTAATCATGCACTGATTGAGTGTGAGTGTGAATCTGGAAGTCAGGCCCGTACAATAGAAGTGCCATAAGTTTGCCCCCGACAGACATCAAGCAGTCAAGGAGGAAGTCGAGAAGCTCCTAGCTGCACACTTCATTCAAGAAGTTGGCTACCCCAAGTGGCTAGCGATGTGGTAATGGTAAAGAAAGCTAACGAAAAATGGAGAATCTGCATAGACTTCACTGACCTCCATAAGGCGTGTCCGAAAGACCCATTCCCTCCACCTAGCATAGACTCCTTGATTGATGCCACCTCCGTTCATAAGCTCTTATGCTTCTTGGACGTCTTCTCGGGATACAACCAGATCTGAATGTTTCCACCAGACATCCCGAAGATGTCCTTCATCACCGACCATGGACTTTATTGCTATCAAGTCATGCCCTTTGGATTGAATAACGCCGAAGACACATACCAACGCTTGGTGAATCAAGTCTTCAATGAGAAAATTGGCCAAAACATAGAAGTCTATGTGGATTACATGCTCCTCAAGAGCCTCAGGAAAGAGCACCATGTTTCCGACCTCCAAGAATCTTTTGATGTACCACAGAGGCATAATAAGAGACGGAATCCCTCAAAATTTGCCTTTGGGGTCTCCTCGAAGAAGTTTTTAGGATTCTTGGTTAGCCATAGAGGAATCGATGCCAACCCTTAAAAGATCAGAGCCATACTTGACATGTTTCCCCCTTCTACCATCGAAGAAGTTCAAAAGCTCATAGGTAGCCTCACCGCCGTTGGGCACTTCCTCTCCAAGTCTAGTGAGAAGTGCCTCTCGTTCTTCAAATCTCTTCGAGAAGCAAATAATTTTGAGTGGGGAGAAAAAACAACAAGTAGCCTTTAAATAAATTAAAGCACACCTCGTCAATACCCGACTCCTTAGCAAGCCCAAGTCGGGAGAGGTCCTCTACCTCAACATGGCTACTTTAGATCAGACCCTTAGTGCTATCTTAAGTAAGGGAAGAAGATAGAGTACAAAAGCGAATATATTATGTGAGCAATGTACTTCACAATGCTGAGTTTCAATAAACCAAAATGGAAAAGATGACCTATGCACTTGTCACAACCGTCCGAAAGCTCTACCCCTACTTCATGGCACACTCCATTTGGGTCCTCACTAACCAGCCACTTAAGCAAGTGCTCCTTAAGCTGTAAAGCTCTGGGAGACTTATGAAGTGGTCTATTGACTTGAGACAACATGATATTACTTATCAATCGAGAATAGAAATCAATGCCTAAGCCATAGCCGAAATCACCGTTGAAAGCACTATCCCCGATCTCCCTTAGGAAAGAAACACTCCCCTCCCCCTCCTAGAATTTCTATGTGGCTGGGTTCTCCTACCTTGAAGGGAGTGGAGCTGGAGTCATCTTGCTCGGTCCCAGCGAGTTCACTCTCCAGTACTCGCCATGCCTCAACTTCCCTTCATCGGACAATGTGGCCGAGTATGAACCCCTCATCGCCCGACTCCTCTTAGCAGGAAAAGCATGGGCACGAAAAGTCAGCTTGTTCAGCAACTCCAAACTGGTTGTGAACCAAATTCGGTGCGAATATGAAGCCAAAGATAACGGCATTGTCAAATACCTGGCCTATGCGAAGAAGCTCATGTCCATATTCAAGGAACTAAAGTCATTCGCATCCTACGCGAGGAAAATGGGCAAGCAGATGCTCTCTCCAAGTTAGCCTTACGCATCGTTCTATGGACTCGACCATACTATGCTCATTGAGGTCCTACTCAAACCAAGCATCAAAAAGGACACATTGGAGCTCATGTTTATCATCCCCCCCTAAACACCCAGAGATTGCTCGATGAAACTTTTGATCGACTTCCTTGACTAAGGAGTCTTCCCATCGGACCCCAAGGAAGCAAGAAAGTTCCATGTGAGGGCTGAAAGATAAACACTCGTGGAAGAAGTCCTCTACAAGCGCTCTTACACCCAGGTTGAAAGCCGACCGTACTTACGATGCCTCTCCTCCGAAGAGGCCGTTTATGCTCTCAAAAAGGTACATGAAGAAATATGAGGCAGCCACTTGGGAGCGAGGTCTCTTGCACGAAAAATTATCAATCTCAGATACTATTGGTCAACTCTCCTCAACGATGCCCATGCATA